>PVKA01000354.1:0-213641 GCA_004027165.1 Ctenomys sociabilis
CTGAGCAGTCAGCCAAAGATAAACAACCATATGAACAAAAAGCGGCCAAGCTAAAGGAAAAATACGAAAAGGATATTGCTGCATACCGTGCCAAGGGCAAAAGTGAAGCAGGAAAGAAGGGCCCTGGTAGGCCAACAGGCTCAAAGAAGAAGAGTGAACCAGAAGATGAGGAGGAGGAGGAAGAGGAGGAGGATGAGGAGGAAGAAGAAGAGGAAGATGAAGAATAAGCGGCTGTCCTGTAATGGCATATGAAGTGTATGTGTGCTCAGGCAATTGTTTTGCTAAGAATGTGAATTCAAGTGCAGCTCAACATTAGCTTCAGTATAAAAACTGTACAGATTTTTGTATAGCTGATAAAATTCTTTGTAGAAAAAAATACTTTTTTAAAAAGTCAGGTTGTAGCTTTTTGAGGGGCTACTACATACAGTTAGATTTTAAAGCTTTTGATGGTGAATGTTCCTAAATATTTAATGGTTTCTTCCATGTGTAAGGTAGCACAACAAATTTGCAGGAACCTAGTACCAATAGTAAGTTTTGGATTGTTTAGGATGTTGCATTTTGTTTTTTTAAAAAAAAATTTGTAATAAAAATATGTATATTAAAAAAAAAAAGAAGATAACAATGTACAAAGTATTAATTACTGAAACTCTCCTATTAATCATCTTTGAAACTATCTCATTGATATTTGTTTCTCAATAAAAAAATAAATAAAAATAAAAATAAAAATAATTTACACAATAAAAAATTAAAAAGGAAATGGAACAGCAGGAATTAAAAATAATATTAAAAATTTTGACATAAATATGTTCTAGAAACATATGCATTACTAAAAGTTGCTCAATAAAACAAATAAGACTGAAAAAAAATCTTAATTTAATTGACATTTATAGTTCGTTTCACAGTAGTGGGCTATTTATTCCAGCAGCCCTTGGAATATTCATACCCAGCTCCGTGAAACAAACATTCACAACAGTGACAGACCTGAATCGTACAAACTGTGCTCTCCAACAGAATGGAATCAACCTAAAACTCAAAAACAAAGGAAACCTGGAAAACTCCCAAAATAGTTAGAAATTAAATGACATTCTTCCAAATAGTACAGTGGTCAAACTAGAAATCTCCAGGGAAATTAGAAAGGGTTTTGAATTGAATGAAAATGAATGCACAACAAATAAATAGTGGTTGTATACTACAAAACACTGCCTAGGGAGACATTTATAGTAGGAAATCTCACTGTTAAATAACAAAAATGATATCAAAGATGGAATTTAAGCTTCTACTTTAAGAATCTAGAAGAGTAAAGACAAAATAACCCCAAATCAAACACAGGGAAGAAATAATAAGAAAAATGATCATGAAATTTGATCAATAATCAATAGGAAGCCAATGAAACTAAGTTATTCTTTGAAAAGGCCATCAAAGTAGTAAAGGCACAAACTATCAATATTGTAAATGAGGGCTGGGGAGATAGCTCAGTAGAATAAGTGCTTGACTGGCAAGCGCAGAGTCCTCAGTTCAATCACTGGTACTGCAAAAAATAATATATATATATATATATATATATATATATATATATATATATATATATATATATGTAATGAAAGAGAAGACCACCTAGACAACAAAAGACCAATAATGGAATATGAAAATCTATTCCTTAACTATGTATTTATCAAATATATTTAGATGAAATGCAAGACACTAATTTCGTGAATAACATACACTACCAGAACCTTCTTAACAAGAAATAGCATGCATAATACATATAGGAAAGAAATTAATATTTTGTAAAATCTGTCCAAATATTTAAAAATAGTCAAAGAACTTCGTGACAAAAAACAGTTACTCTCAACTAGCTTACAAGGTAGCCAGCTAGCTCAGTTGGTAAGAAGGCGGTGCTAGTAACTAGCTTACAAAGGTTACAGCACGCAAGATCAGTATGCAACAGTCCATTTTATTTATAGACTAACAGTAAGTAGTCTGGAAATTAAATTAAGAAACTAATTTGATTTATAACTGCATCCAAAAGAATAATACACAAGAATGAATTTAATACTGCACATTCAAAACTATAAAATAGCGCTAATGAAAACAAAATACGTAACTAAATAGAAAGACATCCAATGATTATGGAATGCTAAGTTGTTAGAGATGACAATATCCCACAAGTTGATCTACAGATTTCTTCTAATTCCTGTCCAACTCCTAGAAGGTTCTTCCACAGCAAGTGACAATGTGATCCAGATGTGCGGAAGTCCAACTGATGTTCACCTTTGACCCGGAAGTCCACCTACTTCTGTTATGGTGGGGTGCGCTACCCCTTCTAATGTTCCCCCATGCAGGGATGGTTTGCTCCCTCCAGGGAAGTGCACTCTCCTCTAGGGGCAGCGCAGGCTGCCTCCCAAGAACTGAGGAGAGCCACAGCCATCAGGCAGGTGGGTCTTGGAGAGTAAAGGAAGTGACCATGTGGTGGAATCTGCAGTGTGGGGAGAGGGTCCCATGGGACTGGGCATCAGAAACAACAATAAAAAGCACCACAGAGCTGGGCTGCCAGGAGTTCAGCCTGGTTTGATCCCAGTTTACTGGGAGATGAAGAAACCTGGGAAGGCGCCCACGGGCAAATGTGGAGGTCCCTACACCAATCAGCTGTGCCATCACTGATTCACAATGCCTGACACTCACAACCTATCGGAGAGCTTCCAGTTGGCCCACAGTTCCGGGGCATCCAGTCCATGGGTGACAAGGTGGAAACAGCAGAGCAAAAGGGAATGGAGGAACAAGTATGCTTGGCTCATGGTGGCCAGGAAGCAGAGCAGGGAGACAGCACCCGGCAAGTGGCCAGGGACCAGACACGGTACCCGGGGCCACACTGCCACAGCCATCCAGATGTGTGCCGCTCCGAGGGGACAGGGAGTGCTGGTCACTTGCAGACATGCAGGATGCTGTCGTGATTGGCAGCACTCAGGGAGGCGGAGGCCACAGGACTGCAAGTTTCATCCCAGGCTAGGAAACTCTATGATGTAAGAGTGACACAATCCTAAAATAGAATGGAGTAACGGGGCTGCATATGGAGCTTGGCATGAAGGCCTGGGTGCAATGGCCCGTAAGTGAGAGACTGAGCTTCGAGAGTGCACCCCGTAGTCTAGGGACAACTCCTCGGGTCCCTGCGCTGCAGGTCTGGAATGCAGAACGCAGGGGTTGTCTCGGAGCTTGAAGAGAAGGTGCTGGGTGCATAGGGTGGTCGCACCTTCCCAGCTTCTAAAATTCTGTGTGCAAATTCTGTAACTTGACACAAATGGATAGAGGAGCCCCACGCTCATGTTCATGTTTATTCATTAGTCACTCTTTAAAGGTTGTGATACGAACAATTGTCTCTCCCTAGCCCACCACCTCCAGATGTTTTCCTTTGTTTAGTTTCTAGTGGATATTCTGAAATTGTTACTACAATTGACCTCTTTTTGTTGATTTTTTGAAGGATTTTTGTTTCCAAAAAAAAGTAAAGACAATCTAGGAAAATTGCATGTGTTCCAAACTAAGATGTCCTGTTATTTCCAAATTTCTTATTTGCAAATGTGGGGTATTTTTTCTTCTCTAAGCTTTTCCCAAGGGGCTATATTATTCCAGATCTTTCCAACACTTGGAAGAGAATCGAGTCACACACTTAACATTCTTCTTTAATTATGAAGCTGAAATAAACACAAGTCACTGCCAGATCTGATGGCTGATGGGGACAAAGGGCAGGGAGACCGGTGCCGCTCAGCCCGCGGAAGAGTGATGGGCAGGCCATGCGCTCGCCCTTTCAAAGAAGGATCTGGTGGAGAGTTTCCATGTTGGCAATTTCTCTGTTTGGAGAGGGAAGGAGGAGGGAGGGAGAGGGAGGAAAGTGAGGGAGGGAGGGAAGAAAGGAGGGAGGGAGGAAGAAAGGAAGGAAAGGAGGGAGGGAGAGAGGGAGGAGAAAATTCCTCAGCACAGCTTTCTAGCTGTGAAAACTCGGCCAGCCTCGAAGGGACTGCCCTCCTGGCTGGGGCTGCCAGCAGGGGTCCAGGTGCCACCCAAGGGCCCGTGCTGCACACCTAGTTGCTGGGGTTTAGAGAAAGCCTGCCCTGTGCCTCAGCCCCTGTGCTCTGGCTAGGTAGGCCCCATCCCCAGCTCCCACCCAGCCCAACTACTGCCTGCAGCCAGGCTCCTCTGCAGACCTTCTCCATCCTTCACCCGCCCGCCCTGGTGGCCTTTGAGTCTCCTTCTCCTAGGGTCGTGATGGCCCATCCTCCCGGCACAGCGGGTAGCACGTTGCAGGGCAAGCACGGATTGTGTCCCAAGAATCCACAGCTGGAAGCCCTCCCGTAAGGCCAGCTGAGATCCCAGGGCTGGACGCAGCCTTCACCAGCTGTGGCCTCTCTTCTCCTGTGTCCCAACAGGTGTCATTTCAAGTCATCCTGTGATGGGCAGCACTACAGCCTCAGAGATCCATCACCTCAGGCGGCTCTGCGGAAGGACTCACGGGAGTGGCTCCGGCGCCACACCCTGCACTGCCGCCTGGAGAAGGCCGGGTCCTCCGATCTCCAGCACGACTCTCGCCTCCTGTGAAGAGGGGGTCAGGTTCAGGCCAGCAGGAAGGTCCTGGCTCGAGACCCACCTGCCACTGGCAGGCAGCAGACAAACCGGCACCGTGCAAGGCAGCGAGGCTGTCGCCCTCTCAGAGACAAGGAATGCCCTGCCCTGGGCTCCTGAGTCCCAAATGTCAGCCAGGGCCCCATGCAGCCAGCTGCAGGGCCAGCTGTGGGGAGCTGGCACCCCTCTGGGGGGACAGACCCGCCCCTGGAAGCCAGTGAGCAGGAAGAGATCCACGGAGGGAGGGCCAGGGAAGCAGGGCATGCTGCCAAGCACCTGTTTGTCTGAAGAACTAGAGATGGAGCTGAGGGCCTTGGCTCTGAGCTCATCCCCTGCCTTGAAAAACTATTTATTTAGTTAGTTTTTTATTTACTCTTTGAGACAGGGTAGTTCAGGCTGGCCTTGAACTTGTGATCCTCCTGCCTCAGCCCCGCAGTATATGATGATCACCGTGTCCAGCTGGTAAACGCATCCCCTGCTTGATGCCCACCACATATGTCCTGGGAATCACACCGGGGAGGTGCCCTGGTGCTCAGGGAGCTGGGCTCTCTGGAGGCCACTGCAGTTGCTGTCCCAGGTCCTCGTCATTTCAGGAACATTTCAGACACAGCCACATCTGGGGTCCTCTGAGACTCCTTCCATCCACAAGCTGCGCATGAGCAGACCGCATTTTTGAGTTCGGCTTTATTTTCCCTCCCCTATCTTCCTCACAACTAAAATTGTAAACGCATAGCCTCAGAATTCTGTGCTGTGGGCAGCAGAACAGGTCAGAAGACTCATGAGTTGGGGGAAAAGTCAGTTCCTCTAGGAGCGAACCCTACACAAGGGAATCTGACCTCCACCCAAGGATTCTCCAGAGCTCACAAAACGCTGTTCACTGTGAGTTTAAATTTGTTTGGTTAGCTGCCCAGGTGTTGCTGGGAAGCTGAGGCAAGAGGGTGGCTAGCTCAAGGCCAGCCTGGGCAACTTAATGACTTAGCAAGACGCTGTCTTAAAATTTTTAAAAATTTAAAAGTGAAGCCCTGCAGACCCTCCATACGAGATCGCTTCCTCTAAGCAGATGTCACCTCAGGAGGGAAGTGAGCAAAGACAGAGGTGTCACAGGCTCCCGCCCTCTAGGGCCTTTGGGTTCTTCCAGGCCTGGGATCATCACTCCTGGACCTCAACTCTCGGCCTCTGTGAGCAGCCCGTGTGGCCCACATCCCGAGCTCTGGCTGCCAGCTGTGGCCGTGGCCTGCGGTGTGGACCCACAGCAGAATGAGCACTCCCCACTCTGGGAGCTTTTTGGAGCAAATGAGAGACAGGAGAGAAAAAAGGGGCCTTTTCTGCTCAGTGCAGGAGGGCTGCTAAAGGGAAGCCAGAACCAGCGGAGGAGGCAGCTGGGGCAGGGGTTGTATTGGGTTGGACTAGAGGGGTTGTCAGGAGAGGACTAGAGGGTCAGCACATGCATGAAGGGGACAGAATCTGTTTCAGGACTAGCAGAACACAGAAGCGGTCTAAGAGTGACACACTGTCTTGGGATCCCAGGCCATGCTGGATCACCTGTCATAATGACCCTGGCAGAGCTCCAGACAACAGAAACCCGTCACCTGGACACTGCTGTGATGCCGCGCCTTCCTGGGACTGCAGGACTCCTCCGGTAAGATGGGCCTAAGACCTTCTCCTGCCCTGCTCTGTCCTCCTCTCCTCCTCCCCGTCCCCTCCCTCCTGCTCTTCTTCCTCTCCCTTCTCCACCCACCACTTCTGCTTCCTCTTCTCCCCCTCCTTCACACTCCCACTCTCGCTCACTTCAAATCCACCAGCAAAATGCATGAGCAGGAGTTGGACGTGAGGTTTTCCATGTCTGTTTCTGGTGCTCTCACTCCTGGGTGACACAGTCCACATGGCCATTTCTGGCAGCACGGGACGATGCCCACTGAGTAGACACCAAGGGATCGTGGTGCCCTGTGAATGCAGGCCCTCGCACAGGTGCTGCCTTCCAGAAGCTTCTGCAAATTCCCCAGCCCTCAGCTGTGAGGGCCCCGTGGCCCCTGCCTGGTGACCAACTTGGCTCTGGTCTCCCACCATGGGGCTGTGGAGGTTTTGCCCCTTGGAAAAACTGTCACAAGGGTCAGGTCTGCACAGCTACCCCGACAGGGCTGGGGCACCAAGGTCGCCCCTCTGGCTCCTGGCTTCCACGAGCTGAGCAGCTGTCCTCCACCTGGACCCAGCCAACCAGCAGGAACCGAGTCTTCAGAGGCCATGAGCCGTAGTAGTAGCTCTTTGTTTAACTTACAGGTGTCAGATATTTTGTTCCAGCCACGAAGTGGTGTCTAACCCTCGAACCTTTGTGTGAACACAGCACAGTCTCTTCCCAGGGAGGAGGCTCTTGCCCGATGGCCCGCTGTGATCACTGGCACGTGATTAAACAGGGTGCCGGAGGCATTTATCAGGATGTCCCCATGGTTTCTATGAGAACAAAATGTCCCATACCAGAGAAGACCTCTGTCCTCACCTCAGAATGAAGGTATGTGGAACAGACTGCGGGGCGGGCTGCTGCAGGCTACAGCCCACTTGTAGGCTGGCGGTGTTGGCCAGCTCTCCTTACAGCAGCTGATGACAGCTGGCGTGAGCACAGAGCCCACCCGCCCTGGGGTCAGACCTGCCCCTCCCGGACAGGCTGCCGTGGGATCTCGGGACTAGCTGCTCCTGGCTCCTCTTCCCAGCAGCCGCGACCGTGGGCGCTGACTCCGCCGGCTGCATCGGCAATCAGCACCACCAGCACCGTGCAGAAACTCCTTGTCAAGGCCTGCAGCTGAAGCCCGGCCGGCCCCTCCCCTCGGCTCGCCAACTCCGAGTTGTCAGGAATGACAAGAAGTGCCGCCACCCTCACTGAGGGGTGCTGACTCTAGAAACTGCGCAGCCCAGAGGGTTTTGAAAAGCGGATGATTTGGGAGGAAGAGGAGAAAGGCTAAGAGGCAAGAAAAGCCTCCCTCGCTGCAGCTGTGGGGTTAGGAAGGCAGAGGGAATCTCTCTGGTGGCCCCGGGACGGGTGACACCCACTCTAGCAGGACGTGGCTCATGGCGCAGGCCCGGCCCCAGGGATGTGCGCAGACGGGCGAGCTGGCCTCAGCCTGGAAGTTAGGTCGCAGGCCAGGCGGACCCGCCCACCGTGGGGGCTCGGGCAGCTTCCTTGTGCGCTGGTTGGTTCTCTAGAGAACCTGAATCAAAAGAAAACACATGGATCATTGCGCAAAGGGATGTACTAGGTGGGCTTACAGGCGCAGAGGCAGGAGAGTCTACACCAGCTGCCTGCACGCTGCAAAGCCAGAGAGCCCCGGGGTGGCCCAGTCCAAGAGGACCGAAGCCACGGAACAAGAGGGAATCAAAGAGCCTGCACCAGTGCCAGGCCAAAGGTCTGCAAGGCCCTGGGAGGCCGCCAGTGCGGTCTGCGTTGTAAGGCCGAACAAACTAACGGACATGCACAGGCGGTGAAGACCGACCGTTTTCCAGAAGGAAGTCGTTGCCTTTTCTTCTTTTTTTAAATCCAGACTGCAAGCCTGGTTGGTGCCACCCGTATCCGGGGTGGGTCTTTCCACTCAGTTGGCCGGCCGGCCTGTCAGTCATCCACAGACGCAGTCACAGCTGTGTTGTGCTAACCCGCTTCGTGGTGCCACCTTCCAGCACAGTTCTGGAAGGGTGGCGGGAGGATGGAGAAATAAAGGTAAGAGTCAGAATACAGAAAGCTGAGTTCAGGTGGAGCCCTGGCTCCAGACGGGAGGAAAGGCACAGCATATGTATGTATATATTCAACAAGCTGATGTCACGTGACCCCTCTCTGCCTAGCAACTGTTTGCGTGGCAGCCTCGGGACACCTCACGTCCTTGGAGCTGGAGCAGTTTGTTCACATGTCTTGCTTTCAGCGGACAGTGACAAACATAACGTGTCCTGGCTTTACTCTGGCTGGGGAGGTCACAGGCCTCCTGCTCTAGGTTTGGCCAGTGTGGAGCATCCGAGGGGCACCCATCACACTGGGGTAGTAACATGAGGGTCCTTTTCACATGGAGTTCTCCCAAGAAGCTCTGTGATTCTTCACCAAATACAAGTCAAAATATTTTGTAAAATCTTATAAATAGGTCAGGCATGGTGGTGCATGCCTGTGATCCCAGCACTTGGGAGGCTGAGGCAGGAAGATTACAAGTTACAACCCAACCTGGGCCACTTAGCAATGCCCTGTCTCAAAATACTTTTAAATTAGGCTGGGAAGATAGCTTGGTGCTCTAAGCACCTGCCTGGCAAGCACCGAGACTGGAGTTCCATCCCCAGAACCCTAGGTGCCCTGGGCCTGACATGGAACTGGGCATGGTGGCACATGCCTGTAATCCCAGCACTGGGGAGGCTGAGACTGGAGGATCGGTATAAGTTCGAGTAGCATAGTAGTGAGACCCTGTAGCAGATAGACAGATAGATACAAGATTTTTAGAAACCCTTTAAAAATATTTTTAAATGAAGGGAGGGACCTGTGGGTGCAGCTCCTTGCAAAGGCTCTGAGTTCAATCTCCAGTGACAAGACTTCATTAAAATTCATTAAATTGTGGCTTGTTTTGTGGTAAAATATATATACCATCAAGCTAAGGGTATTAGCCATTTTTTAAATCATACACTTCAGTGGCATTCAGTGCAACTGTCGCCTCTCTCGGATTCACATTCCAACCTCAGGCCTTCTAGGTCATCCCCACTTCTGCCTCTCTCCAGCCCTGCACACGCACTGGGCCTCTGGGCACCCCTGGATCTGCCGGTACCTGTCCACAGGATGCTGATGACCTCCTCTTCTGGCTGTCCACGCTGCACTGTGAATCACTGTTGTGTTCCTTCCAGTGGCTACATAGTAACCCACAGATACTTATCATCCACTCAACTGCTGGATTTTGCTGTGCTGCCACCTTCTGGCTGGAGCGAGCAGTGCCGCTGTGGCCAGTTTTTATTTAAACATCTATGTTCAATCCGAGTGGAACTATGGCATCTGTGGTCATGCTGTGCTTAACCTCTTCAGGAACATGACATCCTATCTCCCTACATCCTCTACAACATTTATGATTCTCCATGTAGCGAAAATAAAATCTATTTATTTATTTTTTGGTAGTACTGGGGAATCAAACTCCAGATGTGGTGCTTTCCAGGCAGGTGCTTATGCCACTGAGCTATCTCCCCAGCCCAAAACACAGGGGCACTGAATCACTGAACTATGTCCCCAGCTCTTTTAAATGTTTATTTTGAGGCAGCTAAATTGTTCAGTTGCCTGGGCTGGGTTCCAATATGGGATCATCCTGTCTCAGCGTCCCGAACGCTGGAAACAGGACAGAGTACATCTGCATGTGCGGCCAGCTGTCCACTCGGACATCTGCTGCAGAGAAAGGCGGGCTCCAGCCCTTCGCCTGCCTTAGGACTGGACTTTCTATCTTGTCGCTGTGGACGGGAAGCAGAGTTCTGCCGCTCCTGGGCATTTGGCCCTCACAGGACAGATGGATAATCTGAAATATTTCCTCCGTTGGAGGAAACTGCCTCTCTTCACTCTCTCCACAGGGATCATTGACAGACAAACAAGCTTTAACTTTGATGAGGTTTGATTTAGTTTGCAACCTGTGCTTTTGATGCTAACACAGGTCAGGGCTGGGGAGACAGCTCAGTGGCATAAGCGCTTGACTGGTAGATGCAAGGTCCTAAGTTTGATCCCTGGTACCACAAAAGAAAAAAAAACACTAAGAGGTCAATGGAGTTTTTTTTAAAAATCTATTCAGTCAAAAAGAAAATATGGAGGACGACCTGGGCGCTGTCCCCGAAGGAGGAGCAGCCGTGTCCCGCTGCCTGGCCCGTTCCTGTCTCCCTGTCCTGAGGCGCACAGAGCTGGCTAGGACGCCTCCTCAGCCCCTCAGCTGGTTTTCAGCACTGCGTGTTGGTCTGGTGGGGTCCAGCGGGGTGCTGGTGGCAGTCCTGGAAGCAAGGCCACGGGACAGTGTTTCCCACCCCCAGCTCCCAAGTAAACACATGTGAGCTGGGCAGGATGCAGAGCCTACACGTGCTGTCTGCTAGCAGATATAGGTTATGATTTCCTGGGGCTTGGAAGATTACTGTCCAATGGTACAATGCAGAGAGGTGACTGTTGCCCCTCCCCCCAAGCTCAGGGCACCGCCGGATTTCCTGCCACGCTCAATCACCCGTCATCAAGCCACTCCCCTCTTCAAAATGAATAAACCCAGGTTTGGTTGGTCCTGAGTAAACGCCATAGTTCTGGACAGCTATCGCTGCAGCTGGACGTAGGACCCCTTGGCTCCCACAGCTACAGATAGGCTTTAGTGCTGTTATTCTCACCAGGGAGGCAGTAGTTTGAAATAAACTGGCTCCAATTCCAAGGACCTTTCCATGGGATCACAAACAGACTTCGCAGGCCAAGACGAGGGTCTGGAAGGGCTCTCTACAGGAAAATAGCATTCTTGTCAGAAAAGACTGGATAGCCATATTTTTAAAAAATGAACTTAGAGTTTTCTTTTTATCATACACAAAAATTGATCGTACCACTGCAGAAGTGGTACTTTATTTATTTATTTATTTATTTATTTATTTATTTATTTATTTATTTATTTGGTGGAACCGGGGATTGAACTCAAATCTTTGCGCTTGCCAGGGAAGAGCTTATTCCTCTGAGCCATCTCCCGGGCCCAAAATGAGAAGATTGATCGTACCACTGCAGAAGTGGTACTTTATTTTTTTTATTATTTATCATACACAAAAATAATTCAAATTGAGTCATAGATCCAGCTATAAAATGTGAAAGTAAAACTTCTAGGAAAAAATTCTTTTTAGTGTTGTGTTAGGCAGAGATTTCCTAGACCCAGCCTCAAACACATAATCCCTCAAAAAACAAAAAATCAAGGGCCAGCCAGATAGCTCAGCTGATTAAAGTGCCTGCTTAGGCAGATAGTGGGAGCCAGGGACCAGGGTTCAATCCCTGGAGTACTGTGCCGGCCCCTGAGACTGGGCATGGTAGCACATGCCTGCAATCCCAGCACTTGGGAGGCTGAAAACAGGAGGATCACTATGAGTCCGATCTGTGTAATGAGACCTCGTACCAAATAGATATTTTTTTTTTTTAATGCAGCTCAGGGCAAAGGCCCTGGGTTCAATTACCAGTAACACAAAGGAAGGGAGAGGAGGGAGGGAGGGAGGCTTGATTCAGACTTGAGGAGTCCCACAAGATACAAGGTGAGCAGAACGGAGCTCCTGGGAGCGAAGAAGGGCAGCAGCCTGGCCCCTCCTCCATCCCCTTCCCCAACTCCAGCTGCCTCTTTCGCGCAGTCTGCAACCTAGGCTACGCGCCATGGCGCACGGGCCACTCTGAGGTGAGTCTTTAGGCAGAGCAGCCCCCTCTCCTCACAGGGCATTAACTGCCGCCCATCCCTCCGCCCCAGGGTGGGCGCAGCTGGCATTCCTCCTGCCTCGGCCTCCAGTGCGCTGGGATGGACCTCAGGCGAGCGCCACTCTGCCCAGCAGAAACCGCTTTTCTTCCTCCTCCTCGGAAGCTTCGGAACTGTGGCCCAGGAGCCCCAGGGTGCCCAGCCCTGCACCCTCAGCCTTAGCTGGGAAGCTGAGAACTTGAGGCCAAGGCCGAATCAGCAAAGGGCGCGCGCCCTCTGCCGGCTATGCGAGGAGCTGCAGCTCGTGGGGGGTTTTATTTTGTTGTACTATTTATTTTGTTTTATATATTTTATCTTAATTTAGTTTAATTTTATTACTCTCCACCGCGAGGGAGTAAATCCAGGGCCTTCTCACTTAGCTCCATCGCCAGACTCATTCGTTTGTTTTACTTTTTATTTTCAGACAGTGGCCCAGGCTGCTTTGGAACTCGCCACCCTTCTGCCTCGGCCTTCCGTCAGGCGTGCGCTCCCGCGTCTGGCTGCGCTTCCGTTTGCTGAAGTCAGCCCCGGGAGGGAGGCGTCCCGCGCCCACCACCCCTGCAGTGCCCCTGCATCCCTGGCAGGTGGGGGAAGGCCTGGGTCTCAGGCGACTGCGACCCTCTCCGTCAATGTTTTCCGAACGATGAGTGCACGGGTATAGTACAAAGGCGGAGTCCACGCCAGCGACACGCCTGGGCTCCCGGCCCTGCGGGAGGCTGAGGCAGAAGGAGCCCGAGTTCAAGCCCAGCCCGGTCCAGCTGTGAGACCCTGACTCAAAGGGGAAAAGCAATGAAAATGAGCACGGCTGGGTGCACAGCTCAATGCCGAGGCTCTGGCTGGCATCCCCGTGCGGAGCGCGGTCAGCTGGTCACTTACGGACCCTCAGGCCCTGCCCGAGCCTGGGCCCCGCCCAGCGCTGGCCTAGACGCCCGAATCCCGGCCGAGCTCGGGGCTGGACGGGCGGTCCTCCGCATACCCGGGGGCCCGTAAGCCCTGGCCGGGACCCAGCCGGCCTGGTCTCCAGACACGGAGATTAATCGGAGGGGAAGGAAAGCCGGGAGCCCGTGGCAGCGACCTCCTCTCCATCCCACCTGCCCCGCGCTCTGGGGCCCTGAGCACCGACCCCGTCCCAGGGCACCCGGCCCCCTCGGTGGGCTCCCTGCGTTCGTCCAGGGCCGGGCTCAGCCAAGCTTGGCATCAGCCCGGTCTGCTCTGCGCAGCCCCGGCTGGTCCTGTCCAGTTCGGGCGGCAGCGGGAGAGAAAAAGCAAAGACCGTGGGAACTGCAGAGCGGAGAGGGCGCCGCTGTGGGCAGAGCCTGAGGTGTTCCCAGAGCCTGCCCCTCCTCCCACAGAGTCGCCCCCCAGCCACGCCCACCTTGACCGGATGCAGGGACTGCAGGCTTCGGAGACAGCCGAGCTCCCCCAGGCCCCTGGGACACCGCGGCCTCATGTTCCCCAGCCTGGAGATCCAGGCCGTGTCTTGCAACTTTACAGAGTAGGTATCTGTTTTACTTATTTTTCTGTATTTAGGACAGGGTTTACAGGGAGTACAGGGTGTACAGGGTCTCAAGACGCAGTGATTTTCCTATTTTCAGCCTTCTAAGTGCTGGGATTACAGGAGCCCGCCACCATACCCAGTCTCCATCGCTCTCAGCATACCTGCAGGCGGGCCGGCACAGCATGCCGGGGATCGGGATAGAACCCGGACTGCGCTCTGCTTAAACAGGTTCTTTAGCCCGCTGAGCTATCAGGCGGGCCCTGGGTGTCTCTTTTAATCACTTTGCTTGGCACAAAACGTATCACATCTGCAACCCAACGGGTGATTCGGGCTCAGGTTTCAGCCCAAGGTCCCAGCTGTCCCGGCAGTGGACTAGCAGAGAGCAGCTCGCCTCAAGGCCGCCCGGAAGCAGAGGGAAGGCCGGAAAGGCAGCGGCTCGCATCCCGGCCACGCCGCAGGTTAGCCCTCTTCAGCCGAGCCTGTGGTCTAATACTCGGCCCCTGTACAACGAAGGTCTCCTCGAACAGGGCCTCTGACGCTGGTCACGCCCTTGCCCCCTGGCTAGGTGCCCGCGGCTTCTGCGCCCTGATCAGCCTTCACGTTTCATTCCCCACCCACTCACATCACTGAACCTATCTCTGCCTTCTGATTGATGCAATATTGACTTACAGTTAATGTAACTGTGTTAAGGCCAGTGTATCCTTTGATTTGTTGGTATGTCTAGCTTTTGTTTTCCTGCCTCCATCATCTTACCTTTTTGAGTGTTTGATAGGACCGGACCTTTTTATAAAGGTCCTGTCTTGATTTCTGCAGTGCAGTTGAATTTATCTTTGTAGTTTTTGTAGCAGCTTGTCCGGCTCTCACAACATGCAACTTAGCACATCTGGTGTCAGTGTTTGTCTACTTTAAGGCAGGGTCTCAGCAGCCCAAGGTAGCTGCAGCCTCAGCGATCTTCCTGTCTCAGCTTCCCAAGTGGTGGGTCACAGGTGTGTGCCACCAGGCCAGGTTTGGTAGAAAGCCTACTGCCCCACAGGTCCTTGTGGCTGCTCATGTTTTGGGCTGTTGTGCCAGCACCCTGGGAAGCTGAGTCAGGAGTGCTCACTGCCACACGTGAGCAAATGGGCCACGTTGTCTCAAAAATTTTTAAAAAGGGGTGGATGTAGTTCAGTGTACAGCCTCGGTTCTGTCCCCAGGGCCAAGGAGATGATTCTCTGCACAGCCTCCCCCTGAACCTAACTCTTCAGAGGTCTCAGGAAAGTGATTCTAAATTCACATGCATCCCCCGGTACTGGATACTGAACCCAGGCCCTTTGACACACCCGCACGCAGTCCTTTATTTTCTGAGACTGGGTTTCACTAAGTAGCTAAATCGCAGAGGCTGCCTTGGGCTTTCGGGCTTCCTGCCTCAGCCTCCTAACACAGTGGGATGACAGCCATGGAGCTCAGAGGCGTGTCCCGACTACAAAGCGTGGGACTGCACACGCCCACAAGTGGACGCAGGCACACATACGCACGCCAACACCACACACACACACATGCTCACACATGCACCCGTTACACAGCGCACCACCCACAAGGCAGACACAGGGCACCCGCCTCTCCGGGCTCACAAGCGCGTAGCAATCTTTATTAGACTCTGATCGAAATGTATTTAAGGAGCAAAGACCGTGACTACACAAAGGCCCCACAGCACGTCCACGTACATATGGCATATTCTTCACGACACCTGGCGGGGACGTGGGGCCAGGGCGAAGTTTGGCACTGAAGCAGGCACTTACGGGGGCGGGGCGCGCACGCGCCTGGTCCCGATGCGCCCCTGGCGAGGCACAGGCAGGCAGTGCTTTCAGGCGGAGGGGCCAATTCCGGGCTGCTGGCACTAGGAGGTCGGAGCAGGCAGAGCAGTCCAGGGCCAAGGTCACCCGGGCATCACTGCTCAGCCCCGAGGCTTAAGGCATCCAATCCGCCCAAAGTCCGGCCTAGGGAAGGTCAGGCTGTGCCCCATACCTGTGCTTCCGTGGCCACACAGGCCTGAGTGGGCACAAGATGGTGCCACTCCTCAGCCTCCCGGGTGGATGGACCACTGGGCCGGGCAGGAGCTCCTGGGGCCTGCAGGGTGGCACTGGGCTCCTCCACCACCGACACTGCCCGTGCAGCACTGCGTGGCAAAGCGTTATAAATAACTTGGCATACGTAAAACATAAATTACACAGCATGACATTTTGCTTCCATCTTTTCTCAAGGTCCTCCCGGGTGCTCCCCAGCACCGCTTGCTTCAGGAATGTAGGCTGGAGCGTGGAGACGGCCGGGCGGGGCAACTTAGCCACCTCATGCTCCTTCAGGATTCAAGAAGGCTGCCACCGCCCCCGTCTCGCAGCCCACACCCCACGCTGTCCACTCGGTTACGTCGTCACTCAGCTCCACAAGGCCTGACCTATGAAAACCTTCAGCTGCCTCATGCTCTCTGTGTCGTCAGCGTTTCTGGGTGAAGACCAAAGCGAGGCAGTGCTGGGCCAGGTGTTGCTGGACAGGACTGCTTCTGCCCACGGAGGCCAGGGCTTCCTCGGTGCCCTCGGACGCTTCTGCACCCTTTCCCTTAGGGCTCGGGGCCGGCAGACCCCGTGTGCGGTCCTTGCAAGCCTGGCCGCAGAGGCGCGATGTCCCCTGCGACCACCCCACTGCCGGGCCAGCAGCGCTCAGAGCTTCCTGGGGGAGCCGATCATGACCTTGGACACAAAATTGACGATGGCACTGGCAGGCTGCTCAGGGTCATGCTCTGCGAACAGGTGGCACACGTTGTCCGTGGCACTGCCCTGCTTGCGGGCCACAAACCCGAAGACTCTGTGGGGGGCGGAGGGGAGCAGAGGTAAAAGGGTTAAACCAATTTGGCCCAGACCTGGGGCTCCGAACAAGGGTTCCCAGCCTGAGTCACCCCAAGGTAGGGGCCCCTGGCACCCTGCAGGCAGCCTTGGACAGCCAACCTGCCTGTGGAGCCAGTAGTAGCCAGGGCAGGAAGCAGGTGGAAATGGACAGTGCCTCCAGGCATGGCGATGCATGCCTGTAATTCCTGCACTGTGTGGGAGGCTGAGGCAGGAGGATCCCAAATTTGAGTGCAGCCTGGGCAATTTGTTTTTTCTGTTTGTTGTTTTAAGACAGGGTCTCACTGTGCAGCCCAGACCAGCCCTGAACTCCTGGTGATCCTGTCTCGGGCTCCTGAGTGTTGGGATTATGGTGTGTTCCATTGCAACCGACAGCTTGGGGAATGCACGATACTCTGTCCCAAAACTTAAAAACAGGTAGTGAGTGAAAGGGCTGGGATGAAGGTTGGCATGCAGGCGCCGTGCAGCTGTGCGGTGCCCAGTGCCACAGCTAGCACAGCCCATCTCACGTTGAGACTGGAGAAGTGGCCTTCACAGGCTCTGCAGAGGCCGAGCCCAGCACACTGCCAAGCAGTCGCCACGTCTCGGGCTCCTGCCAAGGGTTTTCTTCTCCTTCTTAGAAAATGAAGGCCCTTTTGTTCCCACTTCCCTGTCTCCTCACCAAGGGTGGCACCAGCCTGTGCCTGTGGCAGTCACCCAATGGAGACGCGGACTCCAGGCAGAAGAAAGCTGAGCCCAGGTGGTCAGAGGGGGCTGGAGACCCACAAGCCCTGCCCAGCTCCCCGCTCACACGGGCACAGAGGTAGGAGCCAGGATGGAAGCCCTGAGCTCGCGTCACAGCCCTGGGCCTTCGAGCGGGCATCCCAAGGTCAGGATGCATTCCTGAGAACAACCAAGGGCCAGCACACCTGTAACCCCAGCCCTCGGGGGGCTGAGGCAGGACAGTCACCATGAATTTGAGGCCGGCTTGGGCTACAAAGTGAGTTCAAGGCCAGTCTGAACTGCACAAGGAAACATCTCCAAAAATCCAAAAATCAAAACAGAAACCAAGCAAAGAAGCACACAGACAAACCAAGCTGTTTCATGTGGGGAATCCTCTTTGGACTAGGACTACAAACAGGGCGCCAACGGTGCTAGCGATTTACCTGCAGGAAGGGCCATCTTTGGTCCACCTTGGGAATTAAAGAGAAAAGAAAAGAGTTAATTTTGTGCATGAGACTCCCCATGCAAATGCCCAAGGAAAATGCGGGGTTCTTACTTCCGGTCCTGAGGGTCCAAAGCACAGAAAATCACGCTGTTCACAGGGTAGTGCCGCCGGAAGAAGAGCCTGCGGACAGGGAGGGCAGTTACGGAGGCCAAGCACCCTCTGCCCCCCTTGGGGCCTTGGGAGAGGGCACAGTGTGCGTGGCGACAGAGGGTACAGAGTGGACAGGACGGATCCAGGGGACAAACGGCCAGCCCCGGAAGCTGGGGGTGGCCTCGAGCTGGGAGCCCCTGGAGCTGGGCAGCAGCTCACACCTGTCATCCCTGCACCCTGGGAGGCTGAGGCAGGAGGGTCACAAGTTTGAGGCCAGCCTGAGAAATTTAAGAGAAGACTATGTCTCAAAAATAAAAAGTGCTGGGGATTTAGCTCACTACAAAGCCTTGTGTTTGAACTCCAGGACTAAAGAGAAAGCCAAAAGGCTCTCTCAGGGACCAGAGGGCAGAGAGGGGCACCGGGAAGCACCTTCAGCACGGTCGTGGTGTAGGGTTCTCTCCAAGAAGACATCACGGGACCCTCCTACTCCAAGCAGGACTCCACTGGATCCCAGAAGCAGCAGTGAACCACAACCCTGAGCACAGGGGCTGCCCCCAGCTGCTGCACCTGAGTGACCAGACCTATGCTGGCACTTCGGATTGGGAGAGAACTCTTAGCAGACAGCAGAGCCCCACAAGGCCTGCCCTGCACTGGGTCTCAGCCCCAAAAGCAGGAATGCAAAACCCACCTGAGTACATCTCATCTGCCTGTGGGCTCCACAGTATGAGGAAGAGAGCACCTACTTAAAGGCCAGACTGGGCCAGGACAGCAGCATGGCGGGCAGGCTGGGCCATGGAGTGGGCAGGGCCCTGGGCTGCTTCTTCACCAGCACTGGAAATGCTGCGTCATTACGCTGCCTGCTCTGGGGTTCTATCCTCCCGCAACCCTCCCATCTCAGCCTCCTAGAGCACTGGGATGACAGGTGTGTGCCAGGGTGCCTGACTTTCTTTTTGAATACTGATTTCTAA
Source organism: Ctenomys sociabilis (assembly GCA_004027165.1). NCBI lineage: Eukaryota > Metazoa > Chordata > Mammalia > Rodentia > Ctenomyidae > Ctenomys > Ctenomys sociabilis. The sequence continues at coordinate 18,681 of PVKA01000354.1, forward strand.
AAAAGTTTCTGGGACAAATATTGAAGTGGGGCCACAGTGACCAGGTCATGTGACCTCAAGGGTGGTTCACCATTAGGGAGCTGCCCCCCCCACCCTGCGACAACCCCCCAGGGGCCCAGCCCCACTCACTTCCTCTGATTGTCCGTCAGGGTGATGCCCTGGGCCGACACCTTGAAGTGGACCACAGTGGACTCAGGCGGCGGCTCCTGCACCAGCGTCACGCTCAGTGCCTTTTGCACGGCCTGGTGGCCAGTCAAGGACTCCATCTCCACAGAGTTCAGGTACCACACGTTGCAGGCTGGGGACAAGGGCATAGTCAGCCACGCTGTGAGGGACATACGCCCTGCTTGTGCAGGCCCTTGTTTCTCTACTGGTCCTCTGAGACTGGGTCTCACTGAGTGCCCTGGGCTCACGCCTGTAGCAATCCTCCTGCCTCAGCCTCCCATGTGCTCATTTTTGAGGCACCCTGCTGCTCCATGAGCCTGCAGCGCTCAGGATGGGGCAGGGAGATGGGCTGGGGCTGCAGTGCCACAGGAACCAGAAAAACCCTGGGCCTGGGCCAGGGACAGCTAGAAGGGAGTCGAGAGAGCCCCCCAGCCAAGGGGGCAGTGCACCCAGAAGGGCTCTGTGCCTGAGTCAGGTAGCGCACCCTCCCAGGCCCGCTCCCTCCCACCACCGCAAAACAGGACACGAACCAAAGAGCCAGGACATCCCTGATCTTACTGTGAACACAGAGATTTCACCGGATACTACCTTCCATAAGCTCTGGTTGATTTTACCTTTATCTCATGAAAAAGAGCTTGATTCTTAACTTAGAGCTGGCATGGCAACCCGCACCTGTCACCCCAGCGCTTGGGGTGCTGAGGCACGAGGCTCAGTGTGCATCGCAGGCCAGCCTGGGCTACATAACAAGACCCTGTCTTAAAAAACCATACAGGGCAGACCAGACAGCTCGGCAGACTAACGCGCCTGCTTATGCAGAGTACAGCAGCCAGGGTTCGATCCCTGGCCTGCCATGCCGGCCCCATCCCTGGGGCACGCTGAGCTGGCGACCGAGACTGGGCGTGGCGGTACATGCCTGTAATCCCAGCACTTGGGAGGCTAAAAACAGGCAGATCATGAGTCCGATCTGTGCAGTGAGACCCTGAGGCCTTGCAGACCCTGTACTAAATACATAAAAAAAAAAAAAAATACAAAATTGAACAACACAGTCTGGAAAGAGCTACATGGATCCCAGAGGTCCCCTTCTGAGAAGGCTCAAAGAGCAGCCCCATAACCATAGAGAAGCGGCAGGCTGCAGGCAGCATCACCCACATAGACGACAGCTGGGGACGAGAAGACAGTGCGTGTTCAAAGACCCCTGAACGGTTCATGCCATCTCCTCCACCAAACCCAAGCACCCAGCAAAGGGTAATCAAGAAAATTACACAGCGCCATGGGAAAGGCTTAGCAGATAATTGGATGAGCAGAACACAGCTGGCGGGGCTAGGATCAGAAGGATAAAGGAAAGCGTGTGGGCTCTGCTCAGGAGCTGGAAGGTGGCCAGGATGGGAAGCGGGGGAGGAGAGTGACGGGTGCTGAGGCAAGAGGCTCTGACTGTGGCCATGCGGACCACACAATTACAAATGAGCTTGGGCCTGTGATCTGACTTTGGGGGCCCCACAGAGCTGACATGGGGTGGCATCACAGGGCACGCTGGTGCTCTTATGGCCTCAGCCAAGGCTCTCATCTGGCAGGAAGCTGATGCGTGGGGACCAGCTGGTGCCATGAGCAGGCGCTTGGCCACCCAGCTCACGACCACACAGGAAAGCAGCTTTCCAGCATGGGTGTGAACGGGATGCCACTTCCCGGAGGCCCTCTGTAGGCTGAAGCCCGGGAGGGCTCAGGAGCAAGAAATGCAACCCTCCCCACCCCCATTACTCCCCCAGCATGGCTCTCAGAGACGGACTCAACAGATAGCTGTCACTACGTGCAGCCCACCGGGGCCTCTGTGTGGCCTCTGAAAACCGCAGCCTGAGGCATGTTCATAAAAAGCACAGGGAGACCCACTGTGCAAAAGGGGACATGGAAGAACCTCCCACTGGGTGGACCCCAAGTCTCCGGGTGTCGCCTGCTGTGGTCGGGGACATCCCACCTGTGCCTGCCCTTCCCAACCAGCAGCAGTCGTGCAGGGCAACAGATTGAAGAAAAACTCCCTTTTCTTTGCTGTACTATTTCCCTTTTAAGTTTAAGAAACGCTGTGTGTGACTTATCTAGAAACAGGACTTATGGGAGGCTGAGGCTAAAACACCCGAGATATTACGAGAAACGGAGATGTCAGGAAAAAAAGCCCTTTCTTTTCAGGATTATCTTACATTCCTCAGCTAAGTGAGCCGCAAACACAAGCAGAAATTGTTTGAGAGGCTAGCACAGAATTCTAAAGGCTGCTGTATCCAGCAAAAAGGGATTAGGTGGGGCAGAATTTATTCCAGTCACTGTGAGCCGCTGTTCTCAGGCCCAGAACCTTCAGCCAGGAGGAAAGAGCCTGTGGTGAGCTCAAAGGACATACGAGGGCCCAGGAGTGCAGGATCTGAGCAAATCCAGTCCATGACACCCATCATGTCCCTTCCCATCAGAATAGTTCCGCTGTGCTGACGCAGCTGTTGCTGTGCTGTTCACTCCTGTTCTACACAACTGCAGCTTACGGTCCAAGCAACACCCGAGGGTGGACAGTGGAGAGCCACGGCCCTCGCTTGGCATTGGAAGACTGAACGGAAACTCAAGCAGTCTCAGAGGCCTGTGACAGAGGCTCCCGCCAAGTGGCGGTGCAAGTGGGCCACGCGACCACAAGCTGCTAACCTGAGTCTGGTCTCTCGGAAGACTCACCTCAAAAACATAAACATTTCAACTGGGTGTGGCATGCATATCTGTAAGCTCAGCCCTCTGGAAGGGCGAGGCAGGAGGATGGCAAGTCGGAGCCCACCTTGGGGAACCTGGCAACTTGAGGAAACAGCTTAGCACTCCGGCTGCTGAGCACCGCACAGGTCCTGGGGTCAATCCCAGTACCGGGGGGAAGAAGTTAATACCCATTATGTGCTATTAGAAAAGGTGGAAAAGTGTCCCAGGAAATGGCACCGCAGAACAGGAGAGCACTTACTCTCAAGGATCAAAGCCACCACAGTACTCTACCATGACTGACGACTTCCCTCACCCACGCAGAAATTAAACATTTACCTGATCAACCCTGGATGAGACAAGGAGCTTAGGAAGAAACATGGGTCGCTGCTGTGAGGAGAGCCGCTCAGCACACGGCAGCGGGCCCAGCCTCAGCCCTACTCTGGGGGCCAGTGTGCAGGAGCCGTGTCCCCAAGACTCAGCTGCCCTGACACAGAGCCTAGGCCGGGCCCCACCTCTGCCCCTCAGGGCGGAGCAGCTCTGGAGGGCTGGTGAGTGAAGGGGGAGCAGCACCACCCTCTGGTGCCCAGGAGGGAGGCAGCCAGGGTGGACCCCACAGGTCTTCCCACCAGAAGGATACTGATACGAGAGGGGCAGTTTCTAGCCAAGGCTTGCAGGTTTTTCAAATTATAAGTGCAGCTTAACAGGGACACAAGCTCCCTGCAGGCCAGGAACGCAGTTTCCCAGGCTCAGCTCCATTCGTTTGCAGAGGAGGGAACACGACGATAGTGAGACCCAGCCCAAGCCAGTGCCGGTGAGATGGAGACCCTGACCCGAGGCGTGAGACCCCTCGCCGCAGCGGCACATGTGCACACGACCCCAAGCACCTTCCCTCGCTCTGGCCAGATGCCTGACGCCGGAGCAGAGACCAAGCCAGGCTGACACCAGATGCTCACCTGACACCAAAGCGATTCTGCTGGTGCAAGATGGGGTATCAGGATATGGGAAAAAGCAAAGCAGAATCTGACAAACTGCACAGATAAAAATCAAGGGAACAAGAGAGCCCGGGCGAGGTGGCACATGCCTGTAATCCCAGCACTAGGGAGGCAGAAAACAGGAGGATCACTACAAGTTCAAGCTGCATGATGAGACCCTGAAAAAAATTTTTCAAAAGCAAACAGCATCCATACATCTCATGTGCCTTGACCTCTTGGCAGATCCTAGCTGTGGAGTACTTTAGGGTCTAAAGGGAGGGGGTGGTATTTTTCATCTGAACTCCACCACAAGTAGAAAGTCTCTATCAGCATTTCTGAGAGAAGACATCTGTCTCGTATGAAAGACCTTCCATGGAAAGAAACGGGTCTCAAAATCAGGAGATAGGCCCAGTGCCTAGAAAAGATGCCTAGTTGTGTTTTGTCTGCATGGCTCCTGAACTCTGCTCTCCGGGCTGCCCACAGCCCTCTGAGACAGGGCCGAGGGGGTCCGCACCAAAGGTCACAGAGTGACCTGGCCTGCAACACCAGGCACGTGCAAGGTTGCTGACACAAGCCGGACACACGGAGGGCAGGTGTCTTCCTGTCACCCACACCTACGAGGGGACTCGAACTTGAAGCACAGCACCGCTGCTACCAGCAACCTACCAGGACCTAGGTGTAGGTGCAGCCAGCTCAAGTGAGGTCTACGTGAGGAAAGGACAACCCTCTGATGAGCGGGAGATGCAGGTGCAGTCTGCGGACAGGAAGTGGGGCGTCCCAGTTTCTGCTACAGGATCAGGGCAATTCTGCTCACAGTTTTGTCTTGAGGCAGGGTTTCTGGGGCCAGGGAGATGGCTCAGTAGAATAAGCGCTTCCCTGCAAGGGTCTGAGTTCAATCCCCGGTTCCACAAAAAAAAAAAAAAGAGAGAGAGATAGGGTTTCGCTACGTAGCCCAGAGTGGCCTCCAGTTCAGCCTCCCAACTGCAGAGGGCACGGCATGCGCCACTGCGCCTGGCTAAAATCTCAGCAAGCTACTGCCAGGCAGATGTCAGCTGACTGCGAGCTGTGCATGGAAAAGCAAAGGGTACACACAATCCTGAAAGCAGCTGCAGAAGAGGCGCAACTGCCATGGCTGGTGCCCAGTTGTTCCCCAGAGCTTCAGGCAGGCGTGGGGTGGCCTCTAGACTCTGTGATTAACTCAGGATCCAGTGCCGAGGCTGTGGACGTGAGGGCTACACCTGGCCGGGGGCAGATAATCTGCCTACAGATGAGGCGGGGACAGAGGCTGGCAGGCTGCCCCGGCTGCTGCCCCTCCCTCTGCTCTTTGCCATTGGCCACCGCCACGAGCTGCTGCGCTCTGCCACGTGCACCCTGCCTGGGGCCAGCCAAGGATGGACGGAAACCTCCACTAACTGTGAACCAAATAAACCTTTCCTTCCATAATTTTTTCTGCCATTAATGTATTTGGTATAGGGTCTCACTACACAGCTCGGGCTCATAGTGATCCTCCTGGGATTATAGGCATGCGCCACCATGTCCAGACTCGGACTCCAGCTCACTGGCCCCTGGGTGATCAAACCTGGTCCCTGTGCTTGCCAAAGCAGGCACTTAGTCCGTCTTTATGTAATTTTAGGTGTTGTTTTTTTTTGTCCCAGCAACAAGAGAAAAGTAAATGAGACAATAATCTAGCTCCAAGATTTAACATGCAGTTACAGTAATCAAACCGGTGTGACACTTAAAAAAAAATAAACCAGACAAGTATCAATAGAATGAAGTTCAGAACCCCCAAACTGACTCACATTAATACAGTCAACTACTCTTTGACAATAAAAACAACCCACTAGAGAAAATAGTCTTTTCAATAAACACTATTAGAATCACTGGATACCCATTTGCAAAAAACCCAGAACCTAGATGTAGGCCTAGCACCCTTCAGAAAAGCTAACTCAACATGGATCAGAGGCTGACACGCAAACTGTAAATCTATTAAAGTGTTTGAAGAAAAAGAAGAACATCAACATGAATTTGGGCTTGGTGATGCCACTTTAAATAAGAAATTAAAAAGTGAATTCTTGGGCCGGGGTGATGGCTCAGTAGAATAAGTGCTTCCCTGGCAAGTGCAAGGGCCTGAGTTCAATCCCCGGTTCCACAAAAAAATTAAAATAAAAGGTGAATTCTTATTTTAAAAGTATTCCTGCTCTTCAAGAGACACTGTCAGAGAGTAAACAGATAAGCCACAGACTGGGAGAAAGCTTCTGTAAAAACACAAATCAAGCAAAAGACCATTATTCCAAATATGTAATGACAGTCTAAAAATCAATAATTAGAAAACAACCCAAATAAAAGGATGGGACAGACACAGTGGCATATGTCTATAATCTCAGCCCTCAGGAAGCTGAGCCAGGAGGACCTCTACAAGTTCGAGACTAGCCTGGGCTACAAAGTGAGCTCAGGGCAGCCTGAGCTGCATAGCAAGACCGTCTCAAGAAAAAAAAAGACCCACAATGGGACAAAACTCATCATATTTCACCAAGATGCCCAGACAGCCCACGGATACAGGAAAGGTGCTCTGTGTCCTAAGTCACCTGGGAAACGCAGAACAGCAGAGCGGGCAGGTCCACGGCCGGGGCGGCCTCAGCCCTCCCAGGGACGGCACCAAGGGCCCGAGGCTTGGGGCAGCCGCAGCTTGCAACGGCCATCTGCTCTGGAAGACGCTTTTGCAGCTTCATAACCAAGTAAACACACTCGCTGCCACCCGCCAGTAACTGGGCCCCACGGAGCCGACCCGAAGGACTGGGAGGCCCCGGCTACCCAGGAGCCTACTTGTGGCTGTGCACGGAAGCTTGGCTCCCAGGGGCAGGGCTGGGAGCAGCCCCGAGTCTTTCCCTGGGTGAGGGGATAAATAAGCCGTGAGACCTCGGAATGTGACCCTGGGCTGAAGGCGCAGAGGAAACCGAAGTGCGTGTTGCTAAGCGGGAGAGGCCGACCAGAAACCGTGGTGGTGAGATCTGCCTGTGAGACCTTGTGGATGGGCAGAACGGCGGGCACAGTGAAGAGCTCTCAGTCGCTGCCAGGGGCCTGGGTACGGGGAGGGCGGGCACAGGGACTCCGGCCTGTGAAAGCCCTCTTTATAACGCTGTGGTGGTGGATGCATGCCACGCCCACCCCGCAAACACACAGAAGGCAGTGGGCCTGCCCCAACGCTACCCACACGATGGCCTTCAAGTCGTCCCATATCAAGGGCTCGTGAAGACACAGCCATTCCTGCGGTAGGCCCCACGCACCTTCCCGCGCTGTCTTCCTGCCTCCCCCTCAGGCTATGAATCCATCCCTGCTCTGAAGCGCAGTCTATTAATACAACACTGCACACCACAGCCTGGTCTTGGGTGCTGGCTTGGGGGCATCGTGGGTCCACACACTGAGTCACGCCCAGCAATGCCTGAGTCACAGTGGCTGCAGCTGGCGAGGAGGGTCGCCCACATCCTCTCTTCCTACATTTTCCCCCAGATGCTCTGCAGGATTTGACATTTATTCCACTGACTTCGGTCGAGTTCAGCCAGTGCTGCCAGCCCAAGAGGGCCTGTCCCGGGCCAGACACCACAGCCGCACCCCTCCCGTCAGCAGGGCCACACCCAGCTCTGTGCAAGCAGCTAGAAAGGGCACCTTCTTTCCCAGCCCAGAGAAGGAAGCAGGAAGAAGAGCAGCACAGGAGGAAGTGGGGACACCCAACTCCTTCCTGTCCCCAGTCCAGGCAGCGAGAGACCGACCTGCACCCTGCTTCAGCAGCTCGGCCGCGGAGTTGGCTGCCGTCTGGGCTGGACTGTCCGCTATTTCCTCCAGGGGATCTGCAGGAAGCGGGGAGAGAGCACAGGGTGAAGGCATGCCTTCCAAAGTCAGGCGGCTTGATGACAGAATTCCCAGACGGTGACATGTATCCATTTTGCAGAGTTGAGAGCTTCTCTAGATAATAACCTAGCCCACCAAAACTAGGTCACCTCCCAAAGCTGGGGATGCTGTGGACCAGCAGACACTTGTGGATTCGTCCCTATGAACAATTAAAGTCGAGTGGGAAAACCATGGCTGCCTGCATGTCAGTGAGACCGTCCCCGAAGGAAATCATGCACCAGTGCAGGCATTCCCCTTCAACATATATGCACTGTGACGACTCCCAGTGCGCCTGACAGCGGGGCAACAGTCGCCCCCCATTACCCTGAGTCAACAATGGCAACATTCTGCCCATGCTGTGGGCTTATAGAAACGAAAGGGACGGCCTTGGGTGCTGTGCGTTCGGAAGCCGCGGATCCTTGCAGCGGGGCCTCCCAGAGCCCTTCAGCCTCCCCTGGGTTCTGCACACCGCCCAACACCCCCGCCGCCCATACCTCTCTCTGGGATGAGCAGCTTACAGGGCAGGGCCAAGGGCGTGATGGAGTGCTGACACACCAGGGCCGTCAGGCTCCCTGCGGAGGGGACAGAAGCGTCAGTGCCCGCTGCTGAGCCCTCATGTCCTCTGCTGAAGTGAGCCGAGATGTGGGGCACAGAGCCTCAAAGATGTGACTGGGCTGGCTGGGGGGCACGGGCCTGTCATCCTGGCACTCTGGGAGGCTGTGGCAGGAGGACCTCAAGTGTGAACTTGGCATGGGCAACTTAGCAAGACCTTGTCTCAAAATTAAAAGGGTGGGGGATGGAACCTGCCCCAAAAGCCTTATGTTCAATCCCAGTGATGTACAAGAAGGAGAAAGAGCAGCCAAGTGGTAGAGACTGCAGCCGGCTGCTAACTACTAACACTGAGGGTCACTACCAAACACAAAGGGTAAACAGAGCAGCTCCCTGGATCTGAGATGAGAGGCTGGGATCGGGGCACCCCAGCCTTCCCCACAGACGGTACCTTCACACCACCCCTGCTACTGTCCTGCAGCTCCCAGGAAACCACCGGGGCCACCCTGGGGTGCGACCTGGGAAGACTCAGCCACCTGACAGCCAGGACCGCAGCTTGCAGACAGCTGTGATTTCCAGGCCTGGCACAGCGCTTTTCACAAGCTCAGCTTGAAGCCAGCTTTGGAAAAGAATGGCACACCTGCTTTTGCCCAAACTGAAGGCTCAGATAAGAGGAATCTTAGATCCAGGGACTGAAATATGAGCCAGTCCCTAGACAGCAAGGTCTTCAAGCCCAAGATCACTCACTGAAGAGGGAACAGGATGCCCAGGGTGCATGACCTCAGGGAAATCCATGAGGGACTCACCAAAATAAGGCTCATTGGAGCAGCCTTTCAACCGGACTCCCTTTGGGGTACACTCGATGAGAAAGTGCCTGACGAGTTCGTTGGACAAGTCTCCTGGTGGGATAAAAAGTAGCAGAAAGAAAGAGAAACAACTTTTAAAAATAAGCAAACACAGGTGTGGCAGCGCCTGGCATCCCAGCACGGGGGAGGCTGGGGCGGAAGGATCCCCTTGAGTTCAAGGTCGTGAACGACATACATGCCAAACCCTGTCTCCAAGAACAAAGGCGTGAAATGGCCTCCGGGCCTAGGTACCAAGTGTACATGAAACATGAATGAGTTGTTTTAGACTGGGGTTCCAGTCCCAGGAAATCTCATTGTTTACCTACAAATGGTCCAAAAATTAGAAGAAAAAAAAAAAAATACCCAAAATCTGAGACAGTCCCAAGCACGGGCATAAGGTACACATGAACTGAAGTGGGCCCTAGACAAATACCTGCAACGCTAAACACCTGCTGCAGAGACAAGAAAGCCTGCAGCCTAGGAGGTCTGTGAGCTCCATGGGAGGCGGGGAGGAGCGTGGGCGTGGCTTCCAGGCCAGGGGGCCGCCAAGGGCAGGTGGGGGGGGCTGCTGCACAGGCCACGGAGGCAGGCCCTCCTGGCTGCACTTGCTGGAGAGCAGGGGCTGGCACAGCAGCTATGCCGTCTCTAGTGGCCCAGAGCAGGAACAGTGACTCACTCGCTGTGATTTTTACTGCTCCGGCGAACTCAAGAGTTCTTCTTGGCCCGTGAAACCCAGAGGTGACATCCAGAGGCTGGGTGACGGTGGAGCGGCCCCGTGCGGCTTCACCCAAGGTCCCCCGCAGCATCGGCTCCCTGACATCTACCACTCTGGGATCCTCGCCTCCATTACCTACATCTCCAGGCCGACCCCCACGGCCGCCAGAGGCAGGACGCTTGCCAGGAGGTGACGGACCTTAAATGCCACCATCTGTGTTTCTAAACAAGGTGGCACCTGCATGGAGGGATTCCTCTGTCCTCGATTTAACACACTGAGTGGGAACTAAGGGGCCACTCGGAACCTGGAGGGGCTGCAACACGCCAGCCCCACTGTGTTACCCTCCGGCTCTGCCCACGTATCACGTGTTCTTCTCCTGAACCATAAGCCGGCTGTAATCCTGTAATCTGTCTCTAGATAAAGCCTGGATCTCTTCAGAGCTCTCCTATGTTCACAGCCTCAGGGACCCCGCCCAACCTCGGAGACCCCCCCCCACCTAGATTCACCCATGGCTGACTTCTTGACCGAACGCGCTAATGGGAGTGGGGCCCAGCAGGGCATCGTCTGTGTTGGCAGGAGCACCCCTGAGGGAACCGTGGAGCACCAGCTCCCTTCTCACCCCGTGCTACACCTCATGGCCACAGGTGAGCTCTGTGCTCTGCCATGCAGTCCCGCTATGTCATGCCGCTTGCCACCGGCCCCAAGGCAACAGGGCCGAGGCCGTAGACTGAGCCCTTGGACACCACATGTCAGAACAAACCTCTCCACATAAGCTGATCATCTCTGTGGGTTCACTCTTCAGAACCACGAGGGGAAAAAAACCAGCTGTGCGTGTAACATGCCACTTCTGGTATAAGAAAAGGGAAATGTGCATGTGTGTCCACACCGAGGCACACCATCAGTCCAGACACACGAGTGTGTGTTGCACTTGGCTCCTGAGGGGAGCAGCATGGGCAGCGGGGTGGGCAGGGCTGAGAGCAGAAGGTAGGTGACTTGGTGCCTTTTGGTTGTATCTTTCCGACTTTAACTCGGGAGAATGACCGCCTGCTCAGGAAGGTTAAGTCTGACTCTGCCAACTTGCTTGGCTTTGGGATCCACCCTGAGAACAGGTAGAGTAAGCCCTGGGGAACGCTGGGATACGTGGCAGAGGGGAGGCGATGGAGCCTGTTTCTCTCCCTGGCCCTTCCTCTCTGGTATTGTTCCAATGCTCTGCCTCCAGGTCTCTCCCTTCCGTTGGGATGGTCCTGTTTTAGAGCTAGCTGCCCAGGGACTAAATCTTCTGAAACTGTGAGCCATGCTAAAGCCCTCTTCATGAAGGCCAGGGGTCAGGTGCTAGGCCTCAGCAGGCTACTGACCAGTACACTATTCAAATTTCAAAAATTTAAATGCATGGATAATTAATAGTCCTTTTTCAATAAGATACTTAGGAAAAGATTCCTGAGATAATCAACACTAAGAAAAAAGCCTGTAAAGACCAGTGTGAGCCAGCAGCCAGCTTCTGAGCATCAACACAGACCCACAGAGCTCCGGAGATCTCACCTTTCTTGTTCAACTGCAGGACGGAAGGAGGCGGGGTAGCAACTTTCATGGCCAGGCCGTAGGCTCCCCGGAAGGAGTGACTGTCACGCACGATGAAGGACCCGGGCTCTTTGTCTTTCAACATGGCGATGGCTGGAGGCAGGGGAGCAGGAGGTGTGAGCTATTGCTACTCATGACCCTGTGCAACTTAATTACAGCTCGTCCCTAGCCCATGCTGAAGTCCAAGAAGAGATCGGGCACTTAGCACGGGTGTGTTTTAAAGCAAGGCCCTCTTCCCGTGCTCCTCTTCCACATCCAGCAGGACAGAAAGCAGCAAGGACCTCGTCCTATCCCCATGCCCTTGGGACCTCAGAATCTCCCATGAAAATAACCCTCTGTCTGTCCTCACAGATCCCCCCCCCCCCCAGCCAATGGGCCACAGAGACAAACTATGCCCTCTTCTGGTCACATTTGCAAAGAGGGACAGAAAGGCATGGGTGTTCACTGTGACAATGATGCTGGCATTTGACAGTGACGTTGACCCAAGGCACACGTGCCGAGGGCACACAGGTCCCCAGGGAGGGTTGGCGACCTAGCAGATTTGGCAGATGGGAGGTCTGCAGGTCACTGGGCATGGAGACCAGAAGAAAGTGGCTGCTGGGGTCCCAGCATGCCTTGTATGCTCCCAGCATGCCTTGTATGCTCCCAGCATGCCTTGTATGCTCCCAGCATCCTTTGAGTGCCCTCAGCATCCTTTGCATGCTCCTAGCATCCTTTGCATGAGCCCAGCTTGCCTCCCAGGTGCCCAAAGCCCAGGGCAACCTTGTTTCACACTTAAACAATCTCCCGGACCACAAGTCAAAATAAACCTTTCTTTTTTACAAATAAATCACCTCAGTACTTCCCAAGGCCAGCCGTGGCTGACGCAGAGGCTACTTACTGCCTCAGCACTGTACATCTCCCCTCCCAAGCACCAGCATGGCATGCTCCCTGCTTGTTCTAGTCATGGGCCCTAAAAGCGGGCTCTGCTTCTCCTCACACTGGCTGGGGGCACTAGGACCCCGTCCTTTGGCCCCTGGTGCCCCCAGACTCAGTGAGCAACCTCCCACAAAGCCTGATTCATGGCAACAGAGCCCTTCCAGGCCATGGATTTTCCTATTTTTCCCTTCCCCCTCTCTCCCATTTAAAATGACAATAGTGTCATTGAGCTCAGGAAAAAAACACATTCTTGCAATTTCTGCTCTGAACATAACAAAATGGCAGAATTTCAATGAGAAGGCAGGCAGGGGCACTGCTCAGCCACCCCGCTGTTCATATCCGGGTGTTCTTGGGCCAGGAGGCAAGCACAGAGGGCCGATTCTCTCCTAAAGGCTGCCAAGCCACGCAGTGGCCATGCCAGCTCCCGTGACCGTGGACACTCGCCGTCCCTCACTTCTTTAAATCCCCCAATGCCAGCGCTCCGCAGGGTCCTGTCTTTCCTAAGGATCCTGACTCCAATTCCTTGTCCCTCCCACTCGGACCCCAGGGACACCACGGTGCCACCAGGTCAACACTGCCAGAATGAGATTCGAGCAAGAGACAGCAAGAGACTCCGTGGCCTGGGAGTTCTATGAGTCCAACCACAGAGACAAACACACGGCATCAGTGGGGCCACCACAGGGAGGGGCCACCCACATATGCACGCACCAGGGGGCTGAGGCAAGGGGTCAGCAAGCCCAGCATAGGCTCAAAGTAGAACATAAAGAGAGTGCCTGCTTAACAAGCGCAAAGTCCTAAGTTTGATTCTTGGCCCAAAGAAGAAATTTTTAAAAAGGGGCAGGGACAGAGCTCAGTGCAAAGGCGGGTTCAATCTCTAGTACTGCCAGAGAAAGAGAAAGACAGAAAAACAGACACAGACAGACGCACACATAGACACACAGAAAAAGAGACAGAAACAGAGACAGACAGAAGTGGGACACAACAGCTACTCAAATATATAGATGATTTCATGATGTTTAGTAAAATGAAAAAACTATCCCGCCTTACTATGACATCCTCATGCATGCATATTATCATGTTGCATCCACGCATATGTACATTACATAATAACTTTTTTTTAAAGCTACGAAAAATAGCAAAAACACAGGATTTAAAGCCCTTGACAACCGCCAAGCAGCAGAACCAAGCAGGATGCACTCTGCTTGCATAGAAGCCATGGTTCCGTCCACACAGGACCCAAATAAATGCACCCACTGTCACAGCTCAGACCCATCCCACTGTCACAGGTAGAGGGGACGCAACCACTGAGCACGGCTGTGACCTCACCACCTCGCTGGACTTCTGTCCTTCACGGCTTACAGCATGGTGGCTGGCAGGGCTACCGCACCCCATGAAGCTCCCCGGGGATGCCCACTCCTCACCCTCTCCCACTAGCACTGATACTTTCCTGCAAGAATTAAAGGTCCTGGTGTTGCCACTGAGGGTGTGAGATAAACTGGTCTGACTCGGCTGTCAGCCCAGCCACAGCCCTGTGGCCCGCTGGCGCGTGACGCCCTCCCTCCCACCGGGACCCAGAGCCTAGAAGGTGGAGACATCCCAGACCCCCCCATGCTCCCGCATACCTTGGTCTCTTGAAATATCCGGCTTGTACCAGAACTTGGAAGTGTCCTGAACAAATTTGACGATCACAAGCTTGTCACTTGGACTGTCTACAAAGAACAGAGAAGCAGTGACTGACAAGGACATTTTTATTGCAGCTTTGTGGTGAGAAACCCTGCACCTCAAGATCCCATGCCCGAGCATGAGGGGTCAGGACAGCCCTGGGGGTAGGGAGGAGCAAGCTCCTGTTGTATCTCATGGAACAAGACAGCAGGACCTGGTTGGGGACTGTACAACGCTCACTTAACACACATAAGTCAGGCCTGGTGGCACACTCTTATAATCCCAGTGCTCAGGAGGCTGAGGCAGGAGGATCTACATAATGAGTTCCAGGCCAGCTTGAACTTCACGGGGCAGCCAGGTCTCAACAAACAAACAAACATATATAAATAAAGAAATAAAGAAAAATAGCAAGCAAACAACTAGGTGAGTGTTGTTCAATCAGAATCTTATTCTTTCTCATACACTTGAAATTTTTCAAAACTCATCTCACTAGAAAAGGAGTAACTTTTAAGAAGCAAGGCCCTAGAAGTAAATGGGAAGCGGGTCCTGGGCAAGCCCTGCACCTGGCACTCCTGGACGAAGGGAACCTGGATGGAGGAGAAATGAAGAAGGCCGGAGATGGTAACCGGAAGCCCCGGCCGGATCCTGCTCAGGGCGGGTGCTGTGGACAGCCCAGGGGGAAGCAGAGGCCGGCCGCCCATCCCCAGTGCACGGCAGCAGGCACCACCGGCAGGGCAGTGCTGGCGGACACCCACCTGGCAGGGGCGAGGCTGTCTCCAGAGGCCGGGAGAAGTCAGGCAGCACACTGGGGAAGGGGATGCTGATGGTACTGCCGCTGTGCGGGCTAGAGAAGCCACTGGACGAGGGCGACACGGAGCCCAGGGACCGGTCCCCCTCCGAGGCCCGCTTCTTCTCTGGCAGGGGCGGCTGCCCAGGCAGGGTTGCCCCTGGAACCAGTGGGCCAGGGCTGAGGCGGCCGCTGTGTCCAGGAGCAGCAGAAAGGAAGGTGTGTGGCAGGAAGCTGCTGTTGGTGGCCGCTGGGGCAGTCAGGGTACCACTGGGGGCTGGCGGTGCAGCATGGGTACTGGGCAACAGGGAGCCCGGGTCCCCACCCAGTGCAAGGCCACCTCCTGTTGGGGCCGTGGCGCTGAAGCCCAGGAAGGCCTGGCCGCGTGGGGCAGAAAGAGCACCGGGCGGCTCTGCCAGGGGCAGCTCATGGCCGGGGAAAGAGGCCTGCAGGTCTGGGCCGGGGAAGCAGGGCAGCCCCAGCGAGTCCTTGCCCGGGCCCGAGAACTCGCTGACACCCCGCGGACCTCTGGAGGGCCGGCTGCTGTCCTGCAGGGCCAGAGTGGACTTCGGGCTGCTCGCCAGCCACTGGCGCTCTGTGGATGGCAGGCTGTTCAGAGACAACAAAGTAAGCAGATGAATCAACAGCCCCGTGCAGGAGCACACACCTGGAGCCCTGCCCATGGGAGGCTGAGGCGGGAGGCCAGCCTGGGCTACACTACACAGCAAGATCCCATGTCAAAAACAAAAATTAAAAGGAGACAATGAAAGGTCCAGGGTACATCCTGAAATCAGCAACCATCACCAGACAGGGTACGACGCAGGTGTCTGTTCCCCAGGTCAACCTCATCTGAGTACTAATTAAATGGAAGCTTCTAGAAGTCAACAGTTGATATGGGTTAAAACCTGAGCAGCTACCTGGCCCTGCCAGGGCTGTGAATCACATCTCCACCCAGCATACCTGCACTGTCTACACCGCCTGCCCATGTGTCCCAGTACCTCACTGGGATACGAGCCTGTCTCATCAAAAGTGTCTGAATTTATTTAGCGTCCCAGAGCTTCGGCACAGCGATGCCACGGGCAGGAAGGATGTGGTGTCCACAGGCCTTGCTCTGTCCTTGCCCCAAGGCCCCGCAGAGGGCTGGGGACGACACTTCCATGCTGTGCCTGATTCACAAGCCTTGGATCCGGGGTCCACGGGTGACCGAGTTGCAGAGGACTTGGTCACCCACGGACCACGGACAAGAAAGGAGGTGGGGTGAAGAGGGTACACAGCAAGCCCAGTGCAGAGGCAGCCAGCCACTCGGCACCCATGTCCAACTGCTGCAAGGCTAGGGTCTAAGTGGGAAAGGCCGCTACTGGCCCTCCCTAGCTCCCTTCTGGGCACAGTGTCCCCCACTGCAGGCCTGGGCTGGGGGCTCCCCACTCAGCCCCACAACCCGGGGTGCCCTCCTACCTCTCCCGGTGCTGGCCTGGGCCGTTGCTGGAGATGGTGCAGGAAGAGGCGAACGTCTGTGTGAAGGCAGGCGGCCCAGCTGCGTCAGCCTGCAGCATCGCTGGCCTGGTGCCCAGGGGACTCTCTGACATCCCCGGGGCGTGGCTGGGGGCCTCAGAGCAACTGTGTGGGTCTGCAGGGACAGAAGGTAGGGGCTCTGACCACCCAAGGCACGGTGTCCCTATCCCTCCTCCTTACAGGCTCTACGAGGGGCAGAGCCAAGTCCTCCCACAGTCTGCTCCTGGACCCTTCGCCCACCCCAGGCTCCAGGAGGACGCTCTGCTGCCAGGTGCAGGAGCCCTATGGATCCTTCCTGCGGCTCCTCCCTGTGGCTCTTCCTTGTGTCCCCAGAAGGGCAGCTCATGCAGCCCCGCATCTCTTGGACAGCAATGCAACAGAGCACCCAAGCTAGGCAGCGGCCCCCTAGCCCATGGAGGGACGCACATGGGTCCACAGGCTGGGCACAGGGGCCTACCCCTGGACAGCCTGGGCGCTGCACCATGCTTCATGCCTTCCTGACACAAAATCAAATGCTTAACGAAAGAAAATTGGAGCCAGCCATGGTGGTGCGCACCTGTAATCCCAGCACTCAGGAGGCTGGGGCAGGAGAAATGGCATAAGTCCAAGGACAGCCTGGGCTACAAAGTGAGTTCAAGGCCAGCTGGAACTGCACAGTGAAACCCTCTGTCAAAAAAATTAATTAAAACAAAACAGAACTGGAGTGCCATGCCACGAAATTGCAAACCCAAACCCAAAAAACCCCATCTACTTTAGATGCAAAACTTGCATTAAGAGACAGACAGGAAAATAACTAAATATCTGACAAAAACCAAAGGAAGAAAGAGTGATTCACATTCTATCGGAGAGCAAGAGTCCTAAGAATAATTAAAACAGCCTAGAACGAAAGACAGGAAGCCAGCATGTGGGCAGGGCCTGCGCCCTGGGGTGCGATGCTAGAGGTGGTGCTGGCTCCAGTGGGGACCCGCAGCCCGAAACCCAGGGCAAGGGTGGGCTTCATGCAGGAGGCCCAGTGACCCCCAACTCCCTTGTAAACCTCTGGAGCCCAGGAGGCAGGGGGACAGTGTGGAACAGAGGCAACATCGGAAGAGGTGTTTACTTAGAATATATCAGAATTTCCAAATCATACTGAAGAAACCAAACAAAACAAAACTGGACACAATGACAGCCACCTGTCCCCCCAGCACTCTGGGAGGCTTAGCTGGGAAGGTGCCAAGTTCCAGCCCAACCTGGGCAACCAGGGAGACCCTGTCTCAACATGGAAAAGACACAAAGGGCTGGAGCTCAGCTCAGCACAAAGGCCCTGGGTTCCATCCTCAGCACCGCAAAAAAAGAAGAAACCAACACCTTGGCAAGCACAAGGGCCTGAGTTCAATCCCCAGTTCCACCAAAAAAAGAAAGAAATCAACCGCCCCACCCACACACACAAATCGCTTAGCAGGAAAAATGAAAAGAAATCCACACATAAATAAAAAGGTACAAAAATTTTCAACAAAGGACAAAGTCTTAAACAGACTTATCCACCGGGGGAGTCAAAGATGGGACACTGGCTTTAGTGTTGAGTTTATGTGGGGAAGTTGGGATCTGATGGACAGGGTGATACACAGGCTCAACGAGCTCCCGGGATCAGGCCTCGTGTGCTGCTCTGATGCCAGCAGTGAGGGGGCCCTCAGGGGGCTCCAGGCCCCCCACTTGGTGAACAAGTCAACGAATGAATGAATGAACGAATGAACAAATCTGCAGAGAGTAAGGGGAAAGGATCAGGCTTGATACGCAGTCCCCAGACTCACAGCAGTGGCTGGGGGGGCCGGGGGGGCTGAATGGGCATGGGCCCCGTCTGAGCTCAGCGCTCCCCCCACAGCGGCTGTGCGCCTCAAGGTCGCTGCTCGGCTCAGGGCTTCCCCGGGTGCCCTCTCCAAGTGCCAGCGCCACAGGCATCTGAGGATCTGCGCCAAGATCCCGAAGCCCCAAACCCACCCCCTGGCGCCAGGGCTTCTGTCCACAGAGGCAGAGGCGGGAAGAAAGCCACCACCCACGCGCTGTCCCAGAAGGGGGGGGGGCAGCTTTTCCCATGAAAGTGCCTTTGTTTATGGATCCCTGGGTCTGGATGGGGGATGGCGTGCGAGGCTCCCTTCCTCGCAGGGTCCCTGGCCAGTGCTGGGGACAAAACCAAACCTCTTCCCTGGAGCAGGACCCAGGTTTCATGCTGTCCAGGCCACTGCTTTTCTTCTTTTCTTTTTCTGGTCTTTTGAGACAGGGTTTCACTGCGCACTTCAGACTAGCTTGGAACTCATTTTGTATTTCAAACTGTCCTTGAACTCACAGCAATCCTCCCGCCTCAGCCTCTGGAGTACTGGGATTACAGTCATGTGCCACCACACCTGGCTTCCCTGGGCCATTTCTAGGCAAAGCCCCAGACCCCACAGGTGCTTGGAGACAAAAAGTCACGGGTACAAGGTCACAGTGATGCGGACTGTGAGCTGAGACCCAGAAGGCAGAGTTGCCACCAAGTCTGTGACCACGACTGCGGTCATCGAATTCTGATATATTCTAAGTAAACACCTCTTCCGATGCTGCCTCTGTTCCACACTGTCCCCCTGCTTCCTCGGCTCCAGAGGTTCACAAGGGAGTTGGGGGTCTCTGGGCCTCCTGCATGAAGCCCACCCTTGCCTTGGGGTCCCCAACAAAGCCAGCGCCACTTCTGTAGCATGCAGCAGGACCAAGCCTGGGCGCCCCGTCCCAGGGCCCTGTGTGCACTGTTCCGCAGCATGGGCCAGAAACAGCCTCAATACCCCAAGCACAGGTGAGCAAGGCAGGCCAAAAGCCCTTCCGTTGGAGCCAGGCTCACTCTTGAAATCAGCCCTGTTTAACTGGGTGTGGTGCCACAGGCCCGTGATCCCTGCACCTGGGTGGCCGAGGCAAGAGGATTGCTGCATGAGGGCTACAAAGTGAATTCAGGGCCAGCCTGGACCACACTGGCTCCAACATCAAGAAAGAGAAAAGTTTCCTCTCCCGCTGGGATGGAACTCAGGGCTCCCCCTGCACGCTACGCTCGGCCAGCGCTCCCAGGGAGCTATGCTTAGCACAACCACCTGAGGGGGTCACTGGTGGCGCATGGAGGAAGAGGCAGGGACACCAAGCTTGTCCTGCTGTCTCGAGCTCCCAAGTCCTCACTCCGCACCCGCGAGCCTAGGTCGGCATCCGGGTGTCTCAAGGAGGACACAGAAGGGACAGGACCTCTGCCAAATGGCAAGGGGAGGATCAGGACCAGTAAAACCTGCTGCCACCCTCAGGCCGGAGAGATAGCAAGGACTCCCCCTGCCTGGTGCCACAGTGGCCCCCGGCTCTGCGTTGGAGACCAGGATGGAAGAACACCACAGCGAGGACAGGGGTTTCTTATGTCACTTGCTGGGGCCAAGCAGCGCTGGCCTATAACTGTAGTGCCCTGGGAGGCTGAGGCAGGAGGACTGCAAGTGCAAGCTCAGCTTTAGCAGTGCGCTGAGCCACTGCTACTTGAGAGCGCCCGTGGGAGCTGGGATGTGCTACTTCAGCACTGTCATCAAGGGCCCTGGACACGGGTCTCTCTTGCCCGACCTCTTCTCCGCCCAGCCTCCCTACAGTTCCTCCTTCTCCCAGTGCCCCCCATCTGTCCTCCCTCCTCGGCTCGTGCCCAGGGCAGGAGACCCCGTGCCTCTCCAGCTTAAGTGCCCGATGTGCCCTAAGTGCCACCGCCCTTCCCAGCTGCCCGGGCCAACCCTGGGAGCTCAGGAGCGCCTGCCTCTGCTGCTTCCTCTTCCTCCACTTCCTGCACCCAGGGCCGGTTGAGCAGCTCCTGGCTTTTCTCCCATGCATCTATTTTTAGACTTTCAGCTGCAGCAGGAGGGTCCGTGGGAGGCTGGACATCCTTGCCTACTGCTCCCAACATGGCCTGTGGTTCACAGGAAGAGGAGAGTCTGCACACCCAGGCAGCACGGCCAGCCGCCAGCTGGAGTCCTGCAGGGCCAGGCTTGGCTGGGCCAAGGACACAGAGAGGGAGCTGCTGGACAGCTCTGCCACCTGCCCTCCACAAGCCCACGGCTCTCAGCTGATGTCTATCTCTCATCAGCCCACCTGCCGCCCTCCCACCCCGTCTGTACCCAGGGACTGGACGCTGCGCATTAACAGGGTGTCTTCCTACCACCTGAGGGTGTCCAGAAAGAGACAAAACAAACCTGCTATCCCGTGCTGAGTGCAGACCTGGGAGCTGCCAGGGAGCTGGGAGCACCGTCTGCCCTGACCTGGTCACATGGGCAGCCCTGGGGCTCAGCTTCTTCACCCACAAAACGCCCTCACTTGAGAATGGATGAGGGGACAGCTAGGCTCGATTCAGCCCTGAGCACTATGTTTTACTTTACTCTGACAGTGCTGAAAGTAGAAGCCAAGGCTCTGCAAACAGCAAACGTTGTGCAGGAAGACTGACAATAAGGACCTGTTTGGTTTGGTTTCTGAGACAGGCTCTTGCCATGCAGCTCAGGCTGGCTTTGAACTCATGGCAATCTCCTGCCTCAGCGTCTGAGTCCTGGGATTATAGGTATGCACCACCACATGTGGTTAATGGTGATGTTTTTAACAAGAGTATTCCAATCTTCCAATTCTCATTTGTCTATGAGCAACTAACCACTTAACCAACCTTCCTGAAAACAAAGGAGCAGGTGGGGCAGACAGAGAGAAAAACTAGGCGAAAACCCCTGAGGAAAAGAAAAGCACCATCAACTTCCCCCACCTGGAGCACCTTAAATTGCTGGAAACACAAAGTACCTCCCTGGGGTCACAGGTTCTATTCCAGAGTCCTGCCTGGCTGTCCCTAACCCGACTGAGGACATCACCTCCCTGACCGGCAGCGTTCTCAGCCCTGCTGCGGGCTGGCGACAGAGGCCCCTCCTGCCCTCCGCCCACCACCCGGGGACCCTTGGGGGGCTCTCACCCCAAGCGGACCCCGAAGCCTCTCACTACAGTCTCAAGGCCAAGCAGGGCCCACAGAAGAGCCCAGAAAGCGCTGAGGAAAGCGCTCATCACCCAGGCTGGGCCCTGCTTTCTGTCACTTTTTGAAGGCAGCCCGCTGCTACTTAGAGGTCTGGATCCAAACAGACCCTGACGAAAGCACCTTCCCAATCCCTGGGCGGCACCGAGGCAACGGCGTGAGTCTCCAAAAGTGTTTCTGCAGCACCAGTGCTAATGCGGCCCCTGCAGGGCTTTCGAGCACCGATGCCTCCCTGCTGAGGGCTGGCCTACTGCTGGGACCACCGGGTTTGACAGGAGCTTCCATGCCGAGCCAGTGAGCAGCACAATGGGCACCTGGAAAACTCTCCAAAGATCGGTCAGTCATAAGGACTGAGAGAAGGCTGGCACCACGCCGCAGATGGGACAGGGGCTTCCAAGGCCACTGCCCGCGGCTCCAGTGTCCCCCTCACAACACGTGCAGTGCAGCTTCTCTCTCGAGGCTGGGCAGAGTTCAGGAGTGAAGCCTACCAGGATGCCAGCACCCAGGACCCAGCCCCAGAGGAGGAGGACCTAGCTCCAGGGCGCCCGCCTCCCACCCAGCCCCCAGCATGGCAGGAGGAGCCCTGTGTGGGCGCAGCCTCCCAGCCTCCCAGCACCAGATGATCACCGCTGCTCCAGGTCAGCCCTGAGTCTGTGCTGCCGTGCTCCTGGGGCAGACATTACCTTCCCTGCAGGTGGCACCTGGCCAAGGCCAGGCAGGTGCACCCAATGTCCAGGTCCAAGGACACTGCTGCAGTGTCACCAGCCTGGTCACCACCACTGGCCGAGTCCCAGATGAGCTCTGGGCCTGTTGGAGTTGTAAGTGCCAGCGGGACTCGGCCATCCAGTAGCTCTGCCCACCCACAGTGACCCCAGCCCATGAGAGCAGAACTGAACTCAAGAGACATCCTAAGTGCTTGGCAGAGGAGACAGATGAGGGTGGAGCAAAGGAGCTTCCTCAAACAGCAAAGCGACTCTGGGCAGCTGAGCCAGGTAGCATCTCCTGGTCTACAATGCACCCTACCGCCAACTGACCGGCTGTTCTGGAGCTCTAGGCAGGAGGTCCCTTGTGGACACCCTTAATCCACACCTATATCTTTGGTGATAACTAATACACACCCTGGGCCACATGACCATGTGCTATAGGTGGGAGATTTCAGCAGGCAGAAAGGCAGGAACCCCGGGGGGGCCCAGCCCCAGGACTCTGTTGGGGAAGATGGGCAGCCGTCAGCCATGAAAGGGCAACTGAGACACCGCCCCCTCTCCAAGGAAGGCAAGGACAGGGAGGGGAAGAGGAGACTTGGAGGGGATGCTGACATCTCAGGGGCAGCTGACCCCAAATGCAGGGCCCAGGCTCGGTATCCTGTGCTGCAAGGGAGGGTCCATGCCTGGGGCACTGAGGGACCCACAGTGCAGGGGCCCTGGAGGAGGTGGGGCTGAGCCCTGCAGCCCCTTAGAGGGGCCCTGCTGTGACCCGTACAGGCACCACCCTCTGTGGGGGGCAGCAGGCAGGGCTGGTCACAGGCTGCAGCCCCATGACCAGCACACTCCTGGCCACTGGTCCAGGGCTCAGCTTCTGGTAGCCTCCACTCCAGGTCCCAAGTCACCCCGTGGTCACGTGGCCAAGTTCTAAGCTCTGTGCACGAGGTCTCATCCCCATCATCGCAGTCTCCTGGCATCCTCCCTCCCAAGTCAAAAAGAGACCCAAAAGCAAGCAGCCAGAGTGAGACAGGGGGCAGTGACTTCCATACCCAGGAAATACTCTCACAGCAGGAGGAAGAGTAAGCATCACACAGAAGAGAAGAGCACTGTGGGGCGCATAAGAAAGGGCAAGCACCTTCTAGCCTCCACCCCCGCAAGTTCCCCCAAGTCCAGCCTGATGTTAAAAAGTCCACCCTCACCTCGTGAACACAGTGTAAATGGAGAACATGTGGGAAAGGATTAGAATAAGGAGTGGCAAAACACTGACTCCTGTGGATCCCATAAGTTCCATTCGTGGCCCCATGGAGTGTAGGGTGCAGTGCGCTCAAGCCACCACCGACATTGAGGCCAAAATCCCTAAGGTGTCTCAGCCACAGCAAGGCAGAGACAGAGAGAGACAGGGATAGAGAGACAGCGAGGAGAGACAGAGACAGAGAGACACAGAGACAGAGACAGAGAGACAAGAGAGAAGCAGAAAAACATGTGCCTGGGTTTTCCAGTACTCGTACCTGGCCTCCAAATCCTTGCTTTATTCGTAAAGACGCTCTACCCTTTTTTTTATTTTTCGAGTCAGGGTCTCACTAATTTAACTCACTGGCCCAGGCCTGGCTTCAGCTCGCCATCCTCCTGCCTCAGCCTCCAGAGTATGCCCCCATCCCTGGCCACACCTCCTTTCCATGACTGGGAACCTTTCAGCTCTACTTGAGACCAGGACTCTTTCTTCCCCCGCTAACTGGCACCAAAGCTCCAAGCTCATACAGAACCCTTCCGCAAGGTCATTCACTGGATTTTCTTTATAGAGACCCTCAATGTCCCCGAAGCCCTGGATGTAGCAAGAGCATTGCCGGAGTGTTGAGCCCCCTCGGAATTGGCAGAGCCTCCCTGGGCCCTTTCTCCTCCTCCTCTCACCTGCCTCCCCGTCTCCCCCGGGACCCTCATGCCATAGCCAGAGCTACACTGGCCCCTGGGGAAGCTGCTCCTTCAGGTAGACGGTGGACAGGAAGCTCCCATGCTGCTCCACACCCTTATTCTGCGTGACCCCCATGTGCCCAGGTCTCCTGATCAGGATCTGCAGGGATCTTTAAGATTCTAACCTTGACTCAATCCATCAAGCTCCACCCAGACACACAAAAAAGTGTTGTTTTTCTTTCAAACTGAATTAAACAGGTAGATGAAAAAAATTCAGTGCCTTTAAGACATAGCCCCAGTATCGCTGGGCCTGGCCCTCCTCGTCATTTATAAGAGCCTCTTAGTAGAGGCTTTGAAAAAATTCCCTTGTAAGAATAAAACCACATCCAACAGTCCTACTCCCCTACAGCCAGCACAGGGGGTGTCCTGCCCTGCTTCCCCCAGCCTGGGTGACACAGATTTAGCAGGCCATCTCATAACAACCCTGAGCCCCTGGCCTGTGCGACCTGGGGCTCCTTCCAACCGCCCCGCCAGGGACTTTACTCCCCACTGGCCGCACTGCCCTTTCCTAATGGAGATGGAGGTGCTACAGCCTCCCCAGTTACCCAAGCTCCACACTGGCCCAATACAGGGAGTGTGGGACCAGACTGGGACACACAGAGGCTGTGGTCTGTGACAGGGACCTTCTGGTCCCTACTCTTGCTCTGAATCGTGATCCAAGCACCTCCTGACCCCAGATCTGTCTCCTGGCCAGTGCCAGAGTGGGGGGTGGGGGGCTGGGGTGATCCCCAGGGAGCTCAGGAACCAGCAGAGCCAGATGTCATCCACCAGCGCCCTCACCTGCTCCTGGCCCTGACTCAGCCCTGCAGCACCTTTGGTACCATGTATTACCGTTTCAAAATACTGGAGAATGAACTCCTGCCTCTGCGTTGAGCAACACCTCCAACTATTTTAAATGACTTTTTAAAATTCCAAGCACTCTCCCTACATCACGAACTTGCCAGGATAGGACTCAAACTCACGATCTTCCTGCCTCAGCCTCCCAAAGATTTTTTTTAAACACACGGTGTAGAGGACAGAGAAGTCAGAAGAAAGAGAAGCACAAGGAACAAACTGTCCTCACCACATCCACAGCTTCCTCAGTGCCTGGAGCAATTGTCACACTACTAACTGATGCTAACAGCTTGCAAATTAGATACTTTTCAGAACAGCTGAGAAATCCTGGTTGCTAAACTGATGGGTACCCGTGCCAGCAGGCACTGTCTGACAAGAGGTAAGAGGGGCCACATGCAAGACCTGAGCGGCGTAATACTCCCCAGCACTCTCCAGGTGCAAGTTTTCCCTGCTGTCTGCAGGCACGGGAGGAAAGGGAAAATCTGTGCGGTGGCCTCAGCAGGGGACACAGAGCCCAAGCACCCGGATGCCAGGGCCCACATTGAGTAGCAGCACAACCTATGCTGGTGCATATGGACCGGGCTCTTCCCACCAAGCAGGAGCCGGAAAACATTTCCACGCCAAGCAGCCTGCCTAAATGTAGGGATGCACGGATGGATTTCATGGAAGCAGTGCAGTTGTAGGTCAAATACAGACTGCATTAGGAGAGCGGAAGCCTTTGAAACCCTGTCCTGTCACAGCTCCCCGCTGCAGGGGCATCTCTGCTCCGGAGGGACACACACGAGCTCCAGGCTGGGGTCCGCGGTGGCCCTACCTGGCCGGGCTGGTCCTCTCTAGCTCTGTGCACAGCTTGTGGAACGAAAGATTTAAGGGTTTTTCCTCCCTCTCCTCTGCGTCTGACACATGGCGCTGTCGGCCCTGGGCCAGAGGAACCCACGAGCTGGCCACGCGGGAGGAAGGGGAGCAGCCTGAAGAGCCACCCAGTGCCCTGAGCCCCCCACACCTCACATCGGGGGAGGCAGCCCGAGCCGGGCCCAGGGAGTAAGGCACTGTGAACAAGCCGGACGCTCCTACTCCAGAAGCCTCCATGCCCAGCCAGGTGGCCTTGCAAAGCTAGCAACACCCACTCTGGTAGCTCCAACCGCAAGAGGGACGCCTGTCTACATCGTGGGGGCCCGCGCTGCCCCCCACGCTGGCTGGATCTCAGCTGTCGCGAGGACTGTGCCCGGCACTCGGGCCTAGGAAGGTGCCACGCTGGGCGGCAGAGGAGACGGCCCGGACAGGCGGAAGAATGTGCCCTGCGGGGAGCAGCGGCTCCGGAAAGGCACAGGGCGCATCTGTGACCCGGGCTTTGTTCGGAGTGGCCAAGGCAGCCGGACGTCCAAGCGAGAGAAACCCTCCGGCTCGGGGCGTGCGTCACGGAGCTCCAGGATCCGTAGCTTCCGGGCCCAGACCTCTGCACCCCCCCACACCGGATCGTGTTTCAACGTCGGGCAGTGGAGACCGACGGCGCGGGGGCCAGGAGCTCTTACCTGGGCGCCGCGGCTCCGTGCACCGCAGCCTCGCGGAGGGCGCCCCGCAGGGTCTGTGGCGCGCAGTCCCTGTCCCCGCCCAGTCCTGGTCCCAGTCCTGTCCCCGCGGCCACCCCCACCCGCCCGGCGGGCTCTGGGTTCCGGCGTCCTCGTCCCGGGGGAGTCCGGGAGGCGGGGCGGCCACCTCCAGAGAGGCCCATTCAGAGGGCGGCGGGGAAGGAGCCCTCGACCGTCCCGCCCCGCCGCGCCCCTCCTCCCAGCCTGGGCCGGGGCCCTGCGCGGACTCCGCGGCTTCCCGACAGCCATGGACAGCCTGTGCCCGCTCCTGCCTGCCCGCAGCCGCGCCCATGCCCGGCCCTAAGCTCTGATCTCTGGCATTGCAGCCCCTCTGCAGCGGGCTGCCGCGCCCCTTCTTCCTCTAGGGCCAACCTTGTGTCGCAGCCTGCTGACACAGTCCGCAAAGCCCACTGCAAGGCACCTCGCATTTTTACAGGGTTTGGGGGCCTCCTCTACCTTCGTCCAGAGACCGGCCTTGCCCACGGGCAGAGCCCAGGGCCTCATGCTGGCCTTGGACAGGCGGTGTGGTGTGGTGCTCAGGGCTGCGCCAGCAGGGGAGTTCACACTCAGCCCAGCCCGTCTCGAGAGCCTGGTACAGTCCACTCGTTCTTCAGATGCTACCTTGACATCACCTCAGAAAGTTCTCCCTGGCGGGGAAGGTCCTGCACTCTCCTCAAACGTGTCCTTCCCAGTCCGTGGGCGGGCACCGCCCATTTTATTTCATTTTCTGTGATGCAGGGGCATACTAGGGCCTCCCCCAGCTGCACCCCAGCCCTTTTCAACTTGCGGTCCTCCTGCCTCAGGCCCCACCTCCATTACTTGGAGGACAAGGTGTAGGGTCACACCTGGCTGCCTTAGGGTGTCCCCAGTAGCTCCGCACCAACCTCAGGCCTGGGGGTACTCCGCAGCACACACCCCCCCCCAAGAAAGACCCAGGCCTGCTGCACGCAAGTAAGCGCTGCACTTCAGCTTGTTTATGTGTTTGGGGGGAAGGGGCTCTGGACACCTTGCAGAGCCTGACCCTTTCCCAGGCTGGGCCGAGGCACAGGGGTAGGTGCTAGGCCCATGAAATGCAACGGCCTGGGGGCCACATCAGGCCCAGACAGGCAGAAGGAGAGAAGGTACAGAGGTGGCCTGGGCCAACGAGCAGGTGCCTGCTCAAACTAAACTAAAAAGCGAAAGGGCTGGGATTTAGCTCAGTGCAAAGGCCCCTGGGCAGCGCCCAGGAGGGGAGACAGAGAAAGCCAGAGTTCTGTGCTCTGGGACACAGTCTGAAGGCCAGGGAATGTTCCCAGGGAGCAGAGTGGAAGGCTGCAAGCCCCAGGGACAGTGGCCAAATCCTGAGGAGGTTGTCACCTCCCAGGCTGTGACCACAGGGGTCGCTTTCCCCAGGTTCCCTCAGCATCTAGCCAGGTGAAGCTGCAGGTCCATGCCTGCAGGCCAAGCAGCGCCAGGACCCCAGGAAACCACCCCCAACCCCTACTTCCACCCCTATCCCCGCCTCAGCGAGGTGATAGGAGGAGGCCTGGCCCCTGCTGGGAAGCAGCAGACTGCAAAGGAAGAAGGGATGGGGGAGGAGGAGCAGAAGAGCCCTGTGGATCAGATTGGAGGGAAGGAGAGACATGCTGACAGACAGATGGACAGTGGAAGGGCTGCAGGCTTCAGGAATGAAAGCAAGAGGGGACGCAGGAAAGGCCCTGGCCTCCAAGCACTCGGTGTGTGACAAAGGATGAGTGCCCTGTCACTTGTGTGTGAGCCACTGCTGGCCTCTGCTGCAAGCAGGACCCCAGCCCCACCCCCGCCCAGTCAGCCTATCCTTTGGGCTTTGCAGAGATAGGATTCCGACCCAGCTAACAGAAACCCTCCACCCTCCAAAACCTGCTGCCTGAGGACTCTGGCCCCATGTCCTGACCCCTACTCCTACCAGGGAGGCCAAAGAGCCCCCAAGGGCACCAGACTCATTCCAGGGTTCCTGGAAACTGAGAGAGGAGGTTCTGAGCCCAGCATGAGCACCTTGGTAACAAAGCAATCTTGTTCCAAAATATGAAGAGAAAGGGTAGGGGCATGTCTCAGTGTGAAGCTACTGGTTCAGTCCCAGCACTGCTCATAAAGCAGGAATAACCCCCATAACTACATACCTGTGCACACACAACACACCCCAGAGGCCGAATGGGTCCCACACACACACTGCCATCTTCCACAAGGTGCCCACATGGTATCCTAGACCCTCCCTCAAGTACCCCAGGATCACTGTGCCCTAAAAGTAATAGGACTGAGACAAAACATAGGGTGCTTTCTGACCAAACCAGGGTGCACTGTGGCCAACAGCCCAATGTGCTACCCCCAGGGCCCAGCCAGTGACACTTAATGTCTGGGTCCTGGGATCTCTCAGAAGCACAGCCCCCACACCAGCCTTCTGCAAAGCCCCAAGTCCCACCCCTTGAGGCACAGGACCAGCAAGGTCAGCAATGTCACCTACAGTGACCAGAGCAGCAGGTGCTGCACAGATAGCTCAGGACATCCAACAAGCCTGCCTGACAAGGCCACAGGGAATGTGGGGGACAGGGAGAGCCACTCAGGCGGCCCTGGGGCACAGGAAACTCCATACAGCATGAGGACAGCTTCCAGTGGGAGCCTCCTTCACTAGCGTCCACCCTGGGCTTTGTGGTTCATCCCCCGTGGCCACTCCACCCCTGGAGCTCCTTCCTGCCTGGTGTTCGCCTGACCTGTGCACTGGCAGTGGGCAACGGATTCCAGGCCCACCGGCCACTGCCCGAGGTGCCTGGGCTGAGAAGGAACAGCCCACAGATGCTGAGGGACCCCTGGGGCTCCATGAGTGCCTCACCCTGGAGCTGTCTCTGGTATAGAGGACCACATTCCAAGATGGATTTCTGGGAATGGGTGTAAATGGTGGCCAAATCCCAGTGTCCCCCAGACCAGGCATCTGTGCATTCTTCCCATACTTGAGTCTAGAAGATGTTGTGCAATGTGGGCAAGATTGCAGGCAAGGCCATCTCTCACCAGCCTCCAGAACACCCGCAGGGCCCAGAGTCTGCAGACAGGAGCAGCTCATGTGGGCCCAGCCCCTCAGGCCCACTTCCCGCAGCCATTCCAGGAGGGGTAAGGACGGGGCCATCAGGGAGCCAGAGCAACTCCAGACAGCATGAGGACAGCTTCCAGTGTCCTACGAGACAAGCCGGGCAAGCAAGTAAAGCAGTGTCCCAGGGCCTGCAGGGTGGCCGCTGGGGCGAGACGGGGCTTCGGGGCTTCGGGCTTCTTCCCACACAAGCAAATCCATGTACTGGTCCCAAAGCAGACTCCTGACCACAGGGTCGCAGGCCAGTAGACTGCTGCTCCCCAGGGGCTCTGGCTCTTGTGCTCCTTAAGAAGGGGCAGTTTTGGGGACTAAACCCAAGGCCTTGACACTGAGCTAGAAGAAATAAAATAGGTAGACAGGAGCTGAGGTCAGTCATCATTTTTACCTTGTGCTTTTTATAAAGAGAGCAGCTTAACTGTGATGGTGGCTCATGCCTATAACCCCTAGCACTTGGGAGGCTGAGGCAGGAGGATCGTTGTGAATTTTGAGTTCAAGGCCAGCCTAAATTGCATAGCGAGATCCTATCTCAAAAAGACTAAAAAAAAAAAAAAAAAAAAAAAAAAAAAAAAAAAAAAAAAAAAAAAAAAAAAAAAAAAAAAAAAAAAAAAAAAAAAAAAAAACTGAAAATATCACAGTCTCAGGACACAAACGCTTGTCGCCTGTCATCATTCTGGTGAAGGCTGAGCGCAAACATTTCCTCAATGCCATTACTGAAGCTGTTGTGTGAGGAGAATGTTCTGGAAGGTCTGACACAAAACACAGTAAAATGTCCTGGAACAGCTCACTATAAACTGGCTCATTTTATGTGATGGGAATTTTATCTCCACTCAAAGAAAAAAAAAAAAAAAACACAGTTATTTTGGAACAATCCGGAAGCTGAAGCGTAGCATAAACATTAGACTTCTGTCATGAAATATTTCCTCACTTTTTTCCATTTATTCTGAACACCTCAGATAAGTCACAAAAGAATCACGTACTTCACAATTTCCTCTATCTTGCCTTTGCTGAGGCAAAAACAGAGAAAGTTGACAAGATTGAGCCAAGGGATCGATCCCTTTACTCAAATCCTAACAAATGCTTGCGCTTTCGAGAAAAGCATTTCCTGTGGGGGCGAGCACATGGGGCTTGGGGTTGTTCAAAAGATGCTGTCCCCAGCACACAGATCCTGGGCAAGGTGTGACCACGGAGTACAATCCTGAAGTGTGGTAAGTGTTACAGTTACTGAAAAAATTTCTTACAGTGCATGACATGGTCCCCTGAATTCTGCTCTAAATCCTCCCCTCAACTCACCGCCTTCTGCAGCAGCTCTGCAGCCCTCTTCCCTGAGGGTCGTCAGCTGCGCTGCCCTGACTGCCTCCATGTCCTGCTCAAGTTCACAACGTGTACTCTCCTGGTCTTTGTGTGGTTGTTGTCTGTTTGAGACGGGCTGTGCTACGCAGCTCGGGCTGGCCTTGAGTCCACTTTGTAGGCCAGGCTGGTCTCACACTTGCAGCTCCTCCTGCCTCAGCCTGCCCAACGCTGGGAGGACAGGGGTGCGCCACTGACCCAGCACACCTTGGGGCCAGAAGTCACACAGTGCCAGATGCAGAGGAGAAATCACCAAAGGCTCTTAGAGTGCACTTTGCCCCTTGTCATTGTCGCTGCCAAGGTGTCCCGAGTTCACTGCACGATGTCCGAATCAGGTTCCCCATCCGTCCCAGCTGCACAGAAAGGACACTCCAGCGAACGGGGAGGCCCAAGAGTGCCAAGGCAGGAGTCCCCGGACACCTTCTGGTCCACTACCCTGGATGCCCGGCCTGAGAGACGGCTTCTGACAAGGGCCCTGATGACAGTAGCAGGCCTGGAGCTCCGCTTCCAACCCAGATTCTGTACTGCTTCCCACAGCGAAGGCACGTGCTCTCAGTGGCCACCAAGAGCTCTGTTCTACGTGGCTAAGTGGCTTTGGTGTAACAGAAATAAAAAACGGTGCAATTTCTACTGTTCTGCCAGGCCTGGTGGTGCACAGTGGTAACCCTGGCACTTGGGAAGCTGAGGCAGGAGGGTCTCCAGGAATGTGAAGCCAGCCTGCACAGTTTAGCAAGAAAAACAAAACGCTACTATTCTGGGTGATAGAGAGGGGCTTGGGCCCAGGGGAGGGAACAACTGGCAACAATTGTCAGCATCACACTATCAAAACTCCCATCACTGTGGAGAGCTCAAGCTCCCAGGTACCACCCCGCCTGAGATTTGTCCCGTTCCTTGAAGGTCTCCAGGGTTCCAAACAGCTTCTCGGGTTCCCTGGGCTATTAATACATCTGGAGGATGCCTTGTTAGCTTGCTGTTTGTTTATCTGAAGGCTATTTCCGGTATGGCGGGGTGCAGGATGCCTGGGACAGGGACACCGGGCCCTGAAGCTCCAGCACCAAGCTTGGTCAGAGGAACCAGGGTCACCCTGGGCATCAGGCTGGCCATCAAGATCCGTCCTACATTGGTTCTTCCCACAGCCAATGCTGGCCACTTTTCTCTGAGCTGCCCCCTCCGCCTGCCGACCCTCTGTATCCATCGGGGTAAGCAGCCAAGCAGGACAAGCCAGAGCCTGCTGAGCCGCCCACTGCAGTATCTGAGGGGCCCTCCTGGCCCTGCCTGCAGATTCCCAGCTAACTCCTCGGCATCCTCTTGCAGAAATCCTGCGGGGCCAGCTCAGCAAGGAGTCCCTCCGGGAAGGACCTGAGCGAGACCCCGGGTGGGCAGTGCCTCCCAGGCACTTCCTGTGCAGCTGATCCCCCAGCAGCCCCTGCTCTCTGCCTCATCCCCAGAGCACAAGGAACAGTTCTTCCCACTGTAGTGGTCCTGACAGGGCATCTGTCCTTATCACCTAGGGCTGGGGCCAGCTCAGTTTCAAGCGCATACTTGCCCTGCTGGGTGGAGAGGCCTCACACAGCACACCTGGGCAGCCTTTCGCAGACCCTGCCTTGGGCCCTAAAATAAACCCCACACGGTCCAGCCATGTGACTCCTTTTATACACTGCAGAGTGTGATTTTCCTCTTCATTGGGGCATGAGCAGAGAACCCCGAGGTTCGCGAGGGCAGGCGTGTGCGCCTCCCTTGCTCTGGTATCTGTTTCTGCTCTCAGGGTCACACTAGCTCCAGACGATGAATGCAGACGCGCTCCCCTCTGTCTCTGGGAGGGACTGCACAGCAGTCATGACCACCCCTCCTTAAATGCTTGGTAGAACTTTCCAGTGGAACAGTCTCCTGCTGGGCCTGGAGACTGGGGGCTCACTAACAACGCGGGGTATCATCGACCCAGAGGCCCTCAGGGCAGGGATCATGCATCCCCTTATCCTCACGCCTCTGAGTATTCTCACGCTAGCACCACACCTGTCCAAGATTTTTAGCTTTTCCTTCCTTTTACTTCAAGGAAGTAAAGCCTTGCCCACCTTCCAGGGAGCCCGACCTCTGCCCAAGGGGGATGGGGAACTCTGACCAACACAGCCATGTGCATGGTGCTTAGTGCCTTACACTTGGCAGGGCTGGGTGGAGCCCACCGAGGCCACTAGGCCAGGTCTACCACAAGACCCCACTGGGCCATCATGGGCAACACAGTGGCATTTCAGTCAGTGACATCCTGTGCCGTGACAGTAGACCCCCAACATTATACTGACCCAAGTCACTGTGGACGCACTCAGAACACAACACCTAAGACACAGTTCTTACCAGCGAGGTCAGGCTGCACTGGCACTCACGTAAACATGGGTGTGTTCCTGGGTACCAGAAGAAGCCTGCAGTGGCCCTGAGCCACAGGTCTGAGCAGGAGCAGAGGCTCTGGAGGCCACGGCTACAATCCTTGCACAAGGTCACAACCATTGGAAAAACAAGCCCTGGATTCTCTGTCAGCGCTGCGGGGTCCTCTGCCGGCCCGGACTCAGCCCTGCCACTTGCTCTCTGCTCGCATTTTCTCCTCCGTTGAGGCCAACTTCCTATCAGCACAAGGGGAGCAGGATGTCCTGTCCCAGGACTGCAAAGTTCAGGGAAATCATCCAGACAGCAGGAGGTGAGCCTGTCCCCGAAAGCCACCTCTGCAGGGTTCCCAGGGAGCCCAGGGATTCCACTTCATCTTGAAGAGTGGCTGCTACCCCAGGCAATGAAACAAAGCTCAAAGCTTCCACCAAGTCAGCCCTTCCTATTACTGAAGCACTGGAACTGGGCCTGGCGCCTTCACAAGGATCCACCCCTGGCCTGTCTTGTTTCATTTTGAGAGGGTCTAGATACACCACAAAGCTTCCAAGGCTGAAGTACAATTTGTGGTGCTCCTGCCTCAGCCTCTCTGAGCGCTGGGATTTATAGGATTGATCTTTGCCTATATCTGCTTTTATACTGAAAAACAAAGCCCCACTTCTCCCCATGTGCACACAGAAGGCGCAGAAGAAAGACACCGGGCTGGGATGGAATCTGCCACACACAGGTACCCACGAGGACTGGCCAAGTGCCCTGGTCTGGGACCCGGGCCCCACACCCAGTCAGGGTCACATCAAGGCCTGCACTGGGCATCGAGAT
The DNA here is from genome assembly GCA_004027165.1 of Ctenomys sociabilis. Classification (NCBI taxonomy): domain Eukaryota; kingdom Metazoa; phylum Chordata; class Mammalia; order Rodentia; family Ctenomyidae; genus Ctenomys; species Ctenomys sociabilis. Next base: position 52,725 of record PVKA01000354.1, read on the forward strand.
GGGGGTGCAGACATCATAAGCACACTAAGGGACACCCACAACGCTGCACACTGAGGCACTCGTGCACGGTGGAACTCCATGCTTCTCCCCGTGAAGGCTTCATGAGATCAAAGAGGAAAGTGGCGCTAATCCTTCTTTTGTTCTTATTTCATTTTAACCTTTTATTTGGTACAGGGTCCCACTGTGCAGCTCTGACTCATACTGATCCTCCAGTCTCAGCCTCCCCAGCTCTGGGATTAGAGGCACCTGCCACCATGCCCAGTTTCAGGGCTGGTGCAGTACAAGGGATCAAACCCGGGTCCCTGGTGTTCTCTGCGCAGGCACTTAGACCACCGAGCTATGACCCAGGCCCATCCTTATATTGTTTTTTATCTTAAATCTCAGCCCTGCCTGCTGAGGAGCTAGGCAGTCACAGTGCTAAACATGGCAGCTAAGAGAAGCACTCAGTTCCGGAAACAAGGAGGGTAAATTGAGAGCAGGAGGCTCTTTCTCTGTGTGGCCCTGAACTTGTACCAACTCCTCAGCCAACAGCTCCTGGGCAGGGGTTGGCTGCCGACACAACTCAGCGGAAATCTCTCCCTTGCAGAAGAGCCACGGCCACGGCCCAGGTCCCCCGGGTGCCCTCACCAGGACAGAACAGCAGCCACACCAAGAGCCACAGCACAAAGACACAATCAGGGGTTCGTGTGGCGCCTTCTCTCAGCCCGCCCAGGCCTGGCATCACTCATGCACAACTGGGAGGGCGACCCTGGGCTTTGCTGCAGTGACCTGCAGATAAGAACCAAGCCCTGCCAGGCAGGGGCAGCTGGTACATGAAGAATGAGTTCTCTAGCAGGGCCTACTTCACGCTGCCCACTGGGCACTGATGCCCATAGAAGACAAGTGACTCTGCTCAGCTGCCCAGGCACAGCAGGACACAGGAAGCAACTTGGGTCCCCTGGTCCCGGCCTCCTAGGCCCAACGTCTTCCTGCAAGATCCACCCTAACCCCAGGCTTTGGAGGAAGGCGCAGCTCAAAGGGAAATGCTTCTGCAGCCAGCCAAGTGGAGACCAGGGTGCCTCCTCCAAAACGTGTGGGTTTCTTACCACGTCCGCGTGCACTGGCCGGGCTGCTCCCTTGGGCCTCGGATGGGCTGAACGCAGGGTAGTAGGGTGGTGTCCTCACTGGCGAAGGGCACAGGAGGGCTCTGTCACTTCCCCTGTTGCTGCAGCGAGCTGCACACAGCAGCCATGTCCTCCCCCAGCTCCCAAATGGACCGAGTCACCCAGGGATGTCCCACCGGGTGCATCACAGGCCTTCTTTATTTTTTAGCTTAAGCCAGGGTCTGCTCGGCCACTAAGCTGCCTGGTGATGGCATCGCTCAGCCTCTCTGCGCACTGGGATTTGCAGGACTGATCTGGGCGGCTGAGAGCAGGCGCGCGGTGGGCGCCACCATGGCAGCTCCTGCCTCGGCCCCCTGGAGCGGCCCGGGCAGTCAGGCTTCTCGCTTACCGTAGGGAGTCTCTGGAGACACGGGAAACGCTGGGATGGAGCACACAGGCTCCACGCTGCTCAGCATCCTCCCATCGACCACGTCGAGGGCTGGGGGGTACGCAGGGATCCCCGTCTGGAATCAGCAGGGGGATGGAATGGCGTCAGGGGCCGGCCCCCCACAGCGGCGCCCCGCGGACACCCCAGAAAGCTGGGGCCTCTCCACAGGTGAGGCCTCTGGCTTGCAAGCTCCAGCCATGAACCGCAGAGCGCTGTCTACTAACAGCGAGGAAGAAAGAAGGCCCCAGCGCTGGCTGTGAGCTCTAGCACAGGGCTGCAGGACAGCGGGATACACCAGGGTTTGCTCACAACTACGGGAGATCACACGAATCACACACACGTAGCAAAGAGACAACAAAGCAGTTTTGTGTGTCGATTACAGCCACGTGCGACCTGCCCTTCCCAGGCAGCTCTGACACCTCCTGCCCGTATTTATAGACTGGAGGAGGCGTGCGTGATGTGCACATGGGCCAACACCCCACGGTGCGTGCACATCGAGAAGTCGGGAGACAAAGTCCTGAGTGCTCTGGACCCGCCCTGGAGGGTGCCTTGGCGTCCCCAGCCTCCTCCTCTTCTCCAACCCATGGCACCTCCATGGGAGAACGGCCACACGCACCTCCTTGATGTGCCCCGGAGAGGGGAAAGGTGCCCGGCTCGGGGCCGAGTCCACGCCAGCCTTCACCCAGCCACACTTGGAGAGGGACAGCTGGCTCCCTGCGTCATTGTCGTACTGTCCCAGACTCATCTTCCGGAGTCTTCCGCCCAAGGGCTCACTGGAGGGGCCTATGCAGAGAGAAGTGTGAGCTGCCGGGCATGAAGGCCCTGTACTGAAACCCCACTGTGAGCAGGGCATGGTCGCGAACCCCTGTAATCCCACCACTCCAGGAGGCTGAGGCAGGCAGATAGCAAGTCGGAGTCCATCCTGGGCAATGTAGCGACACCTGAGACCTAAATAAAACATTTTAAAAGAGTTGGGTTCAAACTCCAGGACCACACCCGCTGTAAGACATCTCCAGAGCGGCTACACCTCTGGGCAAACAGGGCTGTGGGGAAGAAAGGAAACCAGCACTGGCCCAGACCCAGCCAAACATGGAGCACACAGTAGCCCTGGCACAGGACAGAACCAGGTGGGTCACATACAGCCAGGCCGGCAGGTCTTCCGGACACCTGAGGCCAGCACACCCCACCTCCGGTAACACCAGGCAAAGGCTGGCCTTACTTGACAGCTCTGATGCTAACGTAAGGAATCGGGGCAGAAGCCCTAACCCCAGCACCCACGGAAAACACTGGAGGGCCAAAGGCTGTCCTGTTCACTCCTGAACCCCATGCCCGTGGTTCCCACTAGCCTTAGGGTGGCCCTGGGGTCCTTGCCGCATCGGTTCCTTCTTATACTTCCCTCAGAACTGGGGAGCTGGCACCACCCCGCTGTGGGCTTGCAACCAGGATGGATTCCAGAGACTAAGGCAGAAGGATCTTGAGTCCCAGCCCAACCGGGGCAGCTCAGTAACTCAGCCAGACCCTGACTCAAACTTTAACACAGAAGAGGGCTTGGAACACAGGTCACTTCCAAGAGCCTAGTTTTGATCCCCAGCATCAGAAAACAAAACCAGGGCCGGCCAAATAGCTCAGCAGATTAGAGCACCTGCAAGCAGGGCCAGGGGCCAGGAGTTTGACCCCCAGGCCTGCTGTGTCGGCCCACACCCGGGGTGTGAGACTGGGTGTGGCGATGTGCTCCTGTAATTGCAAACAGGAGAATCACTACGAGTCCAATCTAATAGTGAGACCCTGAATACCCTGTAGACCCTTCCCTAAAAATAAAAATAAAAAAAGGCAAAAACAAACCTAAGTGTCATAGTCTGAAAACTCACACCCAGCTGCCACTCCCCTCTGGCTGAGCCGGAAACTAAGACCTCACAACGTCTGTCTCATGCCCACATTCACAGGGATGTCGCATGCAGTGACAAGATCGGGGCTCCCCGGCAGCACTAGCCTCTGTGTGTCAGACCAGCTGTGAGGCCGGGGCTACCCCACAGAGACACCGCCTGGCCACGACGTCTCCCTTCCCCTCCTCCCACCTGCTGAGCCCCCCAGGAAGGAGCTGGCTCTAGACAGTGCTCCGGGCTGTCTGGAATCCAGGGGAGCTGATGCCAGGGTTCCTGTCCCAGGGGGCAGCTGCTCGGTACCGCCCAGCACAGCGGCGGCCAAACCCAGCTATCCTTCCCCCTCCCTTCTGTCCCATCGGGCCCAAGCCAGCATGCGGGGACCGGGCCATCCAGGAGCTCTGCCACTGCTCCTCGGGCACGAATCCCCAGCTGTCTCAGGGCACGGTGCAGGTTATGCATTGGAGCTGGGTTTGGGCGACCCACAGCACATGCCAAATGCCAAACCCAGTCACCCCAATGGGTCTGTAGCAGGGAAGGCACCAAACATGAGGGACAAGAGCACTGGGCCAGAGCACACGTGTGCGCGGTCCCATCAGTTCTCTGTCCCGTGCAGCCCTGGCTCTGCTCTTACACTCTGTAAAGAGCTCCATCTTTCCACACTTTCATTAATCGCTGACTTTTATTTTCTAACCTCTGAAGAATGTGAGAAAGGACGTGGACACAGAAGCGCCCGTCTCTCGGAGCACTCCGCTGTGGATTTCCAATGCCCCCCAACGCTGCTGATTGTGCCACAGTGCGCAGTATGCCAGTCACCGGCCTCTGCCGTGAACCACCACGCAGGACCTCCTCACCCTCTCCTGGAAGCCCCGGCTGTAGGCACCCATCCCACCCTGCTTTTCAGGCAAGATGACCTGAGGACAAGGCCCTCAATGCCCTCCACCCCCAGAAACACAGCTGGGACACAAGACCCAGACTCAGCCAGGACACCTCACAATTCTGCTACCAGGGCACACAGGGACACCCAGAAGAGCCCAACAGCAGCCTATGCACACAGGGCGGGACAGAGTGATATTTCATGGCACCTGTGTCCCCAGAGGGAGGTCTCTACCACCTGCACTGTGTCCAGCCCCTTCCCCAGCAGAGGACAAGAAGCCTGAGCCCACCTGGAGGTGACAAAGGTCTCAGGGGCTCAGGGCAGGAAGCACAGCCCCTTCAGAGCCCAGGGATCGCGGATGACAGAACCTACCATGCCCCCTGCAGTCCTTTCCAGGGACATGCAGGGGATGGCCCTTCTGCTGCTCAGGCCAGTGATGTAGACACGCAGGACAAAGCACCTGGGCATGAGCCACTCAGCCACCCTCACCGAGGCCACCACTGCCACCATGCGGAGATCAGGACAGAAGACGCTCCGGCTCCTTGTCCGGGGACACTGGGAGGGAACTCGGCCTGCACAGAACTGGTCTCCAGGCCCAGACTGCCGGGGGCTGCACTGAGAGCTCATACGCAGGACTGGGTCAGCACCGCTGCTGCCCACTTGTTACCAGGGAGACTGAAGTGGGTGAGGGACATTCTCAGCTGGAAAATTGATGATTACAAAAGAGCAGTTCTGTTTTGTTTTCCGTGTTTTTGATGGAACCCGGGACTGAACTCAGGCCCTTGCGCTTGCCAGGGAAGCGCTTTTCCACCGAGCCAACTCCCTGGCCCCTACCCTAAGGTTAATGCTTTTCTTTTCTTTCTTTTTTCTTTTAATTTTATTTTAGGGAAGGGTCCACAGGGTATTCAGGGTCTGACTAATAGATCAGACTCGCGGTGATCCGCCTGTTTACAGACTCGGGAAGAGCTGGGATTACAGGCCTGTGCAACCACGCCCATTCTCAATTAGTCTCAGTACACCCTGAGGGCAGGACCAGTATGATAGTCCCTGGGACGGAACCCTCGGCCCCTGGGCCTGCTCACAGGCACTTTAATCTACTGGGCTATTTGGCCAGCCCAAAACTGCTGGCTACAAAGCAACGCCCGTGGAACTGCTGAGCCCTTCCACTTACTGCACCACAGCCTGGTTCCCACAGCCTGGTTCTGGGAACTCATCGGGCCAGGGCAGCTCTGCGTGGGTCCCTGGTGGACAGGGCCATTTGGATGTTTCCTGGAGATGTCAGGCCTTCCAAGCCAGGTGGGCTGCAGATCTCGGAAGGGAGAGGAGGACCCAGTGCCTGGGGACAAGCACTGAGCAGCCTGTGGTGACTTCGGTCACTAGATCCTGTCCACTGCTGGGTCACATGGTCCACTCGTGGATGAACCGAGGCCACAGGGGGTGAACCACTCACAATGGGTGGCAGCTCACAGGGCAATAGATGACCGCTGTCTGTTCCTACATCCTAACGGCAGACCCAAGTTCAGGTCCCATCAGCCCCGCCCAGGGAAATGGTCCAGCCTCAAGGAATGGGTCAGCACCACCACTAGAATCTCCATCGCCATGCCTGTCCCCACCACTAGAGTTATCAGAACTCTCATCATCAGCTCCATCACCACCGCCATTAGAATCATTGGCCATGATCACCACCCTCACCAAAATCGCCAAGACCCATCCTCACAGCTCTGTCATCACCACCCTGCAACCAGCAGCAGCAGCCCCAAGGGCCCCATTCTTACTACTTTGCTGGTACAAAACACTCTCAGGAACGGTCAGCCTTCAGCTCAGACCCACGGTGATACGCGGCCACCTGCGGAGCTGGTGTGGTGTCAAGTCAGAGCCCTGCAGGACACACACGGTCCTCAGGAGGGGCACTGGGCCATGCGTCCCGATTCCCTACCACAGCCGTGACCTTTCTCATGTCCAGGACACTGAGGCCTCGGTATGGGGCCAGCAGTCACTGCCCAGGGACAAGAGGGAAAGTGGGCAGGGAGGACAGCTTCACAGAGCAGACATGGAGCTTTGGGAACTCCATGCCTGAAGCTCAGGTGGGTGTGGCCAGGCCCTGCCACGCAGTCAGTGGGACTGGGTCCCACACACCTCATGCGGCCCTCATGGTGGTGACATATGCACTGCAGGCTGGAACTGAGAGCTGCCTGTGCAGGGACCCCAGCTCTGCAGCCCTCACCTCCCCAGAGGCAGGCAGGATGGACACTGAGCAAGGGGCCTGGGGCACAGGCTTTCCAGCCCCCCAACCCCTGAAGATGGTCCAGACACGCAGAAACAGCCCCACCACAAACACTCGCACAAGTTCTCCTGCTAGTGTCTAGGGATTCTTGCTTCGAGTTACTCATCAACCCTTGTTGTTCTAGCTGACACATAAATACAAGTACTGAAATACAAACTTTAAAATCAAAAGGGTTCGAGCAGTCTCTCTGTCAGGACAGAACATTCTTTTACTGCTCCTTTCCATGCCCGACTGCAGTGGGTTACAGATGTAAAGCTGCTTCCCACGGGACTCCTCGAAATACAATACTCCTGAGCCAGTGGGAGGCCTAATGGCCAGCTGCACACAGACACCTTGCTAACCTGGCATTAAATTAGGGCTCACCCCCACCTAAAGCCAGAGGCTCCTCCTGGAGATGGCGCCCAGCTGGCCCTGCCCCATCTGCCATGGCAGCGCCCCCCACTATCATTGCTCTGCAACAGGCTTCCAACAAGGACAGTGGCAAATTTCAAGATCTCAGTTTTGCTTATACGTCATTCACCTGCTATCTCTACAAGGCTAAAGGTAAGAAAAGGAAAGAACTGCCGGCAACCCCATAAATGGATTAATGAATACTTAAAATTTCTACCACTTATAACCAAATGTGCACTGGATTTTGCTAGCTGTTGATGACATGTGAAAGCTCTCTACTTTCAAAATTGTAATTATTTCACAATAAAAACTAAAGTGGTCTAAACTTAAAACTTTAATTATTAAAGTGATGAGTTTATCAAGTAATATAAAAAAGAGGATGGGCTGGGGATTAGCTCAGTGGCACAAGTGCCTACCTGGCAAGTGCAAGGTCCTGAGTTTGATCCCCCACTACCCAAACAAACAAACCAAATGGGAATGTGAGTGGGGAACCACGAAGTGATGCTGCGAAGTCCCACGCTTTGTACCAGGCACAAGGAATCCCCGTGCACTGACCTCAGTCTGCTGAAAGACACAGCAACCAACCAGGGATGTGGCATAGACACCTGGTCCCTAGGGTCCCTTCTCCCATGGCTCTCAGATGCCTGCAAACCCCTCTAGATCTCAAGAGAGCCTTCAATCCCAGAGAAGGCTTGTACAATTTTAAGTTTCACAAGCAGTTTCTTTTAAGAAGCTGTGATGATCTAAGCCTGGTCTAGTAACACATACAGTTTTCTTCCTAGGTAAAGCCTTCACTTAAACCCAGAATTTCCTGAGTGTAGTAGATTAAATGAGCTAACAATGCTGCAACCTAAACGGAGGGCTTGCTCCCTGCCACTCTGCTGGTAGCTGTGCTCCTTACACGGCAGAATCACAATCTGAGAGCTCCCTCTGGGGAGACACCACCAGCTGCTTCCCTGTTCCTGGAGCAGGTCAGCTTGATGTGTCCGGATCGGTTATGGGGGTGTGGGCTGGGCCTTGCTCCGGGTCCCTCTCCCCTTTCTCTCTGGCACTGTTCCCCTGCTTCCTGGCTGCTGTGAAGGCTCCTCCACACCCTTCCTCCACAAGGCTGGCACCTAGGCGCCTGCCGACCATGGACTGAGTCCTCTGAAACCGTGAGCCATGTTAAACTTTAAGTTGTGTCGGGTTTTGTGTCCAACAATGGAAACGTTACCCAACTCATCAGGAAAACTGAAATAACTTGCTATTCACCCACTGAAGACCCTGAGACTCAAGAGATGACTTGGCCCGTCACCTCCTCATACTCTCCATCACCACCCACTGAGACAAGGCATTAGCAGAAATGCCTAGAACTCAGGCCCTTAACCCTGCTCGGTCCCTGGGCCCTCTGCCTGCTGAGCCCTCCTGGGCCCAGAAGACCCATGCCAGCTCTCCAGACCTCCAGCCTTTGTGTCTGCTGACGAGGAAGCATAGGAGAGGGACCTGCTCCCAGCACAGGCGAGAAGGCGCTGCTGCAGCTCTGCCTCCCTGCTGCCGGCTGACACTCCCTGCTCTAGGGGTGCACACGGGCATCTCTCACCCCTGGCCCATCCCGAGCAGTGCCTGGCTGACAGCATTAGTTCTCCAACCTCAGATCCTCTAGCCTCAGCCTCCCAAAAAACTAGGAACATAGGCACCAGTACCCCGAGATGCCTGCTCACCTGAATGCCGGGAGGGACTCCTGCTGGGGTTCGCCAAGGGGTCAGGGAGCCTGCTACCAGCCCGAAGTCCCCCTCCTGTGCTGTCCAGACACACAGAGCCATTGGCCAGGCCTCCCAGGGAGTTCATGTGGGTGGGGACAGGCTCAAAGGTGGGGTCCAGCTCCAGGATCAGCCTGTTCAGCTGCTCGATGGACTGGTCAATATCCAGGGTGGGGGAGCCGGGTGTGGGGCCCGCAGCAGGCTCCTCGCTGGCCCCATTCACCATCTTCTCATCCATGAACCTGGGCTGGAAGGCTCTGGCAGGGCAGGGCTGCTGGGTGTCGGGGACATCCGGCCCATGGCCAGGGCCCCTCTGCACAGCCACCCTGCTGCTGACTCCTCGGGCAGGCATGACTGGAAGCCGGGGTGGGATCTGCACGAGGCCAGAACCGTCAGCAGGGCCATGGCCGCCCAGCCTGGCAGCCCCATCGGGCACAAAGCCGTACTGGTGAGCAGCCGCCATCTGCTGCTGCTGCACCCAGCTCTGGGTCGGGTACCCGCCCTGACCGTAGACTGGTGCGGGGGTGGGTACCGACGGCTTCCTCAGTGCAGCCTGCAGTGGCTTGGGCTCCCGGCCACTGCCCAGTGTCCGCTCCCGCTCATAGACGTCCAGGTTGGGCGCAAGCGTGCCAGGCACATCCTCCCCGGGACAGCCAAAACCGTCAGATAGCAGTGAGTGCTGGCTGCTCTGGTGGTAAGGGAAGGCCCCCGGATGGGCTGGTGGTGGCCCCTCCGACGAGGACAGGGTACCCAGGCTGCCCGCACTGTGCAGGTCCTGCTGTGGCATCTCGTCATCCAGGATGTCCGTCTCACGGTCCTTTGGGGTGGCTTCCCCATTCACGTGCACCTGCGCAGGCACCACATGGCGTGTGCCCCCGAGCTTGCCACGTGCATCCGCCATGTCCTTGAAGCCACTGGATGTGTCCTCCAGGCCAAAGCCGCTGAGCAGCTGGTCCAACTCTGCCTTCTCCTGTGGGCTCAAGCCCCTGGGCAACCCCACAGCCAGCCGCTCCTCTGTCTTATCTGTCCTGGCTGAGGCAGTGGAGTGGCCCGAGTCGCTGCTGACCGACAGGGTGTGGTCACTGTGGTCTGGGCTGCCGGTGGCCGGCAGGGCTTGGGGACTGCAGGGGTCGGAGCAGCTCTTCTTCCTCACCTTGGCATAGAGGCTGCCATCTACCGGTCCTTGAGTGTGTAGCACTGCAGGAAAGAGGAGACAGACATAGTGAGCTGGGCACCGAGGCTGTGCCAGCCCTCTCAGGGGCACACTGCAGCTAGCACACACCCAAGACTCAACTCACAATAAACAGGGGCAGCAGGCACTATGACACACACCCATGATCCCCGCACTGGAGAGGCTGAGACAGGATTGTGGCAAATTTGAGGCCAGTCTGGGCTACACAGTGAGTTCAAGGCTGGCCTGGCTGCATGGAGAAACCCGGTCTCAAAAATCCATGCAGGCACAAAGCCTGTGCAGTGAAAAGTTCAAAGAGCGGAACCTCGGCAGGTGCCAGCAGCGTTTCCAGTTCTCTATGCAAGACCAACTCCTCCCAGTCAGCCCCATCTCGCCGGCGGGCGCACGCTCAGTGAGGCTCATGAGCAGCGTGAGTCCGCATGGCTGAGGCCGAAGACTTCTGGTCCACGACTGACCACCGAGGGCCAGCTGTGTGGGGCCCGGGTGTTACTGAAGTAAGCGTTGCCTCTGAGCCCTCCCTGACTGGCTCCTGGAGGCGGGGCCAGCGCTAAGGAAGACGAGCACCCAACACGCTGCTCTGACGGGAAGCTCAGCGAGTCTGGAGGCGACTGAGGCCGCGAGTTCTGGCTTGAGGGTCGGGTGCCAGGCAGGTGACCGCTCACAGGCCACGCCAAGTACCACGCCTGCCAAGTTCCAAAGCAGTCCAGTCCCTCGGCAAAGCTGCCTCCTCTCACCCCAGCCGGGACCTGCCCAAACCCCAGCCAACACTTCAGTGAAAAGGGGCCTGGGTTCCTGCTGAGCAGGACATCTCTGGCCATTGGGCACCCGGACAGGGCCAGGATCGCCCAGCCCTGAGGCCCAGGTACAGGCCTCCACCCAGAGAGAAGGGAAAGGGAAATCAGGCCTGCAGTGAGGGCAGGAGGAGCAGAACCTTCCACTGCACTTGTTTACTTGATTTGTTTGAGCCAGGGTCTTGCCGTGTAGTTCAGGTAGCCTAGACCCACTATGTAGGCCAAGGTGGCCTTGAACTTGGGCTCCTGCCTCAGTCTCTGGATTAGAGGTGTGGAGCACCACCCTTCCACTGCCACCCTCACGAATCAGGCCCCACTGGTGGCATTTTGAATTCTGAGAGACAATCTGCACCCCGCCAGCAGCCAGGAGTCACCAGGGCCACACAGGGGGCATCATGTGGGGTGTCAGTGCCCCCCCAGGTCCAGCGGTCTGCTCCCCAGGGAGGAGCTGGAGGAAGGCAGTGGAGCTGGGAACTGTGGGAGGTCTCGCTGTGTCTTTCTGCTTGGTGAGCCTAACAGGGACCCTCATCAAGAGGGATAGGGTGGGAGGTACAGCTGCTCAGGGGTGACAGAAAAGCACAGGCTGCCGGGCCACCCAGCTGGAGGCCTGAGCCTGCTCCAGGCGGGAGAAAGCTGAACGCTGCCTGCCTTGGCTGGGCTTTCAGCACTTGTACCAAGGCATAAATATGACTCCCCCTACATTAACTGGTACCGTGACTTTAAAACAACAAAGGAGTCCAAGAATGAGTTGTAAATTCATTCTGCTATTTAAACTAGAATACTGCCAAAAACCAGCTGTGGGTCTTCACTGAATTTCCCAGCCAGGGCTCGAACCTGGGATGCTCCTATCTCAGCCTCTTCCCATGCAAGGGCTGCAGGCGGATGCCACCATACCCCGTATACTAACTATAGACACCAGTGTCTCCCGCACCGCCAGTGTGCCAGGACCTGAGCATGGGGGTGGGGTCCCAAGAGCCCCAGAGCGCAGGCGACCTTGTGCCTGTGTCCTCCTGCCAGCCCAGCTAGAGCACAGAGGGGCCACCCTGCCCTGTCCAGAGCCAAAAACCCAGCAAGCTTTCCTGAGCTGTCCACCACACCCCGACAGTCTCAATGTCAGAAAACACCCCTACATCCAGGCTGCAGGGAAGCCCCCAGGTAACCACACAGGGGCAAAGGTCCTGCGGAAGGGTTGGGTTGGAAGGTGTCCCGATCTGGATACCATGCAGGCCCAGGGAGGTTGGAGGAAGGCAACTCCTCAGCTGGGCACCAGGAGCCCTGCTACAGACTCGCTCCACGGAGGACAAGGCCATAGTCCCTCCCTGCCCCCCTGCTGACCCTGGGCCTTACCTCTGGCTGCTCTCCCTTGCGGCGCCAGACCCTCCCCAGCCACCCCTCCTTGCATTTTTTCACCCACCACACACTCCTACCGTGCATCCATCAGGTCGCACTTCCTGTGTGTGGAGCCCCGGGTAGGGGCTGCTGCGCTGTGATCTGATCCTGCGCCCAGCCCAGCGCGGGAGCGCAGTCCTGGCACCTAGTGGCCACTGATCGAGTCATCAAGAGGCGAAGTGCCCCAGCTTGTTCCCACAGGACAAAACCTCAGGCGCAGCGCCTCAGCAGGCAGGCAAATAAAAAATCCAGCAAACAACCAATCAACCCAAAACAAACAGTCCAAGGGGATGGCCTGGAAAACAAGCGCTGGGGTCCTCTGCTCCAGGCGGCCAAACACTGCCTGCCTGGCACCTCACAGGGCTGGCCCTCAGTGCCAGCGAGGGCGGGAGTGGCTGTCACTCTCACCTGGCTGGACTCCAGTCAACAAACCCCAGTGGAAAAGTACCTGAAGTCGCCTGGCCCAGGATTGCAAGATCGCAGGGAACATACAAGTCATGACCTCAAGGTGAGCACACTGTAGCCGGAAAACAGGAAGCAGGAGCCAGAGAGCCCAGGTCCAACTACCTGGGGCACAGAGCAAAGCTGCCAGAGCCTGCAGATGGGGTCCCCGGCTCCTGCGTGTCCCCTGTGAGCCAGAGCCACCACACTGCCTTCCACAGGACCAGAGCCTTCCCGTGTCCTGGCCTGGGGGACCTGTCCCATCCTGTGACCCCGGGACCCCTCCCTATGCACTGCTACCACCCCCGCTTCCCGCTGAGCCTTCAGATAATGCCTTCCATTTCTGTGACAGCATCTTTTGGTCTCTAAAGGGCAAACAGCAACTATGCTCTGCCTGCACAGGGGTCAGGCCCCTCCACGAGCCTCAAGAGGGCCTGAGCATCAGCACAGTAAATCCCTACCCTGCACATGGCTGCCAGCGACCGGGGACTGAAATGCAATAGCCACAGTTGGTGCCCCATCAGCGAAGCAGAGGAAGTCACACAGGCAGCAGCCTCCAGGGTCCCAGAGATGTTCAAAGACACCGCTGCTGTGTGAGCCCCAGTTATGTACATGCCAAGTGTGTGTGTGTTGGTGGGGGGGGCAAGATCTCACCCAAATCCCGAGCAATCTGCAGAACAGGAAGCAGAAAATCCATTTTACAGATGAGAAAACAGAGACCCATGCAGCTGTGCTACCACGTAAGATTTGATTATTTATTTGTTACAGGGTCTCCCTACACAGTTTGGACCCGTAGTGATCCTACTGTCTTAGCCTCCCTGGTGCTGGAATTTCAGGCATGTACCCCCCACACGTTGGGATCTAGGCTCACATGGCATGTGGTACCCAGCACTAAACTCAGGACCTTGCACTTGCCAGCCAGGTACTTATGCCACTGAACTTCTCCCTGGCTAACACCTGAGATTTTATAAAGGCTTCTGAACGAAGCACCAAGAAGCCAAGCCCAACTGTGTCCCAGCCCATTCTAACCCCAGCCCAACCTTACAGCTGAAACCAGCACTTTTTTCACCTGCGTGTTCTCCCTTGCATTTCCACAGACAAGACACCTGAAACAGCCAGGCCCAGAGGCACACACCTGTGGTCCCAGCTCGCAGGGAGGCTCAGGCGGTAGAACTCCACATCCAAGGCCAGCCCGGGCAACCTGGGGCCTCAACAAGTAACTGTCTCAAATTAAAAAATAAAGAGGGCTCGGATGTAACTCAGCGCAGTCGCCCTGAGTTCAACCCCCAGTTCCATTAAAAGCAGAGACCGAAACTCCATTAGGCAAACTGCACACCTGCATGGGGTGTGTACACCAAGCACTCGGAGCCCTAGAAACCATCAAGCGCTTCCTCCCCGACCGGAAGGCGTTCTGAATCCCAGGATGGAACCGGGAGTCCTGTGGGGCTGAGCTCGTGGCTTTGTGCTCAGCCATCTGCAGCTGAAACAAGGCGCCTCTAACCCGACCCAGGAGCCCGCTTCTCCACCAGTGGTCACCGAAGATGCTGTCTGCAGGTGGCCGCAATGGACTCACTGCAGGCTCTTGGAGCAGTCAGTGGAGGCTGCCCGGGCCCCGCAGCTGCACCGCTCGTCCAGTGCACGAGTAACGATGAAGGACCTGAGAGCCGAATGGTTCCTGCTTGGTGGCGCTTGCTCCTCACTGGCCCCCTTCCCTCTCCCCACCTTCCTGAGATGTAAGTGTGCCCTTCCCCATGGAAACCACCCCAGCTGCCCCACCTGGAGTGCCTTGCTGTGGTGTCACCCACATGACCCATCACGCGTTTCCCTTCCCCTCGCGCTTGCCTGGATGATTGGCTCATCCAGGCTCAGGTCCCAGCCTGACCCCAACTGTGGGGCCTTGGGTCAGCCATGTGATCGATCCCTCTGTGCCCCAATTTCCTGGTCTCAGAGAAACCGCTGGAAGAAGGGCACTTGGACACAGCTCTGGGATCGCTGTGTGGACTTGGTGACACCCCTGCTCAAGGCGGGCACCCATCCAGCAAGCTGATTGCACTGTGCACCTGCTCCAAGCCCAGCCCTGGTGCTGGAGCAGCACACCTCACTTGTCTCCTTGATGGGGCCAGGGGCACAGCCCTGCTGACCCCAGGCTTGGGGATCACAAAGGGACTGCTCTCTGACTGGTTTCTAGGGAAGGATGGATCTATGCTCTCTCTTAATTTATTCACAAGCCCCAAGTGTCAAGCTGGAACCCTGACATGACTCCCAGGGCCCCTGGTGTCCACCTCTCTGACTGTCCACACGGCGAGGTTGCACAGCCAAGCCCTGGCAACAGCCAGCTACTCATGTCACGCCCCATTTCCAAGCACAGTGATGGGGCTACTGCACCCAGGACCCCAGCCATGAGCCTCACTGCAGACTTGCACACAGCCCTGAGTGGGCCAGGCCCGCTACATCTCAGCAAGGACAGGGACTCAAGGGGGCTGGAGCAGGTGACACCTTGGGATAAATGCCTGGGCTCCTCGTCCACCCCGCCTGTGCTGGCCCCTGCAGTCACCACCCCATCCCCCCTGGAATTGCTGGTCCAGCTGATGGACCCATGGCGCCTCGAAGCACCTATTTCCCGTCAGACCGCACGGCCGGCCGATGCACAGCCCTGGTCAGGGCTCGCATGACGGAGCAGTCTGGACCTTGGTCTCCACACACGAGGTCCACTGGCAAGAGCCAGGAGCGCTGCACACCGGATGGGGGCACCAGGCAGCATCCATCATGGTGCCCAAAGGGCTCCAGGACTCCGAGATGAGCTCAGGAAGCCAGTGGCTCTGCTCCGCCCTGGGGCCCCTGCCACCACCACTCCCTGCCCTCAGGGGGCCTGCAGGAGCCTGGGGCCACATCCTTGCCTGTGGGAGTGCCTGGGCTAGGACAACCCCTTCTGAAGGGAGGTGGCCTCACCCAGCCAGTCACACACAAAGAAATCCCTCTACCTTCACGCGCAGGCGGAGGGTTACAACCAGGACACTGATCACCTCGCACCAAAACAAGGCCGGCATTTATTTTACAGCAACAGCGTTTGGGCTGTGTGCTAATTAAAGACGTCCTCAGTTTGTACTGAACCTCTTTCCCACTCCAGAGAAAATTAAGAGCTAAGAAACAAGGGCCCGGGCTTGGGCTTTCAAAAATATCACCTCTATGCTATAAAACCAGAAACCCTAGGGCTCTGGCACAGCACAGGGTGGAATGTGCCCTTTCCCTCTTCCAGCACCAAGATGGTAATAAATGTGGCTCTGGAAAAGGCTGCTCTCCTGCTCCCACCAGGCAGAGGTCCAAAAATAACTCCACGCGCAGCTCCGGTTCCCTCCCGAGAGCCCATGCACAGGAGGTCTGTCTGCAGGGGACTCCTGCAGGTGGGCAAGAGTGCTCCTGGCGTGCAGCCCAGGGGAGGCTGGAAAAATCACCCCCGGTGAGGCAGGCTCAGCTCCGCACCGGAGAGCAGGCGGACTGTAAATTCCTGGAAAAATAAAAGAGCAGGAGGGACACTCGCGCAAGCAAGGTTCAGAAACACACCGACACGCCCGCCAGCCTGCAAGGGTCCCCGCCCCACACCAGCTCCGGCCGGGAGCCAGAGGCCTTTGGATTCCAGGCGCTCCGGCTCCGGGTGAGGCTGAGGAATGCGGCAGTAAGGAAAGGCTAGGGTGCTCAGCGGAGCCACGACAGGCACACAAGCACGTCCCACAAGGCCTCCAGGTACACATCAGGGTGGCGCCCACAGCCCACGTGCCTGAGACCCCGACCTCAGCTCTGTGGACACGGCTGGCTTGGAAACGAGGGCGCCCCTCCAGCCCACAGGCAATGGAGGCTCTGGACACCATCACATGGGGAACGCCCTGCCCGCGCTTGTGTCCACTCCACGGCACTCCTGGCCACACTGCTGCTCTCCTTCTAGCAGTCTCCGAGAGCACAAGACTCGGTCCCAAGCATCCAGACCTGCATGTGCAGGCACAAGCATTGAGCACGCGCGCGCGCGTGCACGCGCGCGCACACACACACACACACACACACACACACACACACACACACACGGGCTAACACACATCTCCAAGCCCTTACCTTCCTCCCCAACACCCCGATGACTGTGGGCAGCATCCAGAGGAGGGGCCCTCTCAGCCACCTCCCAGGAGATCCCAGCTCCACTCCAGCTGGGAAGAAGGTGAAAGATCCCTGCGGAGGAGCTTAGATCCTGCCAAAAAGCCCAGTGCAGTGCAAGAGGACGCTGGGGTGTGGTGCAATCAAGTTTAGTGAAATTTGAACTCCAGAGGCCAAGGAGGCGGGGAAAGGGCTCCTGGAGAAACCAGGCCAGGCTCCAGAGCCTTCATAGATGTCGAGCGGTGTCCCTTGCAAACCCACATTCCAGCCTCCCCTTTCTCCAAAGCTCCAGCCAGAATGTCCTGCCACATGCTGTTCGGCTGCTCCCTCTTGGCCTCCAGAGCTGATCTGCCAGCCTGCTGTGGGTGGCAGCAGATTACCTTCCACTTAGGTGGGCTGCAGCCAGCGGCTCTGCCCCCGCCTGTGTCAGACATCAGTCATGGCCCAGCCATGGGCTCTCACCCTGCCAGGGAGGGCTGGGACACATGAGGCCCGCCAGCACAACGAGAAGACTTAAAAGTATCACCTCAGCCCACTGCAAGGGACATGTGACACACCTGGGCTGTGAGTGCAGGCAAAGGGTGATACGCAGCTTCCATAAGTTACCCAAAACCTGGGCAGAGGCATGCGGTGCTCACACGCGAGGAAGGCGAACTCACAGGCAGCTGAGAGAGGGGCCACGCTGCCTGTCCTAAAGAACGTTCACAGAACCTGGTCTGGCCAGGGGCACTGACCAGCCACTTCCCTGGGAAAGCAAGCAACCTCAAGGTTCCCGTTCCCAAACAGCTGGGTCCCTGCCATCACAGAAGGGGCCAGCTCCTCAGACCCTACTGTCCCTTCTACAGAGACAGCCTGGGACCCGCCACAGGGAAAACCAAGCTGAGAGTTCAGATGCCTGTCTGTCCACCTAGAGGGCAGGTCTGGCCCAGCGGCCCTCCTCTCTCCACCTCTCAGGAAGTGAAAGTTCCAGGGCTGATGGTTGTCCTGGGTGTTAGGGTTTGTTAGACACACACAGGGGTCTAGGCTTCATCCTCTTTCCTCCCACCTGTGGTGCTGAGCAGGGCTTTAGCAATAAGCTGCTGCCCTCTCCACCGCTCACAGGGCCACCCGCCCCCTCCTAGGCCTCAGGTCTGTGCGTATGCCATGGGCTGCCCTGCAGAAGACACGCACAAAGGGTCCTCCTTCTGCTCTGCACTGACCGACCACACATTTGGACAACACGGAGCCCCCTCAGAGCACTAACTGCTCACCAGACGACTACTCTATGGTTCCGAGAATATAAAAGGCCAAAAACCTTTTAACCCTAAAATTTGCAATTCTAGAGTCCAGTGTGGAATGACGGCACACCCTGGGATCCCAGCACAGGCAGGAGGACACTGCAGATTCAAGGTCAGCCTGGGCTACACAGGCAAAAAGAAAATGTTGCTGTTCTGTGTATGTAGGAGTCTATATATATATATATATATATATATATATATATATATATATATATATATATATATATCTAGTGCAGAGTTACTGAAATGGGTTTCCCAGGTATTTCTGGGGTTAGCTGGCCTGAGGGACAGGAGAACGAAGAATGTAGCATGAGACCCATCAGACTCCTGCAAGACAAAAGCATGTTTGCGTTCAGTGAGAAGAAAGTTTTGTACTAACAGTGTTTGTTTGGACAGGATGTCATGTCTGCATCTTGTCCTATGAATAACACCTGCGATGACAACAATATGCAATGTATTATAACTGTCCTACTAACCTGCTTTGAAACTATCTCATTGCTATTTCTTTCTCAATAAAATTAATTTAAAAAGAAAAAGGAAGCATGTTTGCAAAGAGAAACCATTTGAAAAAATGGTAAAAGATGCCAGAGCCAGGAATCTGGCTCCCATTCATAAGCCCAATACTTTGGAAGGCTGAGGCAGGATTGCAAGCTCAAACGCATCTTGGGCAATTTAGGAAGTGGGTGTGGTGGTGCCTGCCTGTGGTCCCAGTACTCAGGAGGCTGAAGCAGGAAGATCACCAAGAGTTTGAGACCAGCCTCAAGCTACAAAGTGAGTTCAAGGCCAGCCTGAACTGCACCGTGAGACCCTGTTTTAAAAAGACAAAAATAAATTAACTTATTAAAAAATAAAACACAAAAAGGGGCTGCGGGGGTGTGGCTCAGTGTTAAGGCCCTGGATGCAACCCCAGTTTAAAAAAAAAGTGGAAGTTTCAAAACCTGATGGGAATGATGAGAGGTATTTGGACCTAAGGTCAAGATGCACACAGAAATGCTTCTTAGCCACCGCGGAATGCGGGTGAGAAGTCCTGCCACATAGACGCACACCAGCAGATCAACAGATCCGCGCGGGGGCGCGGTCCTCCACTAGGGGACGAACAGCGCCACCCAAAGGGCAGACAATGCAGAGGATGCCGCGGAATACAGCTGGATGCAGCCAGACGCAGCTGGACGCAGTCGGAAACAAAGGCAAGGGGCTGCGAAGACCAAACACTCCCGCCCGCCCGCGCACTGTCGGGCTGGAGAAACTGTAGGGGGCCAGGGGTCTCAGGCAGCGTCCTGACAGCGGACGGGGACCGCGCTCTGTCAGCAGGGGCTACAAGGTGAGGTTATGCCCCACAGATCTGATCGCAATAAAAACTAAGTGAACGTGTGCAAAGCTCGGGCCCAGAGTAAGGAGGGCGCCTCGGGGGGACCGCGGCTGTGCACACAGGCTCCGGGGAGGGGGTCTGTGCTGGGAGGGGACAGGGACCGCGGGCGCTCACTGTGTCAGGGCTCCGTACCCGAGCACCCGGTTTAGCGGACAGAAGGCACGGTGAGCGCGTGCTGGGCACCACCGCGGAGAGGGGCTGAGGGGCAGGGAGGCAGCCGCCTCCCCGGCACAGCCAGCCTGTGGCTTCCAAGGACACCAAGACCTGGACGAAGGCTGGGCAGGGCGTGCCCGGCCATCAGGCGCCCCACTCACGGGACGAAGGAGCCAGATTCTCCTCCCGCAGGCCCCACACCCTCCCCGCCTGACCGCCCCCAGGGTCCTGACTTCCGGTCCCTTCTCCCACGCTGATCCCTCCAAGACCCGTGTGAGCACCTCTCCCACCACCTGCCAGATCTGGGTCCCCACAGTCACCTAACGCTTGACAGCTCTGAAATCCTGGTCTTCGCCCTCCCACTGGCCCCAGCCCTGCTCACCTGTCCAATACCCACTATGGGCTCTAGTACTGATCTGTCTTCCTAGCGCGGCCAGGTCCGATGGACCCTCCTTGCCTCCCTAATGCCATCCCCTCACCATCTACCCTGCCAGTGCAACACATGCAGATGGGCAGGGGCTGCACCCACTGCTAACCCAAACATCCCTTGCTCCAAGTCAACCTGACCCCCAAAGTCCCCACAAGGCCTCCCAGCAGAGTCCAGAGAGGGGCTGGCTCCTCCCCCTCAGACCCCACATCCAGACTCCCGCGGCCCTCTATCATGGGAAGGAGCATCAGGCCAGCGGGCCAGGCGTCTGATGGACCCTTGGGCAGGGTTAGGATTCACAGCAGGACCAAAGCCAGCTTCCCTCTGCAGGCACTCCAGGTGACAATGAAGTGGTTCAAGACAGTCTCAGCCAGGACAGGTAGGAGACCAGCTGGAGTTCTAGGTCTGACCCCATCCCCAGGCTATGGGATTCTGAGGGGCTCCCAGAGGAGGCCCCCTTGCCTTCACCCCAGTAGGCTGCCCACATCCTTGATGGTGGATTAGCAAGAGCGCACAAAGCCCTGAGGGGTGGGGGGTTAACTCAGTCCCCACCCCAGGGTGGCCGTAAGGACGGGGCCTCCCTTCCTCTTTCCCCCTCTCACCAGGAGCCCCTACACCCTGCATCCACAGTGGCTACCACGGAGAGTGGCTACCTGAGCCAGGCATGGCTACACACCCCTGGGAGTCTGAGGCCGGAAGGTGGAAAGTTCCAGCCAGGCCAGAAGGTGGAAAGTTCCAGCCCAACCTGGTGTCTACAGAGATTTAGTGAAGCCCTGTCTCAGAACGAAAACTAAAGAAAGGACTATGATGCACCTGAGCTCAATCCTCAGTACCAACAATCAATAAATACCTACATTAAATAGGCTATTGAAATCCTCACATGAATCCAGTCAACTCCAATCCAGTCAACCCCCAGTGCCACCCCAGCCCTGTCTCGTGCAGTTTCACTAAACACACAGCACAAGTCTCCGCAGGAAGTCACCTCTGGGAACCCTAAAGTTCTTGTTTTCCATAATTTGGTCCCCAAAACCCCAGTGCCATGGGACACAAAGCCCCTTAATAACTTGTCCCCACATCCCATGGCTCTGGCTTTCCAGATGTGGATGAAACTCCTTGCTGGGGACCATGTGTGCCCCATCCAAGCCCCAGGGCAGAGGAGGGGCTTGAGGCTCAAGGCCGCTGCTTTCCCTGCCCCTCCAGTCCGCCTCCCGGCTTCTTCATGCAGATCTCAGTCGGGATGACTAACGCAAAACCTGCCAGGCTCCATCCCTGGGCCTCTGCTGTCCCCAGCTGTGCTAACCACATCTTTGGCCCCTACCCACGCTGGCCCACAGTCTCCGTGGCCCCTGTGAGAATGAGACTCCAGGGGCACCAGGTCTCACAGCCTGGCCTCAGCCAACATGCACCGCACCTCCCTCTGTAAAGGAGGCACAGGGCTGACGCACAAGCTTCTACCCATGCGGGACAGACGCATTCAGTGAACCGATTCTGGGCGTCTCTGGAGCTCACTTTTGCTACTCTGCCTTTCAGGTGACTGATTTTTGAAGTCCAGATGGATGCTTTGTGACGCCCTCTACTGTCCATGTAGAACATAAGAAATAACTCAGAACACCAATGAAATGAAACTATGGCCCTTCACCCTCCACCTCCTGGAGCAGACAGGATTCCATGCAACTGTGCGCAGCCCAGCGTCATCAGACTCCACTTGTTACAACGCGAGTGCAATTTTACGTGTTACCCCAAAACGATCACACACAAGCTGTGGTTTTGCACTCTGCTACGTGCTCGATAGACCTTCTCACACTGGTTCTAAAAAGGAAGGCTGGGTGGACCAGGGCGGGCTGGGGCTGGGGCAGGGACAGCACGGTAGAGGCCTGTGGGCAGCATGGGAGGCGAACAGGAGTGCGCCCCTGGCTATCGGATGCCTGTTAACCATGGAGACAGAAGGGCTACATCAGAGAGACGCTCCCTGCAGTGCCTTCTTACAAATATCTCCTTCTCCCCTTCACAGACTACTTGGCCTCCTCGGAAGCTCCTCGCTTTGGTTTTCTCTTTTTTCCCTTGCAGTACTGGGAATTGAACCCGCGGCCTTCACACTGAGCTGCATCCCCATCCCTCTTACTTTATTTTTTGGAATGCTTTCCTCCTGGAGGCAGAGGAGGCTGGGACTTACATGCAGGCGCCCAAGTGGCCTGTCACCCTTTAACGTGTCCTGAGAGCCAAACCTCCCCAGAACTGTCTTAGCAGGAAGTAGAGGAGCGGACTGGGTATGTGAAAGCCATCAGAACCAAAATGGAATCTCCTGTGCCAGCCTGCACCAAAAAACCAAGGAACGGTTCTCATGCACTACTGACTGATACTGGCAGTCACCAAAGACATTCATGGCCATACACAAAGGCCACCACAATCTGATACAAACACACCCGCCTGCAGGGGTGTCTGTCAGCTACTCTGTTCAACTTCAGGCTTCCACTGCTTCCTCATGGGGAATCACTATAGCCAAGAATAACAGGTTCAAAATAGCTTATGTCACTTAGAGTGTAGTATCTCAGTACTTGACGGAAAATACCTGTCCCATGCTATGCCCATGATGTCTGATATTTACACTAATAGTGTGGTAAACTGAACTGCATATGTTGCAGGGTAATAATAAGCTTCTCTTCTGGAGGGTTAACAACCTAAGTTTGCAGATCAAAAATTGGAGAAAATGAAAGGCTGCAGGGTCAGCCAACATTTTGGCCCTAGCCTTTCAAGGTTAGTAAAGACTCAGGACATAGGAGAATTTGTAATGTAACATCATGTAACTCAGTAGTGCCCCGAATTTTCTGATTAAGGAGATTATGGAGCCACAGAGGAATGTGATCAATGATGTATAATGTGTGTAAGGAGAGTCGCATGGAGAGAAAACATTCTCTCAGGCTTCCACAGAGAGCAAACTGGTCAAGCAATGGCCATGACTCATCCACATGACTGACACTGACAACGGATCTACAAACTGTGGTACAGGGTTACAGGATAAAACCTGAGGGTACCTGACTATTTTATCTGATACAAAAGTTACATGTCTTGTTATATAGGTCTCGCTTTATCTTGGTCTTAACCATCCAGCAGAAAAGTATGAAAACTAGGTATATAAAGTAAAGCCATATTAATATACTGAGCTGTGAAGAGCTCAAATCAACAACTTCTGTGGATAACCCACTACTATTGTGGACTGCTGAACTGTGTTGGGTTGTTTTGCTGAATTCACGCACCTATAGTATTTAGATACCAATGGACTACCCATCTCTGACAGGACTAAACAAAAAAAGAGGATACAAAGGAAGGACCTTTTTGTATTTGTATATACAGAATAGTTAGGGTAGATATACAGCTGCTTTCACTTAACTCAATGAGAAGATTTGTACTAATAGTGTTTGGACAGGATATCCTGTTTGCTTTTTGTTTTATGGATAGCCACTAAGAAGATAACAATGTATAATGCACTGGTTAAAAAATTAATTAATTAATTAAAAATATCTTATGTCATCTGCTTTACTGATTTCATTTACTAATTTTTATGGGGCGGTTGAGACAGCATCTCACTCTGCAGCTCAGGCTAGCCTTAAATTCACCTCGTAGCCCAGGCTGTTCCTGGACTGGTAATAATCCTCCTGCCTCAGCCTCCTGAGGGGTAGGATTGCAGGTATGTGCCACCACACCAGGCTGTTTAATTTCTTTAAATTTCTCCTTGTCTGCACTTTTGAACATCGTCTGCCTTTACTGTATCTATGCCCCCTGCAGTGCGTTTCCAGTGAATTCTTTGGAGAAGCTCTCTCTGGGTAAGTCAAGAGGGGCAAGGTCTAAAGACATCTTCCTCGCCTGGCACAGACTCCAACCAGTCAGGCAGTCACCCCACAGCGCCACCTGGTGGCAAGAGGCTGCTTCTGCGGATGCGGTGCTGCAGCAGCTCCTCCCGCCCTTGAGGAACTGCAGCAGTCCCTCAGCAACCACGCAGCAGCCCGGGAATGAGGCCCACCCACTGGGTCCCAGCAGCCCCGCCTCCTGCTGGATTCTCAACTCACTCCGCTTGGCCTAAGCTTAAAATCCAGCAGTTGCCAGAATGGCAAACTGGCAACATCTGACTGGTCGCAACTTGGCGCGCACACCCGTGGAGAACTCTGCATGCTGGAGTCGGTGCTTCCTGGCCTCCACGCCCCACTTAGCCACCCTTGGCGCCTGGCATGGTGTCCCAAGAAGAGGAGCATGGAGCGTCAGGACTGCACCAACATTAATCAAAAGCATCTCCCACAGGGCAATGTGCTCAAGGTGGGCTTTTGGGAGCTGGGCCACCAGGGGGCACTGGGCCCATCCATGGGTTAGTTCAACAGCTTGCACAGCTACTGAGCTGGGCAGTAAGGAGCCACTTGAAAGCAGGATCCAGTTGGAGAAGGTAGTGCCTGAGGATGCACCCTGGGGCCATGTGCCTTGTCCCCAGGCCCTACATCCCTTTCTGCCTCTCTCTGGTCCGTGTGGCCCACTGCTCTGGGCTGAGCAGCCCTGCTCCTCTGCACCTTTCCACCATGATGCTCCGGCCTGGGAGCCAGTGGACCACGGACTCGGCCAGTTCTCCAAACTCCAGGGCCTGTGGGACAAGCTGAGCCTCTCAGTCCTCCTAAGTCCATCAATCCTGAAACCCCAGGACCTGCACTGTCAACCCACAAGGCAGCTAGGCTGTGTGACGCTTCCTGGCCAGCCATGAGCCTGTGTCCCATGACCCAACACAGAGATGAGCTCTCCTGTGCCTGGGACACAGTGCCCAACGCCCACGACTGGTGGGAAGATGGGCTTTGCTCTGGCTCATGATTTTGGGGGGCTCAGTCCACGGCTAGCTGGTTCCAGGGCAAGAACAGCATGGTGGGAGGGTGTGGTGAGCATGGAGGCAAGCTGTTTAGGTCACCGTGGACTGAAAGCAGAATACAAGTAGGGAAGGAAGAGGAGCCAAGGACTGGAGGCACACGTGCGCCTCCCAGCACTCACACAGGACACCCCAGTGCTGCAGGCAACACAGCTGGGGTGTCTCCCAGGGCACAGGTGGGTGCTGCTCCCCGAAAGGTCTTGTGTCTGGAGGGAACCAAGTGGACAAAACCCCAACGCCCAACGGGCAGGTCGGATGCTCAGGAAGCACTGCACTGGACAGGACACCCCAGCTTAGAGGTCTGTCCATCCCCTGCTGCTGCCCCGGTCAGCAACAGGCCCCTGGGAGAGCCACACACTGCCCAGGAGGACGGGGATACGCACAGCAGCTGATACTGAATAACGCAGCTGCAGAGCCAGGCACCTGGACAAGCGAGCACAAACAAGGTCACACTTCTGTGGCATGAGATCGCCAGAGGATGCTGCGACCACACGTGGCACCCATGCACTCAGGAGGAACTCACCTGCAGGCCCCTGGACTGGCCTTACTTGCCAGCCTGGTACCCACTCTGGTTTGGCAAAAAGCCCGATTTAAATCCACCAAGCCTAGCTGGGCATGGTAGTTCACACCTGCAATACCAGAACTTCAGGTGGCTGAGGCAGGCAGCCCAAAGTTCCAACCTACCCTGGGTAATTTAGTAACTAGGCCACATCGTCACTCCATACAAAAATAAGAGGGATACAGCTCAGTGACATAGCGCCTGCCTGGCAAACACAAGATCCCAAGTTCAACTCCTGGAACTAAAACCCAAAAGAAGGATCGGAGATAGAGCCGGGAACACGCACCTTCACCATCCATGCTCAGGTTCTCGTAGGAATCCCAGCGGATGAGCGGGTCCGCGGTGTTGAAGTCCACGAGGACGCTGCGGTCGTTCTGCAGGTGCTCGGAGCCTGGAAACGCAGTGCGGTGCTGGTCTCAGCCAAGCCCCACACCCCTTCCCCGGAGCCAAGGACCCAGCCGCCAGCAGGGAAAGCCTCCGCATTCCGCCCTCCTCCCTTGGCCCAGTGCAGGGCACAGCCCGGCCCCATGTCCCCCAAGGCCAGGAGGGTACAATGTTTTTCCTGCACAGTGCCACCCGGACAACAGGGGCAGATTCCCAGTTTTTCGGGGAAAACAAAAAGGGCTCTGCACACGGACACCCGCACTCTGCTGTCTTGGATCTCCTTCAAATGTGGAGTTACTTGTCGACCACAGAAGTGAACAAGCAGCACTGCTGCCCAGGAGATGGCGGTGAGACTCAAGGACACTAACATGGTCTCTGCTCTCCTTGGCAGGCTGGAACCCAGCCAGCCACGCCATTCCTGCTGCTGCAAGGTTTTGTTTCATTTGAGGTACAGCTCAAACTTGGGACCCTGCCACCTCAGCCCCCCAGAGTGCTAGGATGACAAGCACCCCCCAGGCCCGGCCATCTCTCCTGTGCACCAGCCCAGCACACACGTGTCTCTGAGACACCTCCTCCCTGCTGTCCTCTCAGCCAGGAAAGCTGCCAAGCATGCCTGAGGCGGGAGACACACTCGGCACCCTGCAGGGCCACGCACCTGGGATCTTGTCTGGCGTGGCTGAGAACACCAACTCCACCTTCCCCGAGTCAGGGAAGCGGTCATCTGCAAAGAGAAATCACAATGAACCGGCTTGTCCTCCCGACCTCAGGGACACCTGCAGCACCCTAGGACTTGGGGTTTCCCAGGGTCAGCAAGGGAGGGACTGGCCATGTCCAGGGCGAGGGTGGCCTAAGGGTGCAGGCTGCCCTCACCGCTACAGGCACCATCCAGATCTTCCTTCCCCAGCACCAGAGAGTGGCCCTGCACGGCACCAGTGTGGAACTGCAGGCGGAAGATGACGTCGCGTGTGGCAGAGCGGTACTTCTTGTGGTAGCATTTCACCTGGCAAGAGGGTGGGAGGGAGGGACGGGACAGCTGAACCTTGGAGCTGGGGCTCCCGCAGACCCACTGTGGCCCAGATGGGGCTGTGTGGCTCTGATCTGGACCTGGACCTCAACCCTGGAGGGAGCTGGTGTGGGTGGGCTCCACCTAGCACATGAAAACTGCCAACACCCTAGACTCTAGGGTCACCCTGACCCTTTCAGAACTCAGGGTAGCTGTGCCTCAGGGTAGAAGTTTGAAGAAAGAAACCCCGGTCCTCTCTTCCTAAACTTACTACCCGACTGTGGTACAGTGGTTGCTTTCCTTTTTTTTTTTGGCCGAACTGGGAATTGAACTCAGGCCCTTGCATTTGTCTGTCAAGCATTTATTCTACGGAGCCATCTCCCCAGCCTGGTGGCGGTTGCTTTCTAGGTCTAAACTTTCCACTTTCCCTTGGCCTAATAGCTCAGTGGATTAAGTGCAGGGGCCAGGGATTCGAATCCCCAGGCCTGCTGTTCCAGCCCCACCCCCAGGGTGAGCTAAGACAGCAACTGAGACGGGGGGGAGGGGGGGGGCGTACACCTATAATCCCAGTTCTTGAGAGGCTGTAAACAAGCAGATCACTACCAGTCCAATCTGGTAGTGAGACCCCAAACACCCTATAGACCCTTCCCTAAAATATAAAATCAAAATAAGATAAAATAAACTTTCCACTTTCTCACTCGGTGTGGTCCGGCTTGCGCAGAGGAAGTGGCCCCTGGTGGCCTGGACAGATGAGACACAGGGAGGGAGGGACGGGACACAGCCCAAGGCCAAGACAGAGAGCAGCACACTGTGTCTGGCACCCACTGCCCAGATGTCCAGAAGCAAAGCCCTCCCAGCCACAGCCCTGGGATCTGAACTCAGGCTGCAAGGCGCCGGGGCTACCCCATAAGCTTGGTGAAGGTGCCACCTGGGGCACTGGCCACAGTCTGGCTGGAGCATCGAGTCCATTGCAACACAGGGCCAGGGGTCCCAGGCTGGGTCTCACCGCACTCAGCACACACTGGGATCAAAGGTGGGGAGGGGTGCCGCTTTTCCTGAAGTCAAACAGCTTTAAACATCTCACAACCAAGCTTAGTGACGCATGCCTATAAAACTCAACCCTCAGGGAGGCTGGGACAGGAGGATCATAAGTTCAAACCTAGCCTAAGCAACGTAACGAAACTGTCTTACTATGAAACATTTGTTAAAATATATATTAAAAAGAGCTAGGACATAGTTCTGTGCAAAGGATCTGGTTTTAACCCCGTACTTAAAAATCAAGCAAAAAAAT
Organism: Ctenomys sociabilis; assembly: GCA_004027165.1. NCBI lineage: Eukaryota > Metazoa > Chordata > Mammalia > Rodentia > Ctenomyidae > Ctenomys > Ctenomys sociabilis. The sequence goes on from PVKA01000354.1 coordinate 80,738, forward strand.
AAATAAATAAATAAAAAATCGCAGGCTTCCCAAATCTGTACAAGCAGCACCAGCAGGGCAGGTGTGACGCCGAGGAAGACACATGGCAGTGTACAGGTGGCACCTTCATCACCGCTGAGAGAAACCTTTCCACGCACAGCGCCACCCATCGGCAGATGCAGAGCTGTTTGTGCCAACAGAAACAGCCCAGAGGGAAGAGCTACACCCATTGAGGACTACTAGGTACAGGGTAGGTCTGGACTCTGCAGGCCCTGGAGGGGGAGGGGCGGGCGAGGAGAGGGGTCGGAGCAGCCTCCCCTCACTGGCCTGGCCTTGGGGCGCCGGCCCCGGTCGGCCCCACCTGCCCGAGAACCTCTGACTCAGGTCTGAACCCAGCCCTCCCCAGTGATCCGAGGCTCACAGCTGCCACTGGGTGGTTCTGCCAAGGATGATGGCGAGGCCCTCCCGGTCCCCAAGAGCCCAAGCAGGCCGTCCGCCCATGCTGTGCCCACTTTCAAAGCTTGGGCTATGCACAAGCGCCAACCTCGACTGGGGATGCAGCTTGCGCCTCGGCGGCGGCGGCGGCGGCCAGAGAGAGAGGCCAGAAAAAGGCCAAGGCTCAGGACAGCCCCTTCTGGGCTCCTGCCCCACACGAGGTGTCCAGGGCGTCCAAGGTCTCTGGCTCCGGGTATCACGGGCTACAACACAAGGCCGCAGGATCTCCCTGGCTCGGCACCGGGTCGGCACCCGTGGATCGGCACACAGAGCTCATGCACCCCCATCCTCCTCCTCCAGCACGGATCTGGCAGGCGACAGCGCCCCCTCCTGGTCTCCAGCTCTCATGGGAAAGGTAGTAAAACCGCAGTCAGACCTCTAAGAGAAAACTGGACCCACGTGAATGCCACGTGGTGAACTCTGATGACCCCTAAGCCATTCATCACCAAGGGTCCCCCTCTAAGGCAGGAAGGCTTCCTGAATCAGGAGCCACTCGGAGGGCTGGGTGCAGTCCCCACTGGGTCCCCATTGGCCCTCAGGCGGCAGCTCTGCTTCTGCACACCCAGGTCCCTCCAGTGCAGCCTTTCTCCCCAGAGGGCCTACACCACTTCACACCACCAGACCTGCAGACGCACCCCACCTTCCACACAGCACCCTGTGGGTTGCCAGGGACACCACGCACCACAAGCACTCAGAGCATTCAGAGCCTTAACGTCCCGAGTGCAAGGTAGGGATTCCACTATCACCCTCACTGTTTTGTTCAACAGATTTCATGAGCACTGTAGACTGATCCAGTACAAAGCCAGCTCTGTGCGGCAAGTCCCCACCCACAGCCAGCCCTGTGTGCCTGATGCAACCCTCCATGGGGAGAAATTTTGAGGACACAGAGCCATCTGTTGGAAGCATGTAAGGGCCTTTTTCCTTGTCCTTACTGTCCAAACAATACAGTGCAGCAGTTTTGGCAGAACTGGGGTTGAGGGGCTGGGGAGGTGGCTCAGGGGAATAAGCACTTCCCTGGCAAATGCAAGGGCCTGAGTTCAATCCCTGGTTTCGCCAAAAAAAAAAAAAAGGGTTGATCCCAGAGTCTTTGAACTGAGCCACACTCCCTGCCTGGTTTTTTATGTTTTATTGAGACAGGCTCTTGCTGGCTAAGGTGTCAGGATTGGGCTCAAATCTGCAGTCCTTCTGCCTCAAAGTGCTCGGTAACAACAGAGACTTAAACGGTGCTGGATATTATCCATGACCAGAGAGGCTTTAGGCCTGTGAGAGGGTGTATGCACAGACTCTGAAAATGCAAGGCCATTTTTTTTTTCTAAATTTTTGTATTTGGTACAGGGTCTCACACACAGCTCAGACTTGTAGTGATCCTCCTGTTTTCATCTTCCCCAGCGCTGAGATTACAGGTGTGCACCACCATGCCCCATCTTGATGGCAGGCTTGGCATGCCCAGTGTCGAGGCCAGCACAACGTGTGGTACCAGGGATCAAACCCAGGTCCTTCTGCTTGCCTAAGCAGGCACTTAGTCTGCTGAGCTATCTCTGCAACCTGCAAGGTCCTTTTATGTGGCACATGAGACCGTGGGACTCGGGTGCTTGCACTGTCCTCTGCACACTGAAAGGCAGCTGCCTATGTCACTTCAGGGACACAAGCTGCTGTGTACAAAGCACTCAGGACTGAAAAGTACTGCATGAGCATGACTTCCACAAGAGGTCCAGGGCACCATGCTCCCTTTCTGGCTAATAGGGAGCCTTCAACACGGCTTGACCTCAGCTTCTATCAGCGGGGTAAAGTTACGCTAATATGCAGGGTAAAGTTACGCTAATGTGCGGAGTAAAGTTATGCTGATGCTTTCATCAGGGCCCAGAGTGGATGGTGACCAGGCCTGGGCTCTGCTCTCTGCATTTGAGTACATTTGTATCTGGTACAGCATCTCACACGTGGCTCAGACTTGAGCTCTGCATGGCCCGGGTAGACCAGGGCTGAGAGCAGGTACAGGAAACCCTCAGCTTGTGCTGAAAGATGGCATGGCTTGCTCCAGGAATGTCACTGTGTCATAACTCAAGGCCCTCGGCAGGGAGCAGCCCCTAAGGCCAGCAGGTGGCGTCAGGCTGAGGGCTCGATTCCAGCCACACTCTCCCTGCATTCAGCACTGAAGGACCGAACGGACGGGAAGAAGACCAGGTCCGTGTCTTCGCCTAATGGCACGGCAGAGACAGGGCAAAGGCCTCTCCCAAGGAGACGACAGGTCAAAGCCTGCCTTCCAGAGGCCACCCCAACTAGCCCTATAGACATGGATCTTTCTGTTTGTGAACCTGAGCTCTGATGGCCTTGTCTCCACGAAGAAAGAGCTGAAAATCTCTAGGCAAAGCAGACATTTGCCTATATTAGCTGGCAAGGATGGAGTGGACCAGAGAGGACAGGAAACTCTGGAAGGAGCTGGGAGGGTCGGGAGCCAGCCTAGGGTGAATCCCAACCTTATGGCAGCCTGGGCACACAGCCATGGGAGACACCCGCTCCTCAGGTGGATCCAGCTGGCTGCTATACCCTTGGGTTCTGTCCAGGCTGGGGATTCTGCCCAAGCCTTCCTGGGAAGTGGAACCATTTGTACTCTTGAGCTCTGCCCAGACAGGTCATGACCCTTCCTTCCCAGCCCAGCCTTCAGGACTGGTGCCAGGTGAATTGGCTGCACTCCGGGACCTGCGGGAGCATGTCCAGCCACCCCAGGGTGGGGTGGGCCAGTGCTGCAGAGGAGGAGCCTAGGAGGACTCCACACTTTCATCCTTGGGGACCCCGGCACACTGGCAAAGGTGAGGTGTGGAGGCTACATCACTCCGGGGAACCAAAAGCCAGGGGCATCCTGGGTTCAGTTTCTGCCCATGTCTATCCCAGGATGCATTCATGCAGAATAAAAAGCACTGGGTTACTCAGTACAATGAAGGCTTCTGGGCTTGGGTCAGACTGTGTCTCATGACCCAGGTGCTGTCCCTGAGTGACCATCTCAAGCTCTACCATGAAACTGCTGTCCCTGACTGGCTGGATAGGTGACACCCTCCTGGGCTGGGCTGTGAGGGTGCTGTCCACACACACCACGCCCCCAGCTGTTGGTCTGTGTGTAGCTCGCATTCCATGCACCACATCACCCCGTCCAGTCACCAGCTAGGGACAGCTGCCCCCCCAAGAATGCCAGTGGCCAACCAGAGCCAAAGGTACCCAGCCACCTTCAGGTCAAAGGGCCCAGATCATAGAACTAAGCTGCATCTGCAGACAAAGGTTTTCTTGAAAATGTTTTAGTTAAAATACAGCTGTTGGGGTCTGTGCCTGGGCCCCAGGCTTAATTCCCAGCACTGCAAAAAATAAATTTTAAAAGACCAGGCCGATCACATGAGCTCTAGGCAGAGTTCTCCTAAGAAGAGCTCTAATCTGACCCTAAGTCAAGCACAGAGGCCCCAGGAGAAAGCAGCTCCTGAGCACCTGGACCTCGGCCCTCTGGCCTTCAGAGTGTCAAGAGAAAAGCCCTGTGCTCTGCAGCACACAGCCTGGGGTGCCCCACTGGACTCATCCCTCGGTGGGTGTCTGTCCAGCAACCCCTGAGCTACCCACTTTTGTGACCCTAAAAAGGCAAACTTGCCCTCTGCAATGGAAAATCACCCTCCCAGGCCGTCACTCACCTCCCATCTGATAACACTGCAGAACTAACTACCAAGTGCACAGAAAGCTATTGCGGACACAGGAAGCAGGCCGAAGGCACTTGAAATATTCCCCATGTGGGAGGAGAAAGGGAAGAGGAAGGAAAGATCCTATCAGAAGCAAGAATCTCTCCTGAATCCTGGGGGACAAGGGCCCTGACCGGCACAGGAAGTGGGCTCCTCCAGACCCTAGCTGTACCCAACAGCCTGGGCCAGACTGCTCAGCCTCCAGTTCCCTCTTCTTCCTTTGTTTCTGCAAAGCAGGGTGTTGAACCCATTGGGCCCATTTTTATTTTCATTCTGAGACAGGGTCTTGCTGAGCTGCTAATTTGCGCAGGCTGAACTTGAGAGCCTCCTGCCTCAGTTTCTCCAAATGCTGGGATCACAGGGGTGCACCACAAGGTCTGGCTGCTCCCAGTTCTCCCAGCTCTTCTAGAGCTCAGGGTGAAGGTCTTGGATTCAAAGCTTAGCACCAGGCAAACATAAGGGAATGATGCATAGATAAATAAGGCCTGAATCTGAAGCAAATCTGGGTGGGGAACCAGTGAGGGCTCAGGGAAGCTGGGGAAGGCAGCCTGGGATGAGCAGCGAGAGGGAAAACCCTGAAGACAGGCAGAACAAAGCCACTGTAGCCCTGGGGGCCAGGGCAGAACTGGGCATGGGCTGCCTTAGCCCGAAACCTGAATAAGAAGCACACGGGAGGAAGTGCTGCCAGGGATGGGCCCAGGGAGGAGCTGGAAGGGTGCACAGTAGGACAGGGAAGCGACTGTGATGGAGTGTGGCGGGCTTGGGCAGATCCTCACCCCGGGCAACAGGGAGCAGGGAAGCGAGAGGTCAGGGGCCGAGGTTTCACAGAGGGGGCCGGAGCCCCTGTGAAAGGAACCAGAGTTGCTGTGTGCTTTGTACCTGGTAGGAACTGGGCCTCACCACGTAGCAAGCTGTCCATACCTAGACCCTGGACTTCTGGCCTCCGTAACCATGAGAAATGAGTGTCAGTGGTTCCACAGTGCAAAAGCAGACTCAGCCGGCCTTGCCTTCTATCCCTGTTCTGTTTCCCAGCTGCCCTGAATGGCGTAGCTCTGCTCCCCTCAAGCCCTCCTTCCATGACGCTCCTGGCCCGGCACCAGCTGACCACAGACCGAGTGCCCCCAAACCGTGAGCCACACATAAATAGCTTCCCTTTTCAGTCAAGAGCACTGGACCCTGAGTCCCAGCAATAGCAAACCTGACCCACACACATGGCGTCCTTCCCCAACATGCCCACGCTCACACGGCCAAGGTCTCCCCAGCCCCCACACATCTCACAACATGCTAGCTGCGAACAGCAGCAGTCACAGCAGCAGTCAGAGCAACTCAAGTCCTACTCCAGAAGAGGCCTGTGCTCCCTGCTCCCAGGCCTCGGAGCTGGCCTGCTCAGGGCCATATGCTCCCCAAGCCACTGCTGTGCCAACAAGAGATGCCACAATAATCCCCTCAAAACCCTGCGCTTCTCCCTGAGTTCCATTACCCCATCCTCTGCGTCTTTCTGCAGCCGCTCTGAAGTCCTCCTTCCCCATATCTTTAGTGGCTCGGTAGTGGCTGCCTCGGCACCCCAAATGGTGACCATTCACGATCACTGAACTTCCAGGAAGAGCCAGAAGTCACACAGTGCCACATCCGGTAATAAGATGGGTGAGGTCGCAGCGCCGTGTCTTCAGGAGCTGCCCTTCTGCTGGACGGCGCTCAGCAGCTGCGTCCACTGTGCGTGTGAGCCCATCTCACAAAGCCCTTCGGGAAAGGGACTCCAGAGCGGCTGCAGAATGTGGCAAGGCCAGCGGGGTGAGTGTGCTCGAAGGCAAGGAGAGCTGTGGCAATGTGTCCTTTACTGTAAGCATTTTTTGAAACTTGAAGCACTCCCTGTACTTTGGTCACGCCTCCAGTACTCAGAGCTGCCTCCTGCAAGTGGGCTCAGGACAGCACCGCCAGGGGGCGCCAGGTCTCGGCAGCCCCTGAGAACGCTGCCAGAGCTGGGAGCCAGCTGAGCTCACGGACCCTCTGCGGGCTCTGGAACCACCGGCTGATCCAGCGCAGCCAGCTCCTGTCACTCCTAATGATCACCGTACTGGGGCCGCGGGGGGGGCGAGCCCCAGGTGAGGGGCTGGCAGTGTCTCTGCACCCACGATGGCCACTTTCCTAGGGACCTCTCCTGGGACAGCGCCCCCTGCTGGGCCCTGCAGCCACCAGCCCTCGCCAGTCTCGGGGATGGGGGCGCTGGGAGGCGCACCCCGGACAGAGGGAAGCAGCTGAAACCACCCAGCCTGGCCCCACGCGCCCCTCCTGGACCCCACCACACTGTGGCGGTGGCAGAAAGCTGCAGCCCTGTGCCAAAAGACCCGGGGACTAGAGACCGGCCTGGGGTGAACAAGAACAGCCAGCCATCTCTGTCCCCTCTTCTGGCCTATTCCAGTCCCTATTCCCGCACAGGCCTGGGGGCCCCAGTTCCAGGGCCTCAGTCCTGGGGTGGCAGAAGGGAGAGGTGGGAACCAGCTGGGCACCTCGGTTTCTTCGCTCCAGAGCTGTGCCGAGGTTGAAGACCCCGGCCTGGCCAAGCACGGAGGAGCCCTCACTGCCCTCCCCGCCCCCGGCCTTCTTCCCTGCAGGATTCATCACGGAGCAGGGCCCCGGACCCGAGCTCCCTCCCTCTTGATTTTTCGAGACAGGATCTCACTAAGTCACTAAGTTGCCTGAGGTGAGACTGAATTTGTGCTCCTCCTGCCTCAGCCTCCCAGAATGATGGGATTACAGGAGTACGCCCCCACAGGGCCTTCTGTTTTTCTTTGATTACATTTTAGACAAATAACCAGATGCCTCGTGGTCAAAAGTAGTTGGCATTTCCTCTGCAGCCCCCCTCTCCCCGCATCATTTTCCCTTTGGGCCATTTTTCACCAGGGCAGCAGGCACACGTGGCTGCAGCAGTGCTGGCACTCACCATGACGTCCCCCTTAAGCAGCTGGGCTGGCTCTATGGCAATGCAGATCCTGCTGGGACTATCGGGGCCAATGTTGCTTTGGAAAAAGCAGAAGGGAGATCATTATGTGGCGCCACAGCACCACGCTCGCGATACACGCCAAACAGCACACACAAACTGACCACTCAGGACGTGACAGAAGTTTCACGGCCTCGCAGCCCATTTCTGAGAACCAGCTGGGTGGAAATGCGCCAAGACTCCTCCCTCCAGCGCCCTGCCCAGCTGCCCCGCCCCTGCCCCGCCCCCTCACCCTCGGCCCTCCAAGACCCAGACAGGCCAGACCCACTTACTAGATCCCCGACGTGTACACTGGCTGCATAGCCTGGTAGACCTTCAGGAAGGGCCGGCAGGCTGCAAGAGACAGGGTTACCTAAGCTCAGGTTCACAGCACACAGGGTGCCACAGCCCAAGGTGGGGATCGCTGGAGGCCAAACCCAGACCAGGGAGTTGGAAGAAGACCCCTGTGAACCTGCCCCCGGGCCATGGGCCTCTGAGAGGGGTGCGGGGGCACTCATACGGCTCCACAAGGGCCAATCAGTCTTTTAATCATTCACTCATTTGTGGTAGCACTGGGCTGGAACCCAGGCCCTTCCCACTAAGCCACATCCCCCTCTTGTGTCTTTTGAGACAGGGTCTCCCTCACATGCCCCCTTTGTGCTTAATTTGGCAACTCTCCTGCCAGAGTGCTGGGGTTACAGATGTGTGTCCCCACTATTCCCGGAAGGATGCTTTTGAAGAGCAGCAGCAGCTGGGACCCTGGAAGGAGTGGAGGAGGCTCTCTCAGCCGGCTGCTCTGTGCACTTACGGAGCATGGTGGGGGACAGCACAGGGCCTGGGATCAGAAGGGGTTTGGGCGTGCATGCCCAGGAGCGGGAGCACCTGTGCTAAGGCCGCCAGGCAGTGACCCACCTCCACCAGTGTCGAAGTTCGGGGTGCCGTGCAGCACAACGCTGTGCAGGAAGAGGGCTGCGCCGCTCATCTTCACGGAGCCCAGCAGCAGGCCGCCGAGGAACTGCACATACCTGTGGGGCATACACTCAGGGCCTGGCCCAGGGTCCAGCCCTGCAGGGCAGCAGCCAGGCAGAGCAGGACCTGAACACCAGGCACAGAGGCATCAGCAGCTCCTGCTCTGGGACCTCACAGGAAGCAGAACCAGCCCCAAGCACAGCGAGCCACATCGTCCTGCGGCACACTGCCTCACGGGCCCCGACTTCTCTACCCTGAGTACCTCCTGTTGGCATGCCCAGCTCCAAGGCAAGGCCACCAGGGCCCCATGGGGCAATACAAGTGTGGCTGGGAGGGGACTTTCCTAGGCAGGAGTGCATGATTGCCAGGGTCCTCGCGGGGCCTGATGTTGGGTGTCAGGTAACTGGAGCCAAACCTGGCCACATCCTTCTCCACAGACTCAGGCCTCCCTCCCGGAGCCCTGCTGAGCTGGACATGCTCTTGCATCCCATCCATTGCCTCACTGCTCCTGCCTCAGGACCCCAAGGCAGCCAGCTACCTGGAAGAGGCTGGAAATGACTGTGCCCAGCATAGGACCCAGACCCAGGAGTTGGTCTGGGTCCCATCTGCCTTGGAGTCCCTGTGGGACCAAGACCCATCCCACACCAGAGCAGTCGCAAAGTCCGAACTTCCAAAGGACAACTCTTCCCTGTACACTGAGGCTCCATCAGGTGCTGAATTTGCAAGATGAACAGGGGGAAAATTGAAAATTTGTAAATAAAACCCTTGGAGCCATGCCTAAGAAAAGCTTAGAAAACACAGTTGAGGAAAGACTAGAGTTCCTGCTTCCTGGTGCAAACCCCACAGAGGAGCCTCAAAAGTCTGAGCCCTGGTGCCCCCCAGGCCAGAGACCTGCAGGGCCTGAGCCCAGAGGGGCCCCCTCCAGGCTCCACCCTGCTGCTGTTCCAGACCCAGGTCCCTGGAGTCCTATGACACAGCAGCTGCCTGAATCTGCCACACACAGCAGCTGGGAGGCATCACCTTGAGTCCAAAGCACAGGGCAACTTCCCCTCTCCAAAACAGAAAGCCATTCTATAATCACCCTGCCTGTTCCTGGAAAAATCTTGCTGCCTGGCTTAGAATAAACCTGTGAAGTTCCAGGCTACAGGCCCTGCGCCTCCACTGCAGAGGACCCACATGGGGAAGGACAACCCCCTCGCCTAACTCGTGGGACAGGCCACAAAGAAGTCCTGACCCCCGTGGCTGTAGCCCAGCACCTCCTGGGCAGCATGTGGAGCAGGAGAGAAGACCTGGAAAGACCCCACTCAGAACGCTGCAGCATAGGACAGAAGCCCAGCAAATGAGGCCCTGTGTTGATAAAGTTTTAGTAGAACACAGCTAGCAAGCTAGCTACGTGCCATTCACTTCCAGCAGCAGATGTGCATTCTGGTGAGAGCCCCAGGGACCTCAAGGAGGCAAAGCCAGAAGCACCAGAAGCACCGTCCTCAGGCTCTACGTCAGCGTCCGGGAGCGCCACCCAGCAGACAGAAACCATTGGAGCGCCACTGGGTCCGCAGCGTGGCGCTCCCACAGACTTAAAATCAAGGGCCTGACCCAAGGGTGCTGTTCAGGGTTCCCTGGGGGCAAAAGAAGCACCACCCCCACCACCGTCACCCCCTCTACTCAGTGGTAAAAATCCCACTGGCTGCTGTGCTCTGGGCCAGGGTGAGAACCCACCGCTTCTGGGAAGGCTGCATCAACGCCGAGACTTTGTCATCATAAAACTTCTTCATCGCGAACCTGTCCAGGGCCTGGTCCGCACTGGGGAACAGAGAGGAAGAAAGGGGGCTGAGCTCCATGAGCCTCCTACTGCTACAGCACAGCTAGGTGGCCAGGATGTGTGCCCCACCCGGACATCCCACCCTCGCAGCCACTGTGTGCATTCGTCCGACTTCACAGCCCTCCTGGAATGCGACCTGATATAGGAGGCAGCGGGATCTGGGGGGACGAGCCTGCCACTTCAGTACTTGGGAGGCTGAGGCAGGAGAATCACAAGTTTGAGACCAGCCCAGGCAATTTAATAACCTGTCTCAAAATAAAAAGGGCTAGGAATGTAGCTCAGTGGGCTGGTCCTCGACTCAGTCCCCTAGTATCACACACCCAAGAAAGAAAATGGGCCACCCCTGCGGGGTCTGAACACATGGTGAGCTTCCCTCCCTGGCAAAAGACACTGAGGTGAGGTGCACACTGGGGCTGTGACTCAGACACTGGCGGACCCAGCCGCAGGGAGCGGGCCCAGAACCTGTCCCCAGCACCCACCCACGAGGTGCCGGGAGATGGGTGTGGCGCTCCTGGGGTTTTTACTTCTAGGGTTGGGCTGGAGGATGCAGGTAAAGGGCAGCCTGGGTGAGCAGGCAGGCAGCGTCTGAGTCCATGGGGCTGCACAACTCTCCTCCAAGTGGGAGGACCCTGACCCTCAACGCCACTGTGCGCCTCAGGGTCCACAGAACCTCCCACAGGCCCACTGCGGGGCACTCCCTGGACCTCAGGTCTGAGCCCAGCATGATCGGATCACAAAGTAAAAAAAAAAATAAAAGTTGTATCCAAGATTCGCAGACATTCAGAAAAAACATGCTGCAAGTGCTGCAAGATCGTCAGCAGGCCAGAGAAAACACTCCCAGAACCGAGCTCAGTGGGCTTGGTTTCCCGAGTGCTACATGGTAGCAGGCTCCAGGCTGGGGCACGGCAGGGGGGCGCCATACACCGAAGGGTCGGTGAGCCCTGAAACATGCAAATGCTGTGCGGAGAAATCCTTCAGGTCGAAACGTCACATTCATGGACGGGACACCGCGCACCCTCTCGGGACTCCCGTGGTTAATACAGGCCAAGGACACACGGGAGCAACGCCAGCCTGACGGCGTCTGCGGTACTAACAGCAGGAGTCCTGACTGCGCGGACTGCGGTTCTCAGCACCGACACGAGAATGCTCTCACTTGGTGACTTGGGGTTTCCTTCCCCCAGTTTTCAGCCTGCAATGGAGTCGGGTGCCTGCGTCTCTGCCTCTTAAAGAGGAGCTGAGGGGACAGTGGCAGAAATGATGAAGGTCACTGAGGGAGAGAAAGCCTGAGCGAAAGCTCACAGCGAGTGGGCGGCAGGCATGGGGGCTTGGAGCCTTGACCCTGTGTCCTGAGCAGCATCAACAGCCTCTGAGGTGGGGTGGGGCAGGAGGGGGCGCTGGGGTGTGAGGGCGACCTGAAGCCTCCAGAGCAAAGCACTTCCGCCTCCCAGGTGCCCCAGAAGGGGGTGCTGCCACCCACGGGGCGGGTGCTGGGGGGGCCTTCGAGGCCACGGAGGGACTGGCAGGGCCAGGGTCCCCCCATTGTTTCGATTCTCACTGGGGAGCAGCTCCCTCTGTGGGTTTCCAGAGGAAACACCTGAAAATCAGTCGACTCAGCCCATCCCACAATGAGGAGCAGGTGCGGGTCCAGGCGCGCGCTTCCGAGCTAGCTGGCTCACAAAGTGGCTCTGAGGGGACCCGGCAGGTGCAAAGTGAAGCACAGGAAGCCTCTGACCTTCCCTTTGCTAGACATCCTGGGCTCAAATCCTGGCCTACTGCTGTGCTACACGAGTATTCCATGAACCGGATTCACAGGAGCACACATCCATCCCACACCCGCACATGGACCAGAGGTCCCGTGGTCATCACACCTGCAAAGGGCCTGGAGCTCTGCGAAAGACCCCACCACCCCTGCGTCTGGGGTCCTTCCCACTGCGGGTGTGAGACCCAGACAGGAGCCCAGGACAGGGCTCAGTTTCCTCACCTGGACAAGGGGAAGATAAGGACTGCCTCCAGGCCTAAGTGGGAGGAGTCCAGAAGAAAGCGTGGCCGTCACCACGGCAATCCACAGGGTGGAAGCCAGCCCACCCGGCTACCAGAGGACATCCGGCTCTCTGACTGCACAAGTACCACACTCACTCCTTCACACACTGGCCCTGCCCTACCCACCACCAACATCCCACCCAGAGGCTTGAGGGTCCTCTGAACAGCCAGCACCCCTCCACGGAGGCTGGGTTCAGGCACAGCTTGCCACAGCGGGTCCTACCTGGCTGAGACATTGGTGAAGTGCATGTAGGACGAGACAACCACTCCAATGCGACCTTTCCCGCCCTGCAGGGACAGAAAGGAGCAATGTTCTCCAATCCCAGAGGCCATCCACCCTGAGGATGCTCACCAGGGGTCCGCAGTAGGCACTGCCCAGCTACAACCAGGGGCATGTGGAGCCCTGCTGGGGGGTCACTGAGGCAGGGGAGCCAGGCAACAGCTAGCAACGTGCTTCCTGCCTGGTGGCTGTGAGGAGCTTGTGTGGCCCTGCCACGGATCACAGGATCGCAGGCCACGGCAGCTGGGCTGCAGCACACAGCTTTGCTCTACAACACACGGCTCCCTGACTACTGCTGAGGGGACATGAATGAGCAGTCAAGTCAGGGTTCGGGTGAACTGACAACCGTCCTTGGATGCCACTCCTCTGTCCTGGGGCACTGGGTTGACTTCAAGTCCTGTGCGGCTGCACCCTGATGTTCACAGTTACCAGCTCACTGCAGGGCTTCTAATGTGTGCCTGGTATAGTAAAGTTAACTTGTTTTAAGAACCAAAGATCAGTTGGGCATAGTGACACATACCTGTGACCCTAGCACTTGGGAGGCTGAGGCAGGAGAGTTACCATGAGTTGGAAGGCTACAAAGCAAGTTCAAGGCCAGCCTGTACTACTAGTAAGACCCTATCTGAAAAAACAAAACAACAACAACAACAACAAAACAGAAGTTCACCTACAAGAAAAGAGCCTAAACAGATAAGATATGTGGTAGCATTCATCCGCTGCTATCTTCAGTTATTTATTTCTGTAGCATTAGTTACGGATAAAAAAAATATTAAAGAGAAGCTAGGGAAAAGACAGACAGCGATACAGTCCTAACAGAGACGTCCATACCCCACTTCACCAGGGGAAAAAGCTGCTCAAAACAAAATCAATTTAAAGGAAAAAAGCACCAAGCAGGACCTGCACCCTGGACCCCCCCGACACACTCAGGACGCACAGCCCTCTCAGGAGTCACAGGAGACTGCAGCATGGACCTTGTGGTGGGCCAGAAATAGGCCAGTCTCTCTGCTGACTTCCCAGGAGGAAACCAGAAACCAGTAATATCGGAAGATCACCAGGAGTAACCGCTGGGTCAAAGAAGAAATTAAAAGAAAACAGCACTGTAACAAGACATACAAAGACTTACGAGTGGGGCACACGGGGTGCAGCTCAACAGCACAAGCACCTGCCTGGAAAGTGCAAGGTCCTGAGTTCCTAAAACTTATAGGGACAGGGCAAAGGCATTTCTGAGAGGGAAGTTTACAGTAATAAACATCTACAGCCCAGAAGAAGAGAGATCAAAAATAGCCTCACTTTGCATCTTTTTTTTTTTTCCATTTGTGTATTTGCTACAGGGTCTCACTATGCAGCTTGGGCTGCACAGTGTTTTCAGCATCCCAAGCACTGGGATTAAGGTGCACACCACCATGCCTAGACTCTGTTACTGGTTTAGCACACCCAGGGGCAAGGCTGGCAGGGCATACGGAACTGGGCATAGAACCCTGGTCCCTGCACCTGCCAAAGCAGGCACTTAGTCTGCTGAGCTATCTCGCCAGCCCATCACTTTACATCTTGAGGGAAACGCCTAACTCAGCCCAAAGAGAGCAGAATTAAATAGCAAAGCTCAGAGCAGAACAAGCTAAGAGACCCAGAAAACAAGAGAAAAGATCAATGACATCAAGAATTATTTTTAAACAAAGGCAACAAAGCTGATGAGGCTTCCTGATGCACACTAGGAGAAAAACTCAAATGAAAGCCAAGGAAAAGGGACAGTGATGCGGAGGGCCAGCAGAGCCTGCCACAGACAGCTGCGCTCCGACTAATGGAACAGCCTAGCCGACCAGGCCAGTACCTAAACACACACACACACACATACACACACACACACACACACACACACACACACAACCAAAATGCCATCAAAAGCACAGGAAGGAGACTGACTGAATAATAAAAAGTCTCTCGAGGAAGGAAAGACCAGACAGCTTCAGGGATTAGTTTTAACAGCCACCAAGGCAACCTCAGTTCTTTTCAGGCTCTTCCAAAAACCGAAGAAGAGGGAAACCCTCTGCCCAGCTCCTTTTGCAGGGACAGCGCCACACTGATACAGGGTTTCTCCTTTCTTGGTTCCCCAATTTTCTTCCTATGAAGTCTGTGCTTGCGGGACCTGGTCCTGGCAGGGAGTGGACACATGATCAGGATGCGTCCCAATCTTTTGATGTCCCCTTCCTCTTTCAACATTTGTCCTTAAAAGAGCCAGATGTCAGCATTTAAGGGCTGCCGCCCTCCAGCGTCTGCTCCAAGGCTTCAGCCTGCATGGGCATCCATAAGAATGCGTGGCTGAATTCTCATCCAACTCTCTGTGCAAAATCTGAACTTCATAAAAAGTCATGGGTGCTCACCTGTCATCCCAGCACTCAGGAAGCTGAGGCAGGAAGATCTCCCTGAGTTCAAGGCCAGCCTGAGTTACAAAGTGAGTTCAAGGCCAGCCTGAGCTGCACTGTGAAACCCTCTCTCAAAAAGAAATCAATAAACAAATGGTAAAAACTGAAGGGGAGAAACAAGGAGGAAAAGAAGAAGTAAAGACAACCAAGGCGACAGGTGCAAGTACCGAGGTGCTGAGATAGACGGGATCCCCACGTGCTGTGCTACGCTGGGCGGAGCAGCACTTAGCCCATGAGGAGGACGATGCAGCCAGCCGCAGGAGACGGCCACCCCTCGAGGCTGATGCTTAACAAGACAAACCAGACACGGAAGGTGGCTTGTGGCCTCGTTTCCTTTACACGTATCATAAATAATTAAGAGCAAAATAAAAGACAAGTGTGGGGCTGGGGAGATAGCTCAGCAGGCTAAGTGCCTCCTGGCAAGCGCCAGGACCTGGGGTCAGTCCTCAGTACCACATGCAATGCCCATGCCAGCCACCAAGTCCAGGTTAGCGGTGCAATCCCACCATGCTGTGATCCCAGCGCTGGGGAGGCAGGAGGATCGCTACGAGACTGAGCTGCATAATGACACCCTGTATCAAATAAATAAATAAAATTAAGAAAAAAAAGACAAATCTAGGAAATAGGGCAGGAGACCTCAGAGATGGGGAAGGGATATGGGGACAGAGGGAGACGGACAGGAGAGGTGTGGTGTCATGATAGTTCCGAGAAGGACTATCATGGTGTACTGTAGATCTGTACCAACAGACACATAAAATAGACCAAAAGAATGCATGCGAACAGAAATCAACGTTTACACCAGGCACTGACTCAAAATTACACTTTTTCTAAAAACTAAAATGAGTGACCAGCAATCTGACCACAAGGTGCACGTCGAAGAAACCCCCACGCACAGCTCCTCCACTGGGCACGTGAATGGCAAGGGAGAGCACCGCACTGCGCAGGGCAGCACTCAGCACTGGCGGAGGGAAAGTGTCCATGTCCAGCCCAGAGGGCCGAAGAGCCATCTGGGGCCCCGCCCATCACCCTCCGCCCGGCCCACCATCCTCGGCCCCGCCCACTACTTGGACCCCACCCACTATCTTGGGGCCTCAGCTGTGGCCGGGCGGGACTCACCCTGCAGTGGATGACCACAACGTGCTGCGGGTCGCTGTTCAGCCAGGACTCCTGCGCCTTGCAAATCGTGCACATCTTGTCCAGTGGCGGGGCATGCAGCTCTGGCCAGCCCACATCCATGATCTGTGAAGAGAGATAGCCCTGCCTCGGTTTCCCTCTGATGGCACCCCAGGAGCCCCTGCGTGCTGCCTTTTCTTAACTGGTATGAGGACACAGAGGTACACTAGGGCCCTTGGCCCTTCCCTGTGCAGATTTTTATTCTAAAGCTTGGGATGGAGACTTTCAGATTTCAGGGGTTTGGAATTTGGGAGTACTTGCAAAGATTCTCTTCCTTAGCACCCCTAATCCAAATAACCCTGAAATTAGGAAAAAATAAAATAGATAAAAGCCAGGCACGGTGGCACATGCCACTAATCGCAAACCTTGGGAAGCTGAAGCAGGAAGATCTCAGGCCTCGGGAAGCTGAAGCAGTAGGATTGCCAGAGTTCAGGCCTGACTACAGAATGACATCCTGCCTCAAAATAACTGAAATTGCAAATGTTCTAAAATCTACAATTTTCACATCATGTCCACGCTCCAAAAATTCAGACTGCAGACAGCTGTGGCCTTGGGCTGTAGCATTGTGGGTGGGCTGGCTGTATTTTTTATTCTAATGGCATAATCCAACATGATGTTCTGGTGTACATAATATTCCAACACATGTACCATGTCTCCATTACATAGCATGGTGTGTGTGTACTACAATTTCTATTACAATTTGGGAAATTTCCTCTAAATCTTTCCACTGAAAGTAATTATGGGGGCTGGGGAGATAGCCCAGTGGCATAAGAGCCTGCCTGGTAAGCGCAAGGTCCAGAGTTTGATCCTAGGTACCAGGAAGGAAGGAAGGAAGGAAGGAAGGAGCAAGCGTAATCACAGACCGAGGGACAACTGTGACCACAGAGGGGCAGCAGAAAAAAAGAAAAAAGAACCATGCAGGAGGAGTGGTGCTCACACGAGCCTGCACGTGAGAAGCGGCGCGCACGCGCACGCGCATGCGCATGCGCGCGCGCACACACACACAGGTGGTGCGTCTGAAAGGAGTGGCAGGGGCATGAGCTTCTCAGGGCCACCAAATGTCTCCCCCAGGTGCTAACGACAGGCTTACAGTATCTCAGGGACGAGTCCACACAAGAAATTCAGGGGCGTCTCACAGCATGGCCTGAAGGCCTGCTAGTGACCCGGCACAGGAAGCAGCTGCCTTCACAGCTCCACAGTGTGAGCTTCAGATTTTTAATGTAGGATGTTCAGCCTGCATTTAGGTTAGGGGTACACAAGACCTCTCTCCACTCTCACTGCAAAACTGTAATTATTTCGAATTAAAAAGTTTATTAATTGCCGGGCGTGGTGGCGCAGGCCTGTAATCCCAGCACTGGGGAGGCTGAGGCAGGAGGATTGTTGTGAGTTCAAGACCAACCTGAGCTACAAAGTGAGCTTCAGGCCAACCTGAACTGCATAGTGAAACCCTGTCTCAAAAAGACAAAAAAAAAAAAAAAAAAAAAAAAAAAAGTTTATTAATTTTTTTAAATCAGTTGGGTATGCTGGTGCCACCTATAATCCCAGCATTCTGGAAGACAATAGGTTTGACCCTCACACACACACACACACACACACACACACACACACACACTATCCCATACCCAATTCCTGATACCAAATAATACTCCCTGAAACCTGCAACAAACCACTTGTGTACAAGCAAAGCAAACACTGCTTACATTTTATGAAACTCAGAATATAAAGGAATGAAGTCCTCACCTTTGGGTTAAGCTTCGCAAGGTCAAACCTCTTCTCCGAAAGGTTCAATACCTACAAGGAAGAGAGGCTTTTAGATGAATATCAACTCATATGGAAAAGCCACAACCACCATTGATCAACCTGCACAGACCTGCACCTCCTCAGAGAATGCAAACCAAGCTGAAAATGCCGCCTGCCCGGATCCTCATAAATCCAACCTACGTGCTAATTCTACTGTCGTTATCCAGGGTAAAGCCAGCGATTTACCATGTTACTGTTCTTCTACTCTACTGGCTATAGAAACCCCAGCTCGCAAGGCACAGGCTACAAACACACAGCCCTGCTCTCCTGGTCCTGCCCAGGAGGTATGGGGAGGGCAGCCTCTCCTCTTCAGTAGAGAGCTCCGGAGACAGTGTACACTTGTAATCCCAGCACTCAGGAAGCTGAGGCAGGAGGCTCACCATCAGTTCCAGAGCAGCCAGGGCTAGATAGTGAGTTCAAGGCCAACCTGAACTGCACAGAGTTCAAAACACAAAATAAAACAACAGATGCATGGTCCTCTCCCTCCAAACACCCTGTCATCCGGGCCACTTCCTGAGTCCTCTGTCCCGAGGGTCCCCAGCTACCACATCCTGGCTGCCTCAACATCCTGAACTGATGCAGAATGTTTCCCCTCCGTGGTCATCTTGACAAAGCCACAGGCGCCAGCTCTGGTGGCTGAAGTGGACAAGGCCACAGCGCCGTGTTTCCACGAGCTGCCCTTCTGCTGGATGGCGCTCGGCAACAGCATTCACTGCATTTTTGATCACACCTCATAATGAAGCTCAGGAAAAGCAGACTCTAGGGCCGCGGCAGAGAGCAGCAAGGGCCTAGGGGGAGTGCACGAAGCGAGGCTCTTCTGAGGAGGCTCGTGGCAAGCGTTTACTGTGATGAACTTAAACACCATGGATCTCCATCATGCCTCGTACAGGGCAGCCCAAACCAGAGGCAGAGCTCCTTGCCTGGCCCGTGTGCGCCTCCCCCAAACTCACAAAAAAGTCAGAGCGGCTACAGGCTCTTGCTAAAGACTCACTAGGGGCTGGGGAGATAGATCGGTGGCGTAAGCACCTGCTTGGCAAGCGTTTGATCCCCGGTACCACTGTGCATGCCTGTAACCCTAGAGATGGGAAAGCTGAGACAGGAGGATCACTACAAGTCCGAGCTACGTAGTGAGACTCTGTACCAAATAAACAGATAAATAAATTATTCTTTTAAACTAAAGACTCAGTAAAATGACGGTGACAAAAGGACCATGTGCCAGTAGCCAGCACCCTGAGACCAGGCTAGGGAGTTAGGGCTCAGGGCAGGTCCCCCAGTCCTGCCCTTAACAGTGGGTGGCGTCCCCTGAGGTCCCTGGCTCAGTTTCAGCCACAGCCCCACTGCTTGCGCATCAACAAGGACACAGGTGGCCCCTTCTGCAGGTCCAGATCTAGTGTCTCCAGCAGTAGGCGTGTGTGGAAGGCATCCGTGCAGCAGGGGCCTGGCGGGAGGAAGTCTCTCCCTGCTTCCTGTCTCCCACGGGGTGTGCGCTTCCTCCCGCCAGGCCCCTCTGCCCCAGAACCAGGATCATCTCAGTTACTTTTTGTTTGTTGCTGAGACAAAATACTCAAAGTCCAAAAGGAAGGAAGGAAGGAAGGAAGGAAGGAAGGAAGGAAGGAAGGAAGGAAGGAAGGAAGGAAGGAAGGAAGGAAGGAAGGAAGGAAGGAAAGGCTTATTTGGCTCACAGTTTGTGGACGTTTCAGTCTGAACTCCGCTGGCTCCCAGGCAGGGCAGCACTTGGCAGAGAGCAGCATTAGAAAACACAAGGGCAAAAAGAGGGGCAACAGCTGCAGCTTCTAGTAAGCCTCTCTCCCCTCCTTTATTATGAACCAGAGGCTCTGCAGCCGGGGGAGTAGAGCTCACACAGGATGAGGATGTAGACAAACTAAAAACCCTGGCTCCCTGCTCAGTCACTTAATTAACCTTCTAAACTCAAGTTGATACAATGTCTCAACCAGTATACAGACAGTCTGAATTCTGTGAAACCCTGAACAAAAATGAACCTCTCCTCCCTGGAGCTGCAGTTGGGTGCTCTGTCCCAGGAATAGGACAGTGACCTGCACAGTCCTTCTGTGACAGATCAGGGGCTGGGCCACCTCTTTCTGTCCACAGTAGGTCACAGCTAGGAAGGGCTGCAGGGCTGAAGGGGTGAACCTGGGGGTGGGGACTGCACAGGAAGCTTCAAGACCCAGCCAGGCCCCTTGCAGCTGGACACAGGCACCGTGAGTGTGGGGTGAAGCAGGTGACAAGGTGACAGCACCCTCCCTATTGCTCCCACCATAAGGGACAAGTGCTAGGTGTGAAGGATCCACAGGGACCCCCAAGTAGCAGGAAAGGAAGGGAGGTTCCACGGGGGCTCAGGGACAGAGGCCAGGCAGCAGGTGACAGTGCCACCCTCCTCTGTGGTCTCTGGCGTTGGAAGGAAGCTGCCTTATACCCTGGGTGCTGTACAACTCTGGGCGGCCCTCCTCCACACCCAGTCCTGCCAGGGAGGACACGGGGCAAGTCCCCAGCTTTCCTGGGCAGTCAGGGGCCCACTTTGGCACCCGCCGCTCACCAGGTAGTTGTCCCCGTGCTTGGACTTGAGCATGCGTGTGACCTCCTGCAGGCTGTGCAGGTAGGACTCCTCAGAGCAGCCCGCAGGGAAGGACATGGCAATGATGCGCTCTGTGATATAGGTGAGGTCCAGCTGGTGGCCGTCCGCCATGGCGGGGCTCAGGGCCGCGGGCCTGTAGAGAGGAAGGGCCCATCAGCCAACAGGGAGAAGAAAAAGGAGACGGCAGTGGCCCACGCAAGGACCCGAGAGAGCACCCTCAGCGCTAACCACGGTGCATTGGCCCCACTGTGCTCCGCTCCCTGGAGGACACCGGTACACCACAGCTCACGGCCAGAGAACGCACACTTTGATTACTGGGGTTGAAATGAAATCAGCGTGGAGCAGAGCCTTCGCCTGCCACCCACAAGGACCTGGGTTCCACACCCAGCACCACAGCATCAGCCCCAAGACCTCTCCCTGGAAACCCACCCACAGCCAGGGACATGGCAACACAAGACATTGGGGACACTCACCGCGCTGGCTTCTCACAGCAGACAGGACCCGGCGGAGCCGAGCGAGCAGGTGTCTGCAAAGAACAAGACGGGAGTCGCTCTTAGCTCCCAGCTGTGCTGGTCCACACAGCCGGTCACAGCCTGAGACGGACCACAGACGTGCCACAGAGATGAGCCAGCCATGGCAAAGCAAGCACTGCGGCCACCCATCCCTCTCACCACCTGGGGACTCCAGGCGCCCAGGGACACAATTCCAGGGCCCTTCGCAGGACAGGGACACCTGTCACCCTGCTAGGCCTTGCTCTAGCATGCCGGGCACCAACTCCACTTAAGCAAACGAATGTGCCAGTAAGCCAGGCATGGTGGCGCATGCCTGTAATCCCAGCACTCGGGAGGCTGAGGCAGAAGGATTGATGTGAGTTCGAGACCAACCTGAACTACAAAGTGAGCTTAAGGCCAGCCTGAACTGCATAGTGAGACCCTGTCTCAAAAAGACAAAAAAGACAAAAGAATGTGCCAGCAACTCTTGTCTGCAGGGCAAGCAGCTCAGGGCTGAGAAGTCAGGTCAGGTCTGCAGCAGGCAAGGGGAACCCTCAGGGTCTCTTGCCTATACCTAGGGACCCCAGGGGCCACTGCACTCTCTGCACTTCCAATTGTACCCCATTGACCCTGGCCTACAGCAGTCCAGAGCTCATACATCCCTAACTGACGCCCCCACCAAGGGTGAAGGATGGGGCCAAAAATAAATCCCAGAGGCTGCACGGGTTCAACAGGATAGCCATCCCCGCATCACGGAATCCACTCCCAGCCAGCTCCCAGGGTGCAGTGGAGTCCCTGGACCTTCCCAGCTGGAATCTCACCCACGTGCTACCCTCTACCAAGGTCTGGGACCTCTGCTGGCCCTTGCTCCCTACTATTCCATGGTGAGGACAGCACCAGGCCCTGCCCCCAGGACTGTCCCAGGGCTGCTGCAGCCACTGCTGGGTCATACGGAGCTCTGCCTGGCTACAAAGGACCACAGCACCCCAAAACCCTGCTGCCTCCACACCCAGTCCCTCTCCCTGGCCAGGAAACTGCAACCCCAAATCCTGGGGCCCTCCAGGGACCAGGTTCCCCCCACCAGGCACTTCACTTGGCTTCTTGCCTAACACAGCAGCAAAGCAAAAGCAGACAGCTTGATGCATAGGATGGAACCAAGGGGCTCCTACTGGAAGCCCCCCCAGGGGCCTCGAGGCAGGGAAGCTGGGCACCTGAGGGTCCTGCGTGTGAGTGATATGCATGCGTCACAAGAGATGTGAAGCAACAACAAAACAGAAACCCACAAAAGCAAGCAAGGGAGATCAATTGCTCCGCCTTCCTGAGCCCCTCCCGCACAGAGGCATCTAGAAGTTGGGGCAACATGGGGGGCCTGTGGACAAGAAAAGAACCCTAAGGGAGCCGGGCTCAGCTTGGCAAGCCTGTAATCTCAGCTCAGGAGAGGCTGAGGCAGGATTCCTGTGCAGTCCAAGCCACTTTAGACTCCATAGTGAGTTCAAGGCCAGCCTGAACAGCACAGCAAAACTTTCCAAAGTGCAAAACCAAATGAAACAACAAAAAGACCTTTAGGGGAACGATTGGGAAAGGGGTGTGGTCAAGGGTACCAAGGAGGCCAGGGGATATGGCAGCCTTGGGGGTCCAGACACACCAGCAGGCTCCCCAGCCACCAAGCCTGCTTCTCAAAGTGACCACAGCTCCTCAGAGACTGGTTGCTACGAGCTACCCCACAGCAGGACGAATGCACAGGTGGTTAAGTGAGGACCAGGCGTGCGCCCCAAATACAGCTGCCCCCTCCATACAGTGGGTGGGTCAGAGGCTTGGGCTTCACCGGTCTCCATGGCTCCCACTTCTCGCATTCAGGTCAGGGGCAGGAAGCTGCTTCTGGCCATCAGCTACTGTCCGTCCAGGCCTGAGGAACTAACACACATCAGACTCGGGTCTCATGCAACCCAGGCCCACACAGGGGTGCTCAGCTTAGCAAAACTGGGCATTAGGGCTGCAGGTCCACCTGCCCGTACATGTCTACACCAGCTGAACACTGAGGCAAGACCCAGGGCGAGGCAGTTCACACTGCAGGCCACAGAGGGCCTCTGACTGCACATGCCAACTATGCACCTCCCGCTGCTCATGCCACAGTGCTCTTGGGGTTCTGCGGAGAGGCGCTACACCCCCAGAGCCCCACGCAGCCCAGGGAGACAGCACTAGGCAGCCTGCCAAAGGCGACCACGGAGTCCAGCTACCAGGGCGCTTGGCTCTCTTCTTGTCCTGACCAGCAACCCTGAAGGCTAAGGAGGCCCTGACTTCCCAGGCTGTCAGGACCCCGTACCAGGCAGTCGGCAGGGCTCAGTGTCCACCACCCAGGGGAAGGGCGGAGGCTGTTATGAGCTGTGGTAGCAGCTGAGACAGGGAACTGCAGTGCCCCATCAAGCCATTAGGCAGAAAGATGCAGGTCCAGGGCAGCCTGGCTGGGACACGGGGACGCGCGTGCAGCTCTACCCACTTCTGTGATGCCTCACCCTGATGTGTCGCCCTCTTTCCTGAGGCTGCATGAAGCCAAGCAGAAGGGGCCACAGGCTGGTTCCTGCCTTCGCATTGCCATGAGGAAACAGGGACATGGGTCCCCTCAGCGAGCGCTGCCTCCTGAGGCTTCAGTAGCCAGCAACAGTCACCACCTGGAAACCTCCGGTGGAAAATTCCAGACAAAAACAACGCCAAGGCCACGTCACAGTAGTACCTGTCACTCACCCTCCTCACCTCACCAGGGACACAGCGCCGTCCCACATGGTGTGGAGAAGCAGGCTGAGCCCGGGGCATCGGAGCTCACACTAACATCCACAGCTGTGAGCTGCGTGCTCAGTACTCTCTGGGTGCCTTCCTCGGTGGCTGTTTTCAGTCCTAGCGATTATGCCAGGTCCTTCGCACGAAGCTGCATCCTTGCACCTTTTCATTTTTTATCTTTTCATTTTGAGATAGGGTCTCACTAGATTACTCAGGCTGGACTGGAATTTGAGATCCTCCTGCCTCAGCCTACTGGCGTGCTGGGGTGACAAGGCTGCACTGCCACAGCCGGCTCACTGTCACTTCTTCCTGTGTCTACCTTGTGAAGTGAACTTCACAGGCAGGTGTGAGTAAAATGTAGTACTGTAGGGTCTCATACCAAGGTTGTGCCCCTGGCTGGAGGCCTGGGCACACAGGGGACAAAAGGAGGATCTGGGCCAGTCACTACCAACTCTACAGTGACAGAATCTAGGCCTAGGAGGAGTCACATATCTGAGTCTCCCAGGACTTTCTGGGAGCTGTCCATGAGCACCGGAACCTCCCCTCCATCCCGTAGACAAGAGGAAAACATGTTATTCAACCACCCAGGAGTACAGGCCTGGAATTTCAGCCCCAGTGAGGCTGAGGCAAGAGGATCTCCACAAGTTCAAGGACAGCCTGGGCTACCATAAGGAAACCTTGCCTCAGAAGGGGAAGAGGGGAGGGGAGGAAGAGAGAGGGGAAGGGAGGAGAGGGGAAGGGAGAAAATGACTTAGTGCAACCCTGTCTCAAAATAAGACATAAAGCTGGGGTGTAGCTTAGTGTGTGAGCCTTGAGTTCACTCTGGTCCTAGAAAAATATTAAAACTGGAGCTGCCAGGCAACAAACCTGTAGGCTCTTCTGGTTTCCCTCACCACCCCAGGAATTCTCAGGGGATATATGCGACTGGCTCTGGAACCCCAAAGCCCCCATTGAGGCCTGCTTTGCGCTGGCCACGCCCCCTGCCTGGGTTTCCTTATCTTCAAGGGCAGCACGGTGGCCACCCTGAAAGGGGGAAAGCCCTGGGGACCCTCATGGGGGCACCAGGCTCGGGAATCGCACCCCCAACTCCTGGGTCTCCTGGAACCTAGCGTTACGCTGCCCATGCTGACAGAGGCAGGAAGCGTTCAGAGAGGGCCAGCAACCCCTCAGCAGGAGCACAGCACAGAGGCCAGACGGCGAGTGAGAAGAAACCGGCTGGTCCCTGGGATCGCAGATGGCACGCAGTCCTCACCGCCCTGAAACGCAGACACCGCAGGGGTGAACTGCCGATAAAGCGCCCACACGGAACTCGCAGAAGCAGGGTCACTCTGGACAGCTGGATTATGAGGACTGCAGGCTGGGCTGGCTGCTGGGAGCCATATGGAAGCAGGGGACCCAGGGAGACGCACAGGCCTTGCGCTCTGGACACGGGCGCCCTCCTGGGGCGGGCGAAGGAAGACGCGGCCAGAGGGCGGGGACAGAGTGGACTCACCCAGCTCCACCGTGGGGGCTTCTCTGCTCCAGGTGCCCACGACTCCTCCTCCTGCCCTCAGCTGCGTGGTGCTCAGTTTGTGAGTCCGCCAGCCAGCCCGGCCCAGACGGCAGGCGAGGGGTCAGGGGGGCGCTCCCTGTGCAGGACCCGGCAGGGAGGGCCGCCAGCAGGCAGCAAGTACAGCTACAGGGCCCAGCCAGGGCCGGCAGAAGCCGACGGCCAGACCAGGAAGCCGCGCGCCGTGTCCTTCCTGGGCCCTGGCCAGCTGCCCAGGGTTCCCTAGCGGAAGCCTCCGACGGGGGCGAAGGTGGAGCACGCCTACCACCCACCTCCCGCTGCTTCTCCCCAGTTTGTTTTCCCTGCATCTCATTCCAAACATAATTTCAAATGCCATCTAGGAATCTGATTTTAAAATTCCTCAAATTGTAAAAAATGAGAGTAAAGCACCAGGCCAGGTGCCGTGGTGCATGCATCTGTGATCCCAGCACTCTGGGAGGCTGAGCAGGAGGATCGAAGGTTCAAGCACAGTCTAGGAAACTTAGGGACTGACTGACACCCTGCCTCAAAAAAACAGAAACGGGCCAGGGAGGTGGCTCAGTGTAATAAGTGGTTCCCTGGCAAGCACAGGGGCCTGAGTTCAATCCCCGGTTCCACAAAGAAAAAAAATTTGGGTAACTACACACTCAGGGCCCCCTCCTGTCCCTCTGTCGGACAGGAGCTTTCTTTCCCTCAATAAATCTATTCTGCTCATAACCTCTGTTTGTTC
This sequence comes from Ctenomys sociabilis, assembly GCA_004027165.1. Taxonomy (NCBI): domain Eukaryota; kingdom Metazoa; phylum Chordata; class Mammalia; order Rodentia; family Ctenomyidae; genus Ctenomys; species Ctenomys sociabilis. The sequence continues at coordinate 106,520 of PVKA01000354.1, forward strand.
CTAAAACTCATTCTTCGGTTTTAGAAATATTACATAATAGTAAAAATAGAAATTAAAAAAAAAACAGGAATACAAAGGGCCGGGGGTTATAGCCAGCACCAGGGTTCTGGGTTTAGTCCCTGGAACCACATAAACAAAACAAGGGATTGGGAGGCTGCAGCAGTATTGTTGTGAGTTTGAGACCAGTCTGAGTTACAAAGTGAGCTTAAGGCCGCCAGCCTGAACTACATAGTGAGACCCTCTCTCAAAAAAGACAAAAAAAAGGAAGGGTCAAACACCCAAACAGAGGGTCCGCGGACGTGGAGATGGGTGCCAAGTCTGCAGGCCTGCAGCCAGCCCCTGCAGATGCCCCGCCTGTCCCAAGCTTCCGGCACTGCCAGACACGAGGAGGTTTATGGCTGGATGCGTGACAGGCCGCGGATAGTGGGCAACCGGAAGGTCACCCAACCTGTCGGACATGGTTCCACGTCACTTCACACTTGGGGGTGACAGGAAGGGCGTGGTTCTGGGCAGCCGGCCAGGGTGCCCACTCCCAACCCGTCCTGGTCGCCCACACCCTGCAGCTGTGTGCCCTGGGCTTTCATGTGACACGGCCCTGTGGTGGCCCCAGCGAGACACGTGCCCGCTTTACAGCCACGCCTGCCAGCATGACTGCTCTGTATCACTGTCAGTTGCTACAGGAGGAAGACCACAGCCCAGCACCCCTCCTCCGGCACTGGGATCTCCCAGGCCTGTGTCCTGAGGCTACCACAGGGGAGGCCAAGAATTGTGGGCTAGGATCCCCCTGCCTCAGTCACCATGCCTGGCCCAAATGTTATCTTGTCTCCAATTTCCTGCTCTCATGAATATTAGGATTAGGGTTGCCTTTTGGGGGGACAAAAGAAGTGGCTTTGGGGACCTGCAGCTCTGTGCAGGTCAGGCCCATGTCTCTAAAGGACAGTGCTGGCCCACAAGGGACCACATCATGCGTTCCTGCTGGTTGCCAAGACCAGCGCTGGGGCATCTGGGAGCAGGCACTGGGAGGATGGAGACGTGGGCTGCTCCGCCAGGCAGGGCCTCTCCTGCCAAGACCCCAGTTCCAGTATGACAGCTTCTTGCCCCCGACCTGGCCTCCAGCACCCTAGACATTGGTCTGGAAATGGCCCCAATGTCAGCATGGCCAAATGCATCCCTCAGACATTCCCATCTCGGAAGGATCCCAGCCTCCGGGCCCCTGCTGCAGGTGATCAGAGACGGGTCTTTGAAGCGACCCTAGAGCGCCACTGGGTCTTCGGGTGGACGCTGAGCTTGCATGCATGCGGAGCTGACCACATGCAGAGATGCAGGGAACATCCTCTACCCAGGGGGGACTCACATGCACCCTACTGCCCTGGCCCGGGTTCCCAGAGAGTGAAAGCCTGCGGTCCCAGCCGCCTGTAGGCCCTGTCCCTTGTCCACCATGCCCTAGGCTCCATCTGGGGTATGCAGCCAGAGAACCATGGCCTCCAGGTGTGTGACTTCTCAAACATACATTTTTGGGATTTTTACAGTAGGTTCTTTAGTAAGAACCCAGTAAACCTTACATTTACAGGATCAGCTCTTCCTGCCGGGGCCTCAGACGCCCTCCTCTCCATTCAGTCCATGGGAAGCTGAGAGACACAGCCTTGCCCGGTCACAAGGAGCATATGCTGGCCTCCTGGTCACCCACAATGGCCCAGGGCGGCTGCAGGACCTTCTGACTGCCCCTGGCTGGGAGTGGACTTCTCACAGTGCAGTGGCATGGGTGCCAAGTACCTGCCCAAGAGCTGAGCCCAGGGTGCTCCCTACACGAAGCCCAGGACAACGCAGGCCCACACCACTCAGCCTGAGCTCTGCTCCCTGCGGGACACCCAGCAGCCAAGGCCCAGGTCGGTGCCGACACCCACATGCAGTACCAGCGCCACCCCAGGGAATGGTATCTGCACCCAGGAGCCTTAATGCCAATCCTCAAGCGTAGCACTCCATCCCAGAAGCTCTGTCAGAGCTAGCTTGTGGAGCTCCATTGCAATTCCAGTGCTTGGGAGGCAGAGGCAAGGGCCCCTGAGTAGACATCTTAGCAACTTACAGAGACCCTGTCTCAAACTGAGAAAAGGGATGTGGTGTAGGTCAGTGGGTTTAATTACCAGTACTGTAAAAGGGGAAGGGAGGGGAGAAGGGGGGAGGGAAAGGGAAAAAGAAAGGGATAAAGGGGAGGGGAGAGGGAAGAGGAGGGGGTAAGAGAAGGGAGGGGAGAGAAGGAGACAGAGAAAAAAGAAAAGTAGGAAAGATCTCAGTGGGAATCCTTAAAAGGTAAGTTTAAAAAAATTGACCCACAAAATACCAGAACCATGCACAATAATTCCCATGACAAGTATCTAATACTGAAGGGCCAGCCAGACAGCTCAGCGGACTAAAGCACCTGCTCAGGCAAGCGCAGGGACCAGGGTTCGATCTTCACATGCCGTGCTGGCCCCGAGACAGCAAATGAGACTGGATGAGGTGGCATATGAGTGTAATCCCAATGCTTTCAAGGCTGAAAACAGGAGAATCACTATGGGTCATCCATGTAGTGAAACCCCATAGACCCTACACTAGATACATAAAAAAGAAGCATGTATTCAATGTTCAAACTTCTCAAACACGTTTTTGAGGTTTTAGTCTGTTCTTTAGTAAGGACCCCAGTAAACCTTACATTTACTCTATCAGTTCCTTTAACAAAATAAGTTCTTCCTCTTCTTTTCAAGACAGGGTCTCTTACTATGGAGATCAGGATGGCCTGGAACTTGCGATCCTCCTGGCTCAGCCTCCTGACTGCTGGAATCACAGGCTTACACCACCACACCCAGCTCTTGCTCCTCCCTGAGGAACTTGTGTCAAGAAGCCTGGGCTATCTTGCCCAGGAAATCCCCCACTGGAGATCCTGCAGGTTTCTGGTCTTCACGAGGGCTCTGGCCCATACTTCCTGTTGTTGTGGACAGGCCAAGGCTTGGTGGTGGTGGACGGCAGCAGCCGGGGCCCACTTCCTTGGGTCAACGAGGCTTCCAGTGCTGGCCGGTTAGCTCTGGGCTCTGTCAGGGGCACTGCTTCCACACTTGTCTTCTCCTCTACATGGAAACTCCACGCATTCCTTGGGATCTGGCCCTGGAGACCTCGGGGTCTGCCCCTGCTCAGCTGGGGTTCAGAAGTAGGCTCTTTGCTCCTCCCCTCCTTGCACTCACCTCGCTTTACAATGAGCTGGTTTCTGTGCCTTTCCCACAAGTAATCACAGTTTACAGTTTTTGCTTTCCTTAGGTGCTGGGGCTTAAACTTAAGGCCTTCCTGTTGAGCTGCGTCCCCAGCCCTTTTTTTCTTTTCTTTTTTTTTGGTGGAACTGGGGATTGAACTCAGGCCCTTGTGTTTGCCAGAGAAACACTTGTTCCCCTGAGCCATCTCCCTGACCCCCATTTTTTATTTTGAGACAGGGTCTCGCTAAGTCACTAAATCGCCCAGGCTGGGATCCTCCTGCCTCAGCCTCCCAGAGGTCCAGGCATACAGACATGGTGGTAGTTTGGGTTTTTTTGTTTGTTTGTTTGTGTTTAGTACAGGGTCTACAGGGTCTCGCTACACAAATTGGACTCATAGTGCTTTTGTTTTCAGCCTCCCAAGTGCTGGGATTACAGGTGTGCACCACCATGCCCAGTCTCAGTTACCAGCTCAGCACACCCTGGGGTCAGAGCCAGGGCTGGCATGGCACAGCACAGCATGCAGGGGCACACTGGGGATCGAACCCCTTGCACCTAGGCTGCCTAAGCAGGCACTTTAATTTGCTGAGCTATCTGGCTGGCCCTGGCTTTGTTATTTTTAAAGCAATACATTTTAGAGTCTGTAGTACAAATCAAAACCAGAACCCAGCCCCAACTAACAAAGCTAGCACCTGTCAAACCTGGCCCCAACATGGCCCTCTTAACATCCCAACCAGGTTTTGATCTGCACAACTGAACTTTAAAAAGTGCTACTCAAAGTAACAGCAATGAAGCCCCATGCTGACAAGCATGCTCTGGGAAGCTGAGGCAAGAGGATCCTGCTCACTCTGAGGAGGGCCTGGAGCAAGGCCCCCACTCAGAGCACAGGCACTGTCACTGTCACTGCCCAGACAGAGAATGTGCCAGGCACTTCCACAGAATGCCACCGCCTTTCTGGGCAACCTGGCCTCTACACCCACAGCCACCTGGGGACATCGTTCTGAGTGCATCCACACCCCAGCGCAGAGTGCAGGGAGCAGGGAACAGGAAGCAGGGAGCTGCCCCTTCCAGGAAGTGTGCGGGTGCAGCAGGAGCCAGCCTGGGCAACACGCTTCTGAGATCAGAGGCTCTCAACAGGAAAACACCCAGCAGTCATGTGACCACACACTGGTGCACACCTGTGGACAGGCCACGTGGGTGCCACAGAAAAGGCAGGGAGGGATCAGTGCACTGCTTGTCCAGTGGCAGTGCTGGGTGACTTAAATGCTATGCTAAAAGCTGGGCGTGGTGGAGCAGGCCTGTGATCCCAGCACTTGGGAGGCTAAGGCAGGACTGCCAGAGTTGGAGGCCAGTGTGGGCTGCACCGAGAGTTCAGGGCCAGCCTGGCCTGCAGAAAGGATTACTGCTGGGCCATCTGTGCCTCGTGCTGCCACTCTACCTTGACAGTGCTCCACTTAGGAAAACAAGGATAAGCAGCTGACCTCCCTGCAGGAGCTGTGCCCCTCATGCCACGTGACCATGCCTCCCAAAGCGCCCACATTACAACGCCAGAGGGCTGGAGAGCCCGGGCCTCAGGGAAGGATTTTCCAGCCCAGGGTGACTTCTGAAGGCCGCCATTCAGACACCTTCATGCTGCACTGCAGACCCAAGGCTCTGTCTCACGGAGGGGGGCAGGGAGGTGATGAAGGAACTACAGAGCAAAAGAAAGAGGACAGGAAGCCCTGAGACAGTGTTCTGGGGGCAGGAGAAAGGGCAGAGGGGAAGGAGAAAGATGGGGTGGCCGCTTCCCCACAGGCAGGTGATGGCATGCTCACAGCCTATGCGGACTAATAAAAATGGTGCCGTGCGTGGAGACCCACGTGGGTAACCCGAGTACTCCATAAATAAAAAGATAATGACACTGAGAATGTTCTGACTCTCGCTCTCATGGGCAGGTGTTTTCTTGCAGAACCTGGGATTGAACTCAGGCCCTTGGGCTTGCCAGGCAGGGAAGGCTTATTCTACTGAATCATCTCCCCGGCCCCAGGGCAGGTGTTTTCCACCACGCATAAAATAAAGGAGGATTGTTGTGAGTTCGAGACCATCCTAAGCTACAAAGTGAGCTTGGGCCAGCCTGAACTGCATAGTGAGACCCTGTCTCAAAAAGACAAAAAAAAAAAAAAATAAATAAAAAAAAAATAAAAAAAAAATAAAGGAAACGATATAATGAACATTTAAAAAGCACTCCTCGGGTACCCTGGGGGAATGTGGGTCCCTGGGCAAGTGGCAGTGTCTCTGGAGCGTGGGACCCGGCTAGGCGTGGGCCGGCCCGGGCCGGGGTTCTGAACCCGAGCCGCTGCCCCAGGTGCACGGCGGGGAATCATTAGCCCGCTGCGAAGCCGACACCCCGGGCGGCGCAGGCTGGGTTCCAACCGATTCCCGCCACCTGCGGCGGGGGCGGGACATGATCCAGGGGCCAGTGGCGCAGGCACCCCGCTTCCTGGGCGGCCGGGACCTACAGCCCCCGGCCCCGATCAGGGTGACCACCATGCCGGGAACCCTCCCCTCCCACACTGCCTTTCCCAGAAGCCAGGCGCCCGCCCACCCGCCTTGCTGGAAACGTCGTCCCCCCTTCAGTCCCCCCCCCCCCAGCCGCTGTTGTTTTAGGTGTGGGCGGAGCCGGCGAAATCAAAGCCCCGTCGGGATCAAAGTGTCCCTGCGATCTTCGGGCCTGGAGGGCGGCCAGGGCACAAGGTCGGGCGCGGGTGGGTCGCCGTGGCGACGGGAGCGCGCTGAAGCCGGTGGCAGAGGTCGGCCTTGGGCAGGGGCGGGGAAACCGAGGGGTCAGCGTGCGCCCAGGCTCTCGCAGCTGTGGGCAGGCCTTTCCCAGGGAGCCCCGAAAGGAACTGTCCCAGCCAGGACTCAGGGGCTTCCACCCCTCTGACCGCAGAGTGCCCTGTGGGCCAGGGCAGCTTCCCTGAGACCCCAAAATGCCAGGGGACCCGGGCTCAGGTCTCTCACAGACCTGGGACTGGAACCTGAGATCCTGGAGCGGGCAGGCACCCTGTGAACTCAGGGATCCCCTGCTCTCTGCCTCCCATTTATTTATTTATTATTTATTTATTATTTTGACACACTTAAGTTACTAAATTGCCAAGCCAGAGCTGTACCTGTGATCCTCGCGCCTCAGCCGCCCAAATCACTGGATCAAAGTGCGCGCCGGCCCTCTGGACAAGGCCACAGACCCCCAACATCCTCCACTCCACAGTTATTCCAAACAAGGTCACAGAGAGGGCCCAGGTGGATGTCCCCGTAGGGGACACCACACCACCACGCCCTGCCCCGCCCCACCAGCACAGCTCTGCCCTGAGGCCCAACAGAAACCTGGAAGTGCAGCTGTTTGTCTCAGAGACTTTCTCCTCAGTGAACAAAGCCAGCAAGGTGTCTACACTACCCCACCCATCTTGGTATCTACAGCACCTCCCTGGGGCAACTGTCAAAAGGAGAGGTTCTGTTTTCAGCCACAAGGTTAAGAGTTCCGTTCTCCTCTTGTCAAAGGGATGCCTGGACTCTGACCCAAGGTAGGCAGGGTCTCTGCTAGCCTGTGAGACATGATACCTGACCAGTGTGTGTACAAGGGCCTGCGTGACACAGGGCCCACAAGCATTGAGGAAACATGTGCATGCCTAGGGCATGGGAAGCATATTCATGCACACGCAAGCATGAGTGTGCACCTGTGTACAAGACGTGGCACATAGGTGAATGTGTACTTACATGTGTAGCTGATTTTCTGAGCTGGGCAGCGAAGAACTTCCATGGCTCACAGGCACCCTGCACCTCATTTCTGAAATTCATCTTTGCAGCACAAAATCACCACTGCAAATCGAACACCCAAACCTCTGGGCCCAAACCTCTGGGCCATGAGGACAACTCCAGACCAGGGATATCAAAGAGATGTCACCCTGGAGCTCAGCCCAGACCAGGCACCCGTCCCCAGTAACCCAAGGCTCAGCACCTCTGGACAAAGCCCCCACCTGATGCCTTGGGGGTAGAAGCCAAGGTGTCCCCTAAAATCTGCAGTTGCTTCGTGTTCAACAAAGCAAGCAGGTATAGCCCAATCCTTCCCCATTTGAAGCTTCTGGTCATGGTGGTGACCTCCTGACCTGGCTCCTGCCTCGGGGACTCATAGGCACTCGTGGACACACAGACAGGCAGGAGGAGACCCCAGCTGCTTCGCACAGCCCAGCTCTGCAGAGGAGGGTAATCCCACACCCCCATCCTGTGAGCTCAAGCAGTCTGCCGAGCAAGATGCCAGTGTGCAACACTATACATACACAACCACACTCACATGCCACACATATGCGACAGTGCACAAGTATACACATACACCGTGCACACACATATCACAAGGCAGACATGCCGGGTGCACCATGCATGCGCACACACCAGGCATGCACCCACGCATATATACACACACACATACACACAGACACACCAGGTGTGGGTGCACCCAAGCCCCGTGCATGCACACAGCATGACACAAACACACCACACACTCCACAGATGTGTGTGTGCCCCACGGGTGCACACACACACTGTGTATGCACACACGTAACAGCACAGCCAGAAATGCACACACACGCTCTGCATGCAGACACACAACACACGTGCGCGCAAGTACAGGCCTGCAGCTGCCAGAGCTCAGCCTGAGAGCTCTAGCCACAGACAGTGTAACCTGACTCCCGAGGTCACCTTCTGACCAGGCATGGCTGCTGGCACAGAGAGAAGGAAACCACCCAGACCAGACAGGGGTTCTCCACTAGCTTGGGGGGGGACCCCGCACAAGTACTCAGAGAACGTGGGCTCCGCACTGCCCCCAGCCTGCCAGGGGAGCTGTCCCCACCACTGTCCACACGTGGCCACTGAAGACCGGGACACAGGCAGGGCTGATGCAGGGACTCAGCCGCTGCCCTCCGAGGAGGGGCTGCCGGAAGCACTGACTGGGCCTGTTTCATGGGCAGGGCTCCGGGGCCCAGGCAGAGCTACACCTAAGCCCAGGACTCCCAGATCCTTGGGGGCCAGCATCCTCAGTGCATCACGGAGAGGATGAGGAGTCCTGGCTGTGCTGACCACACTGTCCTCCCTCGGCCTCCTGTCCTATTTCCAAAGGAGACCACAGGACCCAGACAGTGAGAGCACCTGCCCTGGACCCTCAACCTCCAGAAGTGAAGGAGGAGGGCCAGGTCTACAGCCCTGACGTCAGACGGGTTTCTCCATCCTCGGTGCCAGGGAAAGAGACATGCACGTGCGTGCACACACACACACACACACACACACACACACACACACACGAGCTGACGCATAGCTGACAGAGGGCCTCGTGCCCTTCATCATGGATTTGGCGGGCATCTAGCCAGCACCAGTACAGAGACTCTCAACCACCGCTCCACTCCCTCTTCGCAGTGCCCCGCAGCAGTCACCACAGAGCCCAGGGAAGGGGAAGGGTTCGGCTGATGGGTGCAGGGCACCCGGGCCTCCCAGGCCACCCTAAGCACCTTCCCACTCTGTGCTCCTGTGCACACACAGCCACAGGCATGTACACGTGTGTAGACCTGCAATTGAGCTGGGTCACTGCCAGGCCTAAGTCCTAACTTCTCAAAGCACTGTGGATTACAGGACAACACAGTAGATGCAGGCAGGCAGCAAAGCCACCCTGCCTCCTGCTGATCAAGGCCTGGTCACAGACAGCACAGGCCCTGAGGAGGCAGCATGGTCATAATTCCTCTGAAATAATCATCCTGCTGCCCCCGCAAAGTGCCAGGATCGTGTGACCCTCAGACGTGGATGAGGACAGGTCCCCAGCACGTGCAGTGCCCCAGAATGTCCCACGATGCTCAGTGGATTCCTGCCGTTTCCAGCCGCTGGCTTCCGGTCCCCACCATGGCGACAGACCTCTATTCCCTACACAATGCTTCAGCGCAGGTCATGCTCCTGGGTGCCACAGCAATGCTCTGCCACGCAAAGAAAATAGAAAAGCAGGCATCCCGGGTAATAGCCCCAGGATTATTGCAGCAGCTGAGGTAGACAGAAATATTACAGGCAGGGCTGCGCCCTCGAGAAGCTCGGAGCCTATATGGAAGATGGGACACCTTGCAACTGTGGGAGAGAAAGGCACCTCTGGCCAGAATTCAAGATGAAAGTGTGAACAAATACACTCACATCCCTCCCAGGGACTGATATTCTAAATAGGTATCAATCACCTTGAAAAAGCAGGAAGAGCCACTACTAGACCCCCACAGGAAGAATCCTCGCCCCCCCCCCAATTTGAGCCTGATTTAATTAATTTTATCTGAGCATTTCTGCTTGCAGTCTTATTGGTGGACCATAGTTTCGTCCCACCTCTGCGAGTTCCCAAGGTTCCCACCTTAGACGTGCCTTACCACAAGATTTTGCTGTATACAAAGCCCCAGAAAGGCAGGGTCCTGGGCAGCCCACTCGGCTCCCTTTCTGTCCCTCATGGACAGAAGCACTCTTTCCCTCAATGAATAGATTCTGCTCTTAACCTCTGTGATTCCTAAAATTCATTCCTCGGTTTTAGAGATGCCCACGAACTTCTCCCAGGGATCTTTCAGGTTGGGAGTTTCTTTCCTCTGTCAGGATGAGCCAAGCACGGGCAGACATGCCCGGGAGCTCAACACTCTAGGGTGCTGGGGCAGGAGGATCCCAACATCAAGTGGGCCCTGGAAACCGAGTAACTTAGGAGGTCCTGTCTCGAAGTAGGAGCTGGGTGGGTTGCAGTTCATTGTGAGGGTCCTGGGTTCTAACCAGTACTGAGAAAGCAAAAACCTACAACTGGACGGATGTGGAAGGGTCCCACCCCCGAGGCCAGCTGGGCTTCTGTGTGCCTGCTGACAAGAGCACCAAGAGACAGGACATGGCCAAGGTGACCAACACCCACAGTCAGCCATGGGCTGCCATCATGGCCACCGCCACCTTTTATATGCAAATTAGGCTGACGAAGGCAAAGCAAGTCCCAGCCTAGCCTGTGCTGCTAGGACTCCAGCTAACCAGAGCTCGGGCTGATGGCGGGGTACTTCATCCCGCAGGGATGAAGAGGCCTCAGAGCCACAGCCACCCAGGAGCACCCAAAATTCGAGTGGGCCTCCTGCTCCCAGTGGCAGCGACCAGGTGAGTCCCAGAGCCCGGGAATGAGTCTGCAGGGCTCTTAGCAACTCGAGAGCAGAGGGGACCCACGGAGACTTTGGAGGGACCTAGTTCAGGCAGTGCAGGACCAGGGATGAGTGACAGCACGGAACCAGGATCGATGTCCCCTTCCCACCACGCTGTCTCGAGAACTACTGAGGCCCAGAGCACACTAGCTCTGAGAAACCCCTGGTGCCTCAGTTTACCACCAGAGAGTGGGGTTTCACTCCCCAGCTCTGCTCATCCTCGATTCTGCCTCATCTTTAGCTGGTCCCATGGCAGCAATTCCCAGGAGCCCACAGGCCCCCAGAATGGCAAGAGCTCAGTAGCAGGCCAGAGCAGGCCTCTCTGTACCCCTGTGACCTTGACCCTGGGGAAGACACCTCAATGGCCTGTGCCCTGGCAATGACTTCAGCACCTGACCCCACACAGGTTCAGGACCAATGAGTGGATCAAAGAAAATACAGCTGCTTTTGAGTGGCCTGGTCAGGCCTGCACCAGCCCACACTATCCACGGTGACACACAGAGACCCAAAGGTCCAATTGTGCCAATCCCAATGCCCAGGCCCCAGGTCAGCACACGCCTGGGCTGTACAGGACCAGCAGAAAGAAAAGGTCACTGTTCTCTGTCCTGAGAAGACAGACCTGTCTAGGTAGGCACGATGCCTCTAACAGAGCAGGAGCTGTCTACTCTAGGATCCCAGGCAGGGGCTGGAGAGAATTCATACACGAGTGCAACACACTCCAAGGATTTGTCAGACACTGATACCAGCACCCATCTCAGAGCTCCTAGTGTAGTGTTCTGGTGGCCTGGGCCACACTAGAGTAAAGGGCTAAGGGTTGAAGGTCATGCATGGGTCAAGGGTCACAGGGAGCTCCAGAGGCCCTGTGCATGGCTGTCTTGGGGAAACACAATGGATACACTTGCCTCTATCACATTTCCTAGGCTGTGGGCATCCCCTAAGTTTTCAGGGGAGCCATAAGCTCCTAGAATCTGGTGACAATGTCCCCATCCAGTGGTCAGGGCATCATGCGTGTGCTCAGGGGACCCTGCATGGCCCAGAATGGTGTGTGTGTCTGTGGCTTCTTTATAATGACCAAAAAAACTAACATTTAAAAAAATGACAAACATGGGCAGGGGAGATGGCTCAGGAATAAGTGCTTCCCTGGCATGTGCAAGGGCCTGAGTTCAATCCCCAGTTGCACCACAAAAAAAAAAAAAAAGAAAAACAGATGGTATCCTGCGTGTAGGGCGTGGCAGATGGCACCCCCAGGCTTGAATCAGGGTGTTCTGTGCCAATCAGCCACGCAACCTCGGCTCAGGATGCATCTGCCAGACACTGCGCCCACCTCCACATGACACTGACCGTAGACAGACGCTCTTGGGCATGCTGGCATGCACGTGACAGTCCACAGGACACCCACACACAGGAGCAGTGCGGTTACACACTCTGATATACATGACAATCGCATCCATGTATGCACATGTAACAGTCACAAGAACACGCAGATTCATGTCTACTTGTACACTGCGCACTTACTCCTTCATACACATAGTAATCATATGTAATTTACACACACACAAGTACATATGCACACATTCACACACCTTCACTCTGGATACACCTATGGCTACAACAGTCACATGCAGAATATGCATATCTACACATTTATGAATGATTCCACCCTGAACATGCTGCATCTGTGTTTGTATATCCATACATTACATACATAACGCATGCATAGGTATATAACAAATACACACGACGCATACTGTCACATACACCGAGTATATGAAACCTCCACACATTAAAAAAAAAAAAAATGACACACACAACAGAAGTCTACATGTCATATTTTGGGCCTAGATGTCCCCAAAGGCTTAGGTGTCCAAGACTGAGTCCCCACTGCAATGGTGTCTAGGAGTAACGCCTTCCCTAGGTGCCTGGACCCTGAGGGCTCTGATCTCACCAGAAGTCAATTTCCTGATGGACTGATAGGTAATACCTGACATATTCCCGGGGATGGAGGAAAAGGGGGAGGATATTCTGAGGGTGGGGCCTAGTACAGGAAGTGGGTGGAGGTGGGATCTGTGACAGGAAGTGGGTGGATAGAAACTGGTCAATGACAGGAAATGGGTGGGTGGAGGCGGGGCCTATGACAGGAAGTGGATCCCTGGAGGTTAGCGCTGGAAGGCGCTCCTCCCGATCCTTCTTCTGGTTCTACAGGATGAGGTGAGCAGCTTTCTTCCACCTCACCCTCTACCAGGTTTCTGCCTCACCACAGCCTATGAGCAATGGTGTCATCAACCAGGCCTAGAAGCCTCTGAAGCCAGAGCCAAAGTGTACCCTTCCTCTTCCAAGTTGTCTTCCCCAGGGAGTTTTCCCAACAATAGCAGGCTGAAGAGCACTACATTCAGATGCAGAGCACCAGTGTCTGATAGGCCCACAGCCACTCTGGCCAAGCAGGCTCTTGTCAGGAGGGAGACCCCACAGAAGCCACAAGGGCCCTCCTCGCCAGCGCCTGGACAGGAGCAGCGCCTTGATGACCGTCCAGCCCATGGACATGAGGCCAAAGGAGCAGAACTGGCAACCACAGCCTCGCAGGTGCCCTACAGGGCAGGCACCTCAGTATCACCAGTCGAACAGGCGCCTGGGGCTCAGTGACACCAAGTGGCCCACATCGAGGGACACAGTAATGGCACCCAGCTTTGTTGTGACAGTGACGCTCCATGTGCCCCTCACCAACCTTACAGAGGATGTACTGCTCCCCAAAAGGCAGAACCAGCCTTGGGCCCAGAGACCTCAGGATGAGGCTGTGGTGACAGGGAGGCAGCAGTGACAGGGAGGCAGAAGCCAGCCAAAGACTGCGGCCGTCGGGCACTGCGTGTGGCAGAGCCAGAGCCGAGGGCAGGAAGAGGCCCATCTGTGTGGGGATATCCACATCGCGCCCCTGGCAGGGACCCCACGGCCCCCTGCATCCCTCCCTCCAGGCCACTTATGATGGGTCCTACAAGGTCCTGCCTGGTGTACAAAGCCCGCCCCAGGAATCCCGAGAGATAACCAGTCACCAAGCCTGAAATGCCTCATCTCTACTGGCAGAGCCCAAACCAGAGGGGCCCATGGCATCCAGAGGAGTATCATTTAAGAGGCAGACAGAAGCCAGGCATGGCAGTGCCCCCTGTCATTCCCATACTCAGGACACTGAGGGGGAGGACTGGTGTGGCTTTGAAAGCAGCCTGGCCTATGGAGTCAGTTCAAGGCGGAGATTTTTTTCTTCATCACAGGAATCAAACTCAGGACGACAGTGCACTTGCCAGGTAGGCACTTGTGCTGCTGAGCTGAGGCCAGGACTCACACTTCCTGTATGGCCCACAGTGAGGCCCTGCCTCAAAACCCCAAAAAGAATATTAGTAAAAACTTAAATAAGACTCAGATAAAAATTAATGTTTATATTTAAATCTATATATTTATATAATTATACTTACATTTATTTATATTTACCTTGCATGCCTGGCAAGTACAAGGTCCTGAGGTTGATTCCCAGTACCACACACACAAAAAGAGAAATTTATATTTACGTAACAAACCTAACAGAACAGAAAGTGCTACCGTACAGTATCATCCCCCTGACGCCAGGCGCATCCGTCAGCACGGGTGCCCACACGTCCCACCCTCCCAGGGACGGCAGAGATGACTGAGCCCCTGAGCTCACTTTCCTTGGATCTGAAAGCAGACCCTACAGAGGCGCAGGGATTTCCTCCTCTTACAGAAAATCAACTGCCCAGCGAGGGGGACGCACGCAACTGGAGGGCTCCGCCCCACGCAACCCAAGGAGGACTTCAGGGGAGTCCCAGCAGGCTGTAGTCTCCATGGGGCACAAGGACTCACCTGCTCCTGGGGGGCTGGCACGCCGCAGGGGGTCACCGCCTTCAAAGGAAAAGAAACAGGTAAGTAAGGGCTCAAGCAAATGGCCTCCCAGGCAAGGAGGCCTCAAGCTCAAGGCCCCCACCACAGCCACATTCACAGAGGTGCAGCACCCCAAGATAAAACTCTCTGTGTTTTTGTTGTTGTTGTTCCTTTTTTTTTTTTTTTTTTTTTTTTTTTGCAGTACTGGGGATTGAGCTCAGGATCCTGTGCTTGCCAGGCAAGCGCTTATTCCACTGAGCTGTCTCCCCAGGCCCTGTTTTTAGGGCTTAATGAGCACCATGAGCCTCAGCCCAAAATGCACGTCATTCATAGAGAGAATTTCACCTCGGCTTCAAGAATTTATGGGTTCTGAGATGGAGACTTAACTCTGCGAGCCCTTCTTCACAGAGGGTGGGGGAAGTTGGGGATAGAGAAGGTGGGGGGCTCTGCAGTACTGCCCAAGCTACCCCAACCTCCCACCCCCACACCCAGGAGAATGGACTGTCTTTTTTTGGAACTATTTCTACAAATGAAACTGAAAATAATCTAAATGTGCTCACTGCATTCAGCACATAAAATCATGCAACGGACTTCCCTTTATATCACAGCCCTCTGAAGAACATGGAGCTCATTATGAAAGACATGTGCCACTGGGTGTGCCAGTGTTGTAGGCAGCCGAGTTAGTTAGAAATACCAGAGGCAGTCAACAGGGTGAGGCCCCCCGAGGAGACAAGATGGAAGACAAGGTGGCTTTGCAACTTGGAAGTGACAGACACTCCCATATGGGCCATACCTCAAGACAAAAAAGGAAAGAAATACAGCTACGTACTTCACTAGGGATGGGCATATGGATTGATATTCTAAATAGGAATCAATCACCTTGAAAAAGCCTAAACGAGTCACTAGCTCAACCCCCAAAAGGAAGAGACCCTGTCCTGTGGTCATGCCAGCTTGCTAAGTGACTCACTTAGCCATTTGGTCCTGGACTTATTCTTACCTGAGTAATGATGCTTGTAATCTCTTCGTTGACCATGGTTTTGACCCACCTCTTGCCCACCTAAGCGAGTTCCCATGTCTTCTTCACCACCTTAGACCCACCTCACTGCATGGTTTCCTCTATAAAAGTCCCTGGAAGAGACAGCTTCCCGGGGACAACCCGCTTGGGCCTCCCTCCTGTCCCTCTCTCAGACAGGAGCTTTCTTTCCCTCAATAAATAATTCTGCTCCTCCATTTGTTCCTAAAATTCATTCTTTCGTTTTGGAGAACATGAACTCGTCCAGGTCAGGTCAGGAGATCATTTTTCCCTCTGTCATTTGGAGGTTCCCTGTATCATTTGGAGGTCACCCACCCGAGATCAGTTTTTCTTCCTGTATCACTAGCGCACACCTAGGACACCAGGACCTAAGCCAGACAGGCAAAGGTATCAGGAAGGACTGGCCTGATGGCGACAAGCACCCACCTTGGCCGGTCAGCCTGGGCCGGGCCCCCACACTCACCAGCTATAGAACCTTGGCCTCGGCTTCCTCATCTGGAAACCAGAGGTGGTGGCAGAGCCTCCCTCACAAGCTAGTTGTGGGGCCTAGGAGGCAGTGTCTGAGCTTGGCAGAGCCCTGGCTCACAGGAATACAGACCTCTCCCTGAGGAGAAGGGTCGTGTGTGGCTAAGGGATTGGTTTTCTGCTTCTTGCGGCGTGGGGGGCAGAGCCAAGGAGGGATTTCATGCCCCTGAGCTGCCTGGCTGCCCACCGCCTCCCGGCTCTCCCGCCTCCAGACCCCTGGCTTGCATCCCAGACAGCTTTCTGAACGTGGGAAATGGAAGAGAAACCCAGGCCAGGCTGACTGTCCTTGTGGGCTGGAGTGGGTGTCGCTGTGACCTTGGTCCTTGCCATGGCAACTATTTATAGCACTTGCTTATCTTACTCATTGAAGTTCCTCAAAGAATAGGGACACGTGGCTGCTCATTTGTCTGGGACACGTCATTACTCCACCCCACCCCAACTCTGAGTCACGCTCCAGTGGGGGACAGGGGTCCTCCCGCAGGGCACCCGTCCTGCCCCCCAAATGCTGTCCCTTTCTACACATATAGTAGCTGGCACACAGGAACACGTCCTTTTTATTTGCGGGTTCTCAGCCCCACGTTAAAGTTTGATGAACGGATGCGAGAAGCGATAAATGTAACATGAAAACTAACCCACGGCCTTGGAAAGACAGGAAACAGGCGCTCCTAGGATGATGACAGCTCCGAGCGAGACCCCGCCTTGGACACGGAGCATTGTGTTGGGTATCACCCCAGGTGGCACGTGCCCGGTGCCTCGGAAGTGTGTCCAGAACAGAGTCCCTGCCCTGAAGGCATCCTCCCTGCCCCACACATTGCAATGTTTTTACCAAACAAAAGAGAATGAGAGGTGAAGGCAGGAAATGGCACATGGAGCTGCGCTTTCCTCAGTGAAGAGAAGGGAGGCGGGAGGCTGTCACGCTTTGCACTTTGCTTCTGGGTGTCCCCGCCCCCCACCCCCTGCAAAGCCTCATGCAGACAGGTGGGGAACTGTCCATGTTTGTGATTAGGTCATGATGCAGCGCTGCTGGGATCCTGGGATCGAGGTGAGTGCTACACCTGCCCTGGGGCAGATGCCCGAATGCACTCCAAGGAAGGCAGAGTGCCTTGTTCCACCTCTGCTGCGTCTGATGCTCCTCCGTCCTCACTCCTGCTGTTTTGCTCTTTTCTGCTGCCGTCCACTGCTGCCTTCTGCCACGTGGAGCCTGCCAAGTATGGACCGAAACCACCACAAACTGGGAGCTAAGTAAACCTTTCCTTCCTTAATTCTGAGAGTCAGGCATTTTGTCCCAGCAACGAAATAAAGGGAACCCAGACAGGGGCCCTCTGAGAGGCTGCGGGCAGTGGGCTGCAGGAGTCCATCTGCAAGAGCTTCTGGGAAGGTCACTACAGCTCTAGGTGGGTCAGTGTCACCAGGCACTGAGCGAGGGAGGCAGGCAGGCAGGCAGAGAGGAGTGCCCGGCCCACAAAGGGCTTTCTGGGCAGTGCGACTATTCCACACGACGATACCATGGTGGCAGCCACAGGTCAGTACTATCTGTCCACAGTGGTGGCAGGAACACCACCCGGAGTGAGCCCCAATATCAACCGTGGGCTTAGGTTAATAAAGACCACGTATTCAGGGATCTACGCATGTCCATGCTTATAACAGTACAACTGACAGCAGGGGAATCTCAGAACCGCAGTCTACCCGCCCGTCAGCCGCTCATGAGTAAAGAAAGTGTTTACCTTTGCACACCACGAGGTGCTGCTCTGCCACGAGGAAGCATCAGCTTGTGCTTGTAGGAAAACGGACGCACTCAGAGACCACAGTGTTGAGGGCAATAAACCAGACACAGGGGCTTAAATAGCACGCGGTCTCTCTTCTAGGACAGACCCAAAGTGTGAGTAAAGCACAAAACAGGTTACAGAAAGTAGAGAGGGAGAGCTTCCTCATTGAGGAGAGAAACGGAGATGGAAGGGAAAGGAGAGGGCAAAGGAGACAAAAAGGCCTCAAAACCACGCATCGGCTCCATACACGGAATGGAACACTGAGCTCCACTGATACGTACCAATAACGAAATTTTAGTCTTTTTTTTTTTTTGGTCGGAACTGGGGATTGAACTCAGGTCCTTCTGCTTGCAAGGGAAGTACTTATTCCACTGAGCCATCTCCACAGTCCTAATTTATTTTATTTTTATTTACTTAGTTATTTGTTTTTGTTGGCAGAACCGGGAATTGAACTCAGGCCCTTGCACTTGCCAGGGAAGCGCTTATTGTACTGAGCAATATCCCCAGCCCCTAAAGAATAATCCCAGCAGTCTCTTTCCCCCCCCCCTTTTTTTTTTGCACAACTAGGGATTGAACTCAGGCCTTTGTGCTTGCCGGGGAAGCGCTTATTCCACTCAGCCATCTCCCCAGCTCCCAATAATGAAATTTTAGGAACACGGGCTCATCAAAAGTAGCGCGCACACTGCAGGAACACAGATGCTTACATAGGAGGGCCAGGCCTGTCAGAAACCTGAGGGCATTTCTGAGGAGTTAGGGCCAGGGGTTGTTGTCATTTGGAGTTGTTGTTGCTTTGTATTTTAGGACAAGGTCTACAGGGTGTTCAGGGTCTCACTACATAGATCGGACTCGTAGCTATCCACGTGCAGTCAGCCTCCCAAGAGCTGGGATTATAGGTGCGGGCCACCATGCCCAGTCTCAGTCACAGGCTCAGCATGTGGGGTGTCAGGCCCTGGCCACTGCCTCTGCCTAAGCAGGTGCTTTAACCACTGACCTATTTGGCCAGCCCCCCACCTCTTTTCTGAGAGAGCATCTCACCGCAGAGCCCAGGCTGGCCTTCACAGGGACCCTTCTGCTTAGCCTCGCAGGTGCTGATGTTCCCCGGTAGCCACCACACACATTTTTTTTGAGTTTTAAAGCAGCAGCAGTCAGCACAATGACACTTCCCACAGGGCCTGCCCTGGTGTCCCCTGTGCTGGGGCCATGTGCAGCTGCAGTCACCACGGCCTTCCTGTCCTGCAAGGCCAGTCAGGCCCACCTAACGCATCTCCTCCTGCCAACCTGCCCAAGTGGAAGCATTCCTCAAAGAGGGAGCCAGGCCGGGCTTGGTGGCGCACACCCATAATTCCAGCACAAGGGAGGCTGAGGCAGGAGGATATGCAAATTTACAGCCAGCTGGGCTACATAGCAGCCAGGGCCAGGGTCCAGGTAGGGAGGCTTGGGCTCTGGCTCAGTGGTGCCCTGCACCCCCACAGCCCTCTGCACCCTAACTCAAGCCTGTCCCATGAATCCTATAGACCTCCTGTCCATTCGTGCCCAAGCTGCCACCTAAGCCGGCAGTGACTATCTTCAGAAAGAACAGGATCAGGAATGACACCACCCTTGGCCTGTGCTGCAGAGAACTGGGCACCACTGGGGAGGCACTACAGGAAAGCGGGAGGCCCACCCACGAGCAGCAGGATTGCTCAGTTTTTCCCTAAACTTAACTCCTACTTAAAATACCAATTAGCTTTTGAATTCACTGGCTGGGCACGTGCACTTGTTCAGAGAATGGAAAGGAACTAATAGGTGCCCCAGGAGCCGCAGGCATGCAGGCAGGTGGGCCACACGCACGTGCAATCCCAGCACTGCAGGAGGATCCCAGTGCTGAGCCCAGCTTCAGAAACCCAGTGGCTTAGGGAGTCCCTATCTTCAAGTGTGTGAGAGCTGGGGCATAGCTCAGTCATTCCTGGTACCACATGGACACACACATGAAAGACTCAGGAATCTGGGAGGAAGCACGACCAGCTCCACACCAGGAGCCGCAGCCCGGGAAAGGGCGCTGGCTGCCCCAGGTGCTCCGCTCCCCTCCCTCGACGCAGAAGGCACACAGATGAAGGGGGCAGACTGTGGGGAGGGGTGGGGGTTGTACCCGGGCTGCTGAGCTGCGTGGCTGCTCTGAGATGGCCTTCTAGGGTTCAGAGGCCCAGTCACTGGGGTTACCACAGGTGACCACAAACAAACAGGCCGAGCCCCGCCCACGCCGGGCAGCTTGGGCTCCAGAGTCCTGGTCCAAAGAGCCAGGCAGGAGGGCCCTTCTGCACCAGCCCTGCCCTGCCCAGGCATGGGTGCAAGTGTGTTTGTATATTATATATGCAATTGTATTTGTGCACGTGAGCACACATACATGCCTGTGCGACTATGTGTATGTACACTTGCCTTGCAGTGTGTCTGGTTAGAGTTGTGTGTGTGTGTGTGTGTGTGTGTGCGCGCACGCATGCGCGCACGTGCACACACAATGCCCAATCTCAGACCTGCAGTTACAGCCCCTAGTGAACGGCAGTGCTACTACAGTCAACAAGCACAGCCAAGGTGCCCTGGGGGAGCAAGGTGCCTGGTGTGGACCCTGCCAGAGGCACCCAGGAAGACTACCCTCCACTCCACTACCCTCCCACTCCCCGAGATCAAAGTCCAGAAGAAAGAAAAGGACCATTCAGCACGTAGTGGTCTGCAGGCTCTCTCAGGAGCACAGGCAGACTTGGGCTCTGGCTGTTACTTCCTGAGAACGGTGGCTTCTCACAGAGCCATGCAGAGGGTGGCATCCCCCACCACTGCTCTGAGAACAATGCCTGGGCCGCCTAGCCCCGAAGCAGCAGGCACGGGTGACCCAATTCGGCTTCTGCCATTCCCCCGCCATTCCTCAAGTGCTGGTCTCGGGAGGGGGCTCCGAGAGCCCAGCAGAATCTGGAGCAGGAATTGAGGGCGCACTAGCTTCCTGCAAGTTTTTGCAGGTTCCATGACACAACAGGAGCCCTGTCCTGCTCCCCTGTGGGCCACTTCTCCTGCCAATCCTCCAGGTCACACTGCCCACAGCGCACTCCCCTGTGCCACCTCTGGCAGACTCAGCAAATCTCACACATGCCAAGACCAAAGAGAAATTCAGAAGCACCCAGGAAAGGCAGACACGGACCACATCTAGGCCACCAGCCATCCCTCAGCCTCAGAATTAGCAACCAGGGTAGAGAGAGCAGAGCCAGGTACCAGCCCGCCTCGGCCTTGAGGAAGAGAGAGCAGGGTCAAGCCCAGGACAGAGGCAGCTCTGTGCGCACACGGTCCGCAAAGTGACTCCTCAAAAGGTGGGCTCTAAGAGAAGCTGCACACAACCGAAGCCCCCCTTTGTGTTATCTGTCGGATGAGCCAGGTCAGAAACACTTTCCCACAGCACAGAGCAACTGGAGGTCCCAGCCTCTTTGGCTTGGGCAGAGGTACAGAGGCCCCGGGTCTGCTGCCCTCGGCTACCTCCGCATAATGGGGCTGTCCTCCTTTCCTGTCTATACCAAGAAGCAGTCTGCGCAGACAGAGGCCAGTGGCTTCTTTGGAAGGGCAGTACGATATCGTAGAGCTTTGATAATGCCTATGTTATGACCAATTTGCAAGATGTTTTTATTGGTCCATTTTATGGATGCTCAATGTCTAGTTGCCTTTTCTTTTTGAGACAGGATCTCACTATGAGTTCCAGGCTGGCCTTGAACTTGCGGGAATCCTCCTGCCACTGGCTGCTGAGAGCCAAGACTCCAGGGAAGCGCCGTCATGCCCAGCTAGGTCCTGTTGCTATTACACGTGGCGGCCATAGGACAGTGAGGAAAGCCCTCTCTCTTCCTGCCGCCATCAAGTATGGAGCACAGGAACCTATGCTCCCTCACGGTGTTGGAGGCAGGAAGCCCTGGCCCAGGGCTCGTGGGTGGCGCCCCCTCCTCACACGGCCCTCCCACTCTTCGCTGCTGTCCTAACCCCCTCAACCTCCCCGCTTGACTACACCATCACTTCAGTTTAACTCAACTGTCTGTCCAAGGTTCTGTCTCCTACACAGAGGTTCAGGTTGGGACTGAAATATACACACAGGAGGGCATGTCGTCAGCACCACCGTGGGAGGACAGCAGAGACGACCCGGGACATTCCTGCCCTGCCCTGCCCTGCTCTGGGACAGCCGCTCAGAGGATCAGCACAAAGGAGCTGCACAAAGGCCGGGGCTGCTGCCCCTTGCTGCTTCAGGCCTCTCCTACCTCTGCCACTGCATCTCCTTTGTGGGGCCTGACCCCAAGTCCCTAATTAGGTTCACATTCCTCGAAAAACCCTGAGCCCGCAGAGAATGGAGCCCACTTAGCTGCTCTAATTCCCAGGGGAGCTGGCAGAGGGGCAGGACACAGACAGCCCACATGGAGTTGTCTTCTGAAAGGAAGAAAAGACCCTGCCCCCCCGGCCCTCACCTCTCAGGGCCCCTGGCGCCTGCTTCCCCCAAATCCAGCTCTGTGGCCCTCTGTCCCGCACACTACCCAGACTGGAGGAGGGGGTCGGGGCAACCTCGGCACAGAGGCCAGTGTGGCTCCTTGGACAACTGAGGCAGGGGCCCCGGAGCAGGCCTGGGGCTTCCCAGGCCCACACAGAAGGTAACAGAAACAGTAGCTCAGCTCCCGCTCCTCATCTACACGTGGCCCAGCTTGGAAATGGACCGCGGGCTGTGGCAGGAGCGGGCCTGGGGCTCTGCTCAGAGCAGCTGCACTCCAGACCCTGAGGACCATACCACAGCTCCAGTCCCAGAGCCTCTTAGCCCATTACTGAGGCCTGGTCTCAAAATAGTTTTCAAAAGCACAGGGTTGTGGCTCAGTGGGGGAGTGTTCCCAGGTTCCACCTTTAATGCCAACCCAAAACAAAATGGCTGAGGCAGGAGGGTGGCTAGTTGTAGCCTAGCCTGGTCAATTTAACAAGACCCTGTCTCAAAAGAAAAAAACTAATAAGCAAGAAGAGCTGAGGATATAGCTGAGTGTGAAGGCTCTGGGTACAATGTCCAAGGACTGCCATAACATAAAATAAAAGCAGGCCAGACTTCTATCCACCAGGTACCAGACCCGTGTCTTCTTACAGAGAAACCGAGATTACAGGTGCGGATGGCAAGTGCTGACGTCTCTAGGCAGTCAGAAGACCTCACAAACCCAGCACACTGCCGACAGATTAGGAAGCAACCCCGAGGGTCAGTGCCTCCAACGTCTCTAGATGGAGTGGGGCACGGTGGCACCCGCCTGCAATCCCAGCCCTGGGGAGGCTGAGGTAGGAGGATCCTTGAGAGTCTGAGACCAGCCTGGGCTACAAAGTGAGCTCCACGCCAGCCTGAGATGCACAGCAAGGCCCTGTCTCAAAAAAAAGACCTCATCTGCCCAGAAGTGGGCTTTGGAAGCTGCTGGCCTTAGGGATTTGGAGATGGCTGGGGCGGGGCCGGGGGCGGGGCCTGAGAAGGATCGTCTCCTCTCTGGCTCCTCCCCACGCTCTCAGCTTCCGGCTTCCAGCACAGCACTGCTCAGCTCGCCCCACCCTGGCTGCCCTGCCTCGGGGCCCTGGCGCCCCGGAACCGTGAACTGTACCTGTGAGCCAGAATAAACCTCTCCTCCTTGAAGCTGTGGGTGTTGGGTGCTGTCTCCTAGCAACGAGGAAAGGGACGGAGACAAGTCATACAAAATGCCAAAGGTCAAAGGCGACTGGAGCAAAGTGACAGGTGACTACATCTGTTCCACAAGAAAAATCTGGGTTTGTCTTACCCGCTACCTCCGGTAACACAGTACAGCAGCCAGCAATTACTCCGGAGACACAAGCTGGGCACTGTAGTTTACAGGTCCACTAATTAGCAATGAAGGACGGTCACCGCGCTGTGATCACAGCCTTGCCACCTTCTCCCTGAAGGGCTAGCAGGCGGCAAAGCAACTGCCACCCCGTCCACAGGCAGTCTGGCCCCTCCCCCTGGACCAGGGCCCATGCTGGGTGGCCAATCTGCTGCCACCAACGGACACAGGAAACGTGCAGCTGGGCCTTCAGGGGCCGGAGCAGCCCCTTGGCCTCCAGGAACCATGGCAGAGGCAGTGGCCACCCTGATGGAAGCCAGCGCGGGTGCAGAGGCGACAAGGACGTGCCCAGCCACAGTGGGCAGGAGGGCGTCCTCCTGTGCCCACCAGGCCCCGCTCTATCTCGACTCCTCTCTAAGGTCCACACAGCTCACCTTTTGTACACCTCTCTGTAAGGCGACTTCAAACCTCCCTGTATCGCCCCAGGAGCAAGGACTAGGCAGCGCGCAGGATGGGAACAGCTCAAGCCCCTCTGCCTGCCGAGCCTAAATAAACACGGCAAGGTGGAGCTGTTTTCTCTTGAGAAGCTCAGAGAAGTGCTACCACTCCAGTCTGTCCTCCCCAACCCATCCTCCTCCCTGCAAAGGCAAGCTCTGAGAACACAGTCTCCCAGCTGCCTACTGCCCTTGCACTTCGCGGATACAGGAGCATCTAGGGGCACGCATGCCCCCCAACCTCAGTGGCCTCCAGCGCAGGAGGCCCCCAGAACCCAAGGCCCTGTGCAGGAATCACAGGAACTAACGTCGCCCCACACAGCCTCTGGGGCTTAGGCTTCTCACCTGAACCCAACCACAGGTGCCCTGGTCCAGCACCTGGGTTCCCCTGTCACTCTGATAGAGGTGACCTAGAGAATGTGGCAGTCCCCAGAGAGGGGAACCACAGGACCTCCCCGTAAGCTGTGACAAAAGGAGCTGGACACTTCTTCAATTCAAGTGACCCCATCCCTCATCCTCCATCCGTCCATCCATCCATCCATTCATTCCCATACTCCCGGGTTCCCAGGACTGATGCCATGCCCCAGGGCCCTCCACAAGAGAGAGCAACCTTCCGCACTATCCTGCCCCACAGCCCAAACTACAGGAAGTCCCGCCCCACCCCTGTGACTGGCAGGTGAGACCTCTTCCTCCGCCCTCAAGGGACAGGAAGTCCACTCTGACCCATCCACAGGCTGTGGTTTATATCCAGGCCGTTCTCAGCCCTCATGAGGGCTGCAAGTGCTTTTCAAATGTAAAGAAAAAAAAACGTAAAAGAAAGAAGTCTCAAAAAGGATTTTTATCAAGATTGTGAAATCAGTATTTCTAATTTTATAGCACAGTTCATTCATTTAGCCCTTCTGTCTTCCCATCCTGTCCCTCAAAAAGACATCACCTGTTGGTGATTCCTGAGAACCCATGCACAGGGGAAGTGACCAGTGCTAGGGAAAGCTGACAGTCCAGTCCAGTTCAGATCCATCTGCATCAAGGACACAGATGTCGCCTGTGACCCCAACATGATGGGAGGCTGAGGCAGGAGGTCAGGTTCCAGCCCAGCATGGGCAATCATGTTAGTGACTTAGGGAGACCCTGTCTCAAAAGAAAAAACAAAAAAGGGCTGGGTGTAGCTCAGAAGGGGGCTGTGGGGTCCATCCCAGGACCTCACATGCAAAGAGCAGAGAGGCCCAGGCACCCCACACTGGAGACTGCTGCAGCCCACCCCAGGGCGGGCAGAAGCAGGCTCGGAGGCTGCACCCAAGGGCAGGGAAAGGGCACCCTGTGAGCTATTTCTGGGCCTGGTGGGAAATGGGTGGGTGCTTCCTGAGTCCTGGCCTGAAATTAATAGCTTTATAGTAAGAGGGAGGAGGACTCAGGGGAACAGAAGTTCATTAGTCCTTGATGGCAGGGACAAAGGTCAGTTATTCATTTGGGCCCTGTTGCTAAAAATGCAGGCAGGGGCTCCGCAGGAAGCGGCCTCCTCAGGGTGGCCTCCCAGCCATCGAGGATGGGCTTGAGCGCACACCCAAGGAGTCGCTGAGGACCCCGCATTCATGTGCTGACAGCCCACCCACATGCAGATGACAAACAGCATCCCTGACCCCCATCCTGGCACGGGACCGGGTGAAGGGAACAGTTAGAACAGAGCCTTCAGGAACAGAAAGGACAAGGGACTTCCGCCCCAGGCAGAGGGTCAGGGGAGTCTGAGAAGAGCGGGCAGGAGGAGTTCAGACACCCAGAACCTAGGTAAGCCACCCATGAGGGTTCTGAAGTTCATTACAGAAACAAAGATGCATGAAGAAAAGGAACCCTTGAGGCAGATGGGGAGACGACGTCAGCTCACTTGGATCGCACACTGTGGAGTGCTCCCGAAGACAGATTTCTGCAGGCGGGGTCAGGCCCTGGAAGGAGAGACACTGCTCCTTCAGCCAGGAGATGGAGGTCACTGAAAAGCCAGGAAGAGACCATGAAGCTGCCGGGACGCATGGCTCCAAGCCAATCAGGGATAGAACGGAGTCAGCCGGGCAGGTAGCCCTGGGACCAGGTGAAGGTCCCGAGCCGCTGGAACTCAGGCAGTGTTGAGCAGGCCAAGCTGGGGTCCCAGGCGCACCCAGAATAGGAGCCCTCAGGGTCAGCCTCCAGCCTGGCACATCAGCTGAGCCAAGGCAATGTCCTGAGCGCAGGGACAATGCACTGAGAACATCCCATCTTGCAGCAGGCACCAGCTCTAACTTCCACACCCTACGTGCACCTGTAGGGAACCTGTAAAATTCATGCAAAACTCCCAAAATGGGGAGAGGGCTCTTGCAGTGGCACTGGGCCCTGCACCCTTGGGCCGCAGAGCCCCGGGTAAAGAGGTGCAGTCTGGATCTGGTTTGCTCCCCGTCCTGTACCGGCCCTAGACACTTCCAGGGTGTCTCCCCACAGCAAGGCAGTCATTTCCATTTTCTCTTCTCCCCAAAAGAGACCAGTGTGTGCATTCGAGAGAAAACCCTGAGTAACAGCCTGCTCTGAAGCTGCAGGACCCATGGTGCCCACGCAGAGCGGGAGAGTCCCAGCGCTAGCTGTGCTGGGCCCTGTCTCTGTATGAAGAGAAGCAATTCAACCAGTGCCTGGCAGGCTGCCCGGGCCGCGTTCCCAGCACCCCAGAGCCCAACGCGCCTTCTGCCCACCGCCAGACAAAGACTCACACCTAAGTGTCACCGCCACCACCCAAGAGGCTTTGTCTCCACCCTCTGGTGTCCCATCTGTGCCTCCAGCTGGCTTCCCGGGGTGCGATGGCACAGGCACCAACCCGGGAAGCCCTGATGCACGGGCCATCCCCAGTCAGTGGTCAGCTCTCGGGGTCTGCAGGAATTGTCTTCCTGGACCACCGTGGTGTGGTACACAAGCCAGGCTTCAGTGCCCACAGCATCTTGGTGCCCACAAAATACACTGCAGCTACAGCAGGTCTCCGTGGTGTCCTCCAAAGCCCTGGAAACAGGAAAAGGCGACCACCACCAACAGACATTGCTTTGAGCTACGCACAGGGCAGAGGGGTGGCATCACACTCTGCCCACGAGAGGGGCCAGCACGCCCAAGGGGACGAGGGTGGGCTCATCTCGGGACTGAGCCCCAGCCTGTGACTTTGCCACAACACAGCAGGGAGGACGCCAGCTCCGAGAGCACAGGCGATGCCTGCAGCGTCTCCTCCCAGCCTTGTGTTACTCCTCAGGCACTGTGCTTCCCAGAGCTGCATTCCAAGGGTGTCCCGTGGCTTCCTGTCACTGTGAGCTTCGTGCTCCCAAGACTCGGTCAGCCATGGCGGCTGTAGAGCCCACCAGCACAATCCACTGTCATAGCCACAGTAAGCAGTGGCATGGCTGTGGTTCCCATTGGAATGAGGCTGAGAAAGCGAACACAAGCACAGCTCAGCTGTAAACCACCCTAGAGAGCACATCCGTCCCCCTGGAAAGGTGACCACTGTCACCTGCGGCCAACAACCCGGTCCTGCCAGCCTGGCCGCACCCAGGTAACTTTAAACCCGGCTCTTCCCTGATCTCATTGTGAATACAACTGTTCTAAAAACAACCTCTATTAATTTTTAAAAGAATTTTAAAGGTCAGCTGTCAAAACATGAGCACAAAGGTGGAAAACCACCTTCACCGAACAACACAGGCTCCTGCTGTGTCCTGGGGCTACAGGCAAGCCTCTCCTGTGACAGCAAGCTGCACTTGGGCCCAGCTCCCAGTGGCCATGGAAGCACCCAGGAGACATCTTAAAAATTAACTGCCCCACCTGTGTGCGTGGCAGCTCCTTCATCCCAGCACTCTGGGAAGCTGAGGCAGGAGAACCTCAAGTTCAAGACCAGCCTAGGCAACTTAGCAAGACCTTGTCTCAAAAATGAGAAAGTAGGGCCGGCAGTATAGCTCAGCGGACTAAGCGCTTGCTTAGGTAAGCGCAGGGACCAGTGTTCGATCCTTGGTTCCCCCAGCCGCACCGGCCCCGCCTTCGGGTGCACTGAGCCGGCAATGCAATCCGGGCGCGGTGGCGCGCGCCTGTAATCCCAGCATATGGGAGGCAAAAAGCAGGAAGATTGCTATGAATGTGGGCTGCATGCATAGTGAGACCCTGCACCAAAAAAAATAGAGAAAAAAAAAAAAATGAGAAAGAGCTGGAGGATGTAGAACAGTGTGAAGGCCCTAGGTCTGAGTATAAAACAACAACAACAAAAAAAAGGCATCCCCCGCTTACTCTGGGACACAGGAGAGCACGTGATTCTGCCCACAGTCCCTCACCCTTTTCCACCAGTCCTGAGGGGGTCGTCCCCTCGGTCACATCCCAGCTGCTGTCCAGCACACGAGGGTGAAGAAGCAGAGGCAGCATGCTGCCCAGCACGGCAGAGCCCAGGCAGAGACCCGGGCCCACAGCCAACATCCCCAGAGCCCCTGAGCCACACTCAGCCATGGCGAACCCTACTGGCTCTCAGGGAGTATTCGGCAGATGTCCCCCAAACCACCCTGGGGACCCCACACCTGCTTCCGGAGAGGTCCTGCCTCAGCACAGAAGGCTTGGCTTTGAGCCGCCCAGTAGCACCAAATTGAAGGATTAAATTTTGACAAATCTGGGCGGGTTAGGTAGCTCAGTGGCACAAGCTCCTACCTGGCAAGCACAAGATCCTAAGTTTGATTCCTGGTACAAAAAGCAAACAAACAAACAAAAAGGTTTACATTCATTTGGACCAATCAGCAAGCTCAAATTTGGACCAATCACAAGTCTTGAGTACAGGCCAATGATGGGTTCAAATGTGAATTGATTGCAAGTTCAAATCGGGACGAACCAGCAGGCGCCAACATAGACCAATCACAGGCTGCGGCTGCCATATAAGCCACACCCACCCAAATCCCAGGTCAGTCTGGGGGACACACTGTGGTATGCTGGTCTCCCTGTGCTGCTGCAGGGCTACGGGCTCAACAACGCCTCACCCTGGCCAGCTCTACAGGTCTTGTGTGCCATCTTGGGGTCCTGATGCTGGGTAGTTAGGCGAGACCAGTAGCTAACGCAGACCTGTGGACTGCAGGACTTGTTATCCTGGAAGCAGTCCAGAGCCCGACAGCAGAAATCAGTGGCTGCTGAGGACCACGTGCACCCAAGCAGAGGCACCCACCAGGTCAGATTTGGGTTCCGAGGACAAAAGCCCGCCCCTTACCCACCAGGTGGTGATCAGGTTGGACACCCAGATCTTAAGCTCCCGAAGGAACTCAGGCCTGGCCCCAAGGCCATGCACACCTTGCTCCCCACAGAATAAAGCTGGCTGAGGGCCCAGGGGCCTCTGGGACCTGCGCACACCAATGCTGGGCACAACAGCAGGGTCGGTCTAAGAGAAGACCTCACAGAGTAAGACGTGCAGTCACAGGGCAGCAGGGGCACCTGTGCACAGGCAGCCGGCACAGGCACCTTCCCGCTCTCACACGGGCACCGCAGGCAAAGCTCATGCAACCCAGGCTCCCAGGATCCTTGGTGCCCACCCACCGCGGCCCTGGTGTGTGCGGAGGTCTGCGCTGCCTCTGCCGGCTCAGGACTGAACCCAGTTCCCTCAGCTCTGCACAGCCCCAGGGTCAGAGGGCACAGGCAGCACAGAGGATGTCAGGAGCTGCGAGGTCAGGGTTCCCAGGTCACCGGCTCCCTGTTCTCTTCCCAGACCTGCTGCCTCCTGGGGTCCCGGCCACCCCGCCACCCTCTCCTCACCAGCATCTGCCCTCCTGAAACCGCCCCGTCCTACTTCTGCTTTCCCCATGCCAGCATCAGCAGCAGGAAAACAGCCAAGTCACGAGGACCACACTGCTCACGCAGCTCAGGGAACAGCTACAGCCCAGGGAGCAGGGCGCTGCCCCCAGCTTCCTGGCTCTCACCTGGACCCTGCCTTCCTTAGGACCCCTGTGACATTGCAGTTCCGGCTCACACACATCATATTCTTGGCCCGGGGCCTTTGCACAGAGCAGTACCCCCAGCCTTTTTTATGTTTTACTTTGAGACAGGAAGCTGCTAAATCACTAAGTTACCCAGCTGGGCTGGAACTGTCCAGCCTCCTGCCTCAGCCTCCTGGGTAATAAGTCACGTTCATGTTATAGGGAAGGGTCCTTCTCTCCTCGCACGTGGGGATCTTGAGGCCCTCGTGGACTACCCCAGGGAGACATCCTAGGCTAGAGGGCTTTACTTGGCATCAGGTGATCAATCCTCCCATCTCCAGAGGCTACAAGTCTGCCCTGTGAAGGCACCCACAGACTGGCTGCTGCCAAAGACCTGCATTCAGGCCCACAGGGCCCTTCCCAGTGGGGGCTTCCCTTGCATGGCCACCTCCTGGGGACTCCATGGGACTCCATGGCCCATCGGCACTGCAGTGCGTCCCGTGGCATTGGGAAGGACACAGGCACTTGAACACAGCACCAGCCCCAACTGGTCCTATGCAGACCTGAGCCCGGGCTCTGATGACCTGTGTAGCTACCTGCCCAGGCTCAGGAAGTCAAGAAGACAGTGACTTCGACCTTCGGGGCTGCCACTGCCTCAGCCATGACTGCTTCCCTACTGACCCTGCCTCCCAGGGCCTAGTCTCCAGCTCTGCCGGGCAATGTCCCACAGACTCAGTGCCAAAGGGGACACAGAAAGCCTCTCAGGACAGCACAGAGCAGCAACCACAGCACCACACAAGACTCGGGTGAGGCCACGCCCCACCCTGATGCTACGCTGTGATACACTGTGTCACCTTGAGAAACTTAGAAGGCTAATAAGCCCCTCCAAGGGGGCCAGGGGCCTCCCTTGTAAACACCTGCCACCCTGTGAAGGGAAACGGGGTGAGTGTCACACTCACCCGAGGTCAGCAGCCTGCATGCAATGGAAGGGCGGAAAACAGGCTTGCTGTCTCCCCTTGTGCTCTTGTTCTTTTGCTGGCTTCTGCCACTATGGACTATTGTCCCTGGGCCACACCAAATTGCACTGATTAAACCTTTCCTTCCTCAATTCTGGGTATCAGGTATTCTGTCTCTGCAGCAAGACAAAAGCACCTGGCTGGAGACCCCAACTCGCTTCCACCAGAACCACGTAACCGCCCAGGAGCCCATGTCAGCAGCTACAGTATGGGTGTGTGCACACTTGTGCATGTGCAAGCATGCGTGCATGCACACACACACACACACACACACAGGGTGAACTCAGGCCCCAAACCCAGACACAATACACACACAGTGTCACAAAGAGCCCCAAACCCAGGCGCGACCCATGGCCTGAACCCTGGCAGTGGCACAGGAGGAACCACAGAACTGTACCCGTTCCGCTCTTGGCCAGGCGCCACGGGCCTCTGGGAAACTCAGCCCCGGTCCACAGCAACGCTGCAGGCTGTTTTAGGCATGACAAGGGGCTTTGTTAGCACTGGTGGGTTTTCTCCCGCCAGTCAAAGCTATGTTATCAAAAAACAAGAATGTGATACCTCTCCCCAAAGCCGCATCTGATGGGAGCCACAGCGTAGCCCTCTGCGCCTTGCCAACAGGGTGGTGAGAAAGGGGCCAGCAGGGAGAGTTCAGGCTTTGGGAATGTTCTATGAATCCAATCATTCAGCCCCTAACTCACCAGTAGGTCAGGCTGTCTCTGCAAGTCAGATGACACAGGAAGGTGACAGGACGGGAGGCCAGGCAGCTCTCTCCCTCTCCCAACTCCACCTTGCAACTAAATTGATCTATGAGGATGGGTTGTCCACCAGAGACCCCAGAGCCAAGGGGCACCACAGAGCTCCTGGAGGGAAGAGGACCCCACAAATCTGTGTTGCACCCCTACTCACCAGCATACCCGGAAGCCCTGCCAGATCAGACACCCTAGGAAAGTGGAGTGTAGCACATGCAGAGGAGCCCAGCTGAGTGGGAAACCCTGCAATAAACCTGGCCCAGTACCAGCCCCGCCTGCTGTGCCCTGCTGCTGGGGCAGAACGATTTGCCTGCTGGAAAGGGGAAGCCAGCTGAGCGGTACGGAAGGGGCAGCAGAACTGCTTCCTCACCCTGCGGAGCCTGGAGGGGCAGTCGCGTGACCTCCGGGAAGAGGAGGGTGGGGGGACGCAGGCCAGGGCAGCTGCGAGCTAGGAAGTCCCCAGAAGAGGTAGTGTCATCCGTCTGGAAAGAACAGGGCCAGGCCTGCCTGCTTCCTTCAGCTGCATGCATCAGAGTACATGTGTGTGAGTGTGTACAAGTGTATACGTGTGTATGTGCAAGTGTGGGTCCATGTGCCTGTGTGTGTGTGTGTGTGTGTGTGTGTGTGTGTGTGTGTGTGTGTGTGTAGATGACAGGCGGGTGGAAGAAATCAGCCCTCTGGTTCCCTCGTGCAAAGAGTCTGTTCCCAGCACAGCCTCAGCCTGGAGAACAAGGTCACAGGAGGGCAACCGACAGTCCTGGGTCCACAGCAGCTGCAGAACCCCAAGTCTCTGGCACCCTGGGTACCTGGGGCGGCCAGCTGGGACATCTTAGTGCCATAGGGTGGGGGCGGCCAGGGGCTCCACAGGGACCCACTGAGTTCTACAGCATATGCAGTGGGGCTCAGGCAATGTGAATGTTTATGCATTTTTAAATTATTAAAAGTGAAAGACACGTGGCCACGGGCCCCTTCCTCAAACTCTCATCCCATTGTCCTGGACACTTTCTACAGCAGCTCTGGAGTCCTCTTTCCTGAAGGTCTTTAGCTGTGTGGCCCTGGCTACCTCAGTGTCCCAAATTCACCCAAACATAGCCCTGGTGTACTCATTTCGATTCTGGAGAAGAGCCAGAAGCCCCGGGGCACAGATCTGCAGAGTAAGTGGGCAGTGTCACTGCCTAGGAGCCCACCTCCTGCTGGGTGCACTCGGCAGAAGCACCCACTACATTTCAGGCCCTGTGAAGACACTTGGCAAGAGGAGTCCAGAGCTGCTGAGAAAGACAACGGGGGGATGGCGGCGTCCGAAGTGGGCGGGAGGACTTTAAAGGCGGCCCCACGGCAAGTGTCCTTTAGTACGATAAGCTCCTAAAAGTTAAACATCCACTGCATTTTTGATCACCCTAGGAAACTCAGAAAACAGAGAAACCACAGCCCTTCTCCAGTGTCCCCCCAAGCCTCTTTCTTCAGAGTCTAAACCCAGAAAGCCCAGCACAGCAGCAACCACTGGAGACCCCTCAGCCCTTGAACCTCTCTGGGGACACACAGGTACAGGTCACCACCTCCGACTCTGGGCTCCCAGAGTCCTCTATGGCTGCCACCCCCATGCTTGGCTGCCCTCGAGGCCAGGCCTGTGCCCCCCACTCCTCTGTTCCCACCTTAGCGGCTGCCAGGCAAGAAGAAACCGGGGATCTGCTGTCACCAAGAACCCCAAGAAAAATGATCAGAATCTTATCTGAAATCAAATTCTTGAGAATTATTTTCTATCATGAAAACATGGATTTCAAAGCTCTTGGGTTTGTTCCTGACTTTCTGTGGCCGCCGGCCAAGGCCAAGGGGCCCCCATCTTGGCGTTTCACTCGGCAGCAGCCAGCGCGCTGCAGAAGTCCCACGGGAAGCACGGAACGCTCACCTGAGCCTCACATTTCTTGTGGCAGGAGAACTTGCAGGCTGAAAGAGAAAAAGAGAATGCGAGTGTGTCAGTCGGCCCCAGCAGCCACAGCTTTTGCTTTCTTCCCATACTAAGGTTTGAACCTACTGAGGACTGAACCTTTGCACCGAGCTACCTTCTCAGCCCTCCTTCATTTTTTTATATTGAGCCAGGATCTCTCTAAGTTACCCAAGCTGAGCTCAAACTTACACCCTCCTACCTCAGTCTCCCAGAGTCAGCAATGCTTTCTGCACCTCCAAACTCTCTAGCTCCTTCAGAAAGTGCACTACAAAAGGTGAAAGGCCCTGCAGGCAGCCTGTCCCCAACAAAAAGTTTTTGCTTTTTTGTGTGTGTGTTGTGTGTATGTGTGTCTTTTGAGACAGAGTCTCATTAGGTATCCCAGCCTGGCCTTAAACTCACAAAGATCTTCCTGTCTCATTTTCCCGAGTGTTGGGCTTACAGGCGTGACTTATAACGCAGAGGAGGGAGAGAAGCCTGGACCCACGCTGCCCGGCAGGAGTCTAGCTCAGCACCACAGCGTGTGCTCGGTGTGCATGAGACCCAGGGTTCAGACCCCAGCACCAAAACAGTAACAAAGAACCCAGGAACAATGGCTCCGAGCGCAACAGCTCTGCCAGCCCAGATGAAGATTTCTGGAGCAGGACCTCTGGAAGCGAGGACTGCTCAGGGTGAGCCAGCAAGCTGGACCCCTCATGCAGACGGGTGAGCTGCAGCCAGGAAAACCTCTCCCACTGCTCTGGGAATTCGAGTTGGGCCAAGACGGAGGCAGACACCAGGCAGTCCCGGGCATGACGAAGTCCTGGGCTTGGGCCCTGCGCTGCACCCACTCCCCTGGGGACAAACTCGCAACTGAATGCCCACAGGACCCCCAGCAGCCCGCGTGAACCACACGCCCCTGCGTCGCGGCAGCCCCGACCATGAAGGCACAGGCACGACGAGCTCAGTGTCTCTCGGCCTCCGCACGCCTGCTCACACTGCTTCCCCAGATCCCTGTCCTCCTGCTTGGTGAAGCAGGCAGGAATGGCCCCATATAGGGCTCCAAGGAGCGGGGGAGCATCGCGTTCAGCAAGCCCAGCAGCGTCCGGGAGCAGAATTCAAGCAGGTTCTGAGCTGTGCGGCTCCGTCACACCAGAAAAACTAACTGCACCGTGGAAGTTCTGACTTCCGGGCTGCCACTGCGCCCCTGCGCCCGGGGACCCCGCTTGGCCCCCAGCGCACCCAGTCACCAGCACATGGGTCACGGAGCAGCTCCTCGATCCTTTCCCTCCCCGGTGGGTGAAGACTCTGCTCCCCCTCAATGCAAACACAGCTCGCATGTCCCTCTCCTGCCCCCCAAGGGCCGCAGACCCCACGCTTTTTCTAATCTTGGAATATTTATGCTTGGCCATCCTTAATCTCCAAATCCAAAATCTAAAATGCTCCAAAATCTGCAATTTGCTAAGATCCAAGTTTCAGGTCTTGCAGCAGTTTTGGACGGCAGATTCTGAGATTAGACACGCAAATCTGAGTCACCTGGAATTTTACAAAGAGGGGGCCTCCTGTCCCCATCGCTTCCCCTCAGGTCCTCACCAACATCTTCCTGTCACAGTCTCACATCTGCCCACAGCTGGTGGACGTGGAGCCCATGGGCCCAGCTCTGTTCCTCTGCTAAGATGCTCTTGGGGGGCCCAGGAAAACAGCCGGTGCCTGTGACATGCATAGCAGAGCCTGACACAACAGTGCAAACCTCCAAAACCTGGAGGCTGAGGCAGGAAGGTCCAAGTTCAAGGCATGTCTGGACAATGTAACAAGATCTTGTCTCACGGTAAGAAAAGGGGGCTGGGAGTACAGCTCAATCCTGGGTGCCAGGGTGACAGAACGCACAGACAGATCAGACATAGGGCTAGACCCATGGTGTCACCAGCCACCCAGGCTACAGACACCACTGACATGGGCCACGACCTTCCCCAGATCCCTGTCCTCCTGCCATGGGGCTCTCTGCATCACCATCTGCGTCACCATCTGCGTCACACTGAGTGCCCAGGACCCCTCAGGCCCTCGGTCCCCAACCTCCAGACCCCACTGCAGAGCCCCTCCCGCGCTGCACCTCGTGGTCTCCATGAGCATGTCCTAATGACTCAGCAGAACTGTTAATTTTAGTCAGTCAGGGCCCAGGTAAATACCCAGAGTCCAACGCCCGTCTGTGACATCTTGGACCCGCTGGGCACTTCCCATACCACAGCTGGGCACAGGGCAGTGACAGCCAGCAGCCACGTCATGGTTTCCATCTGAACAAACTCCGGCAGACAAAACAAGGTTATTCACCAGCGAGTGGTGTTCACCTCTCAGAAGGTGAGCTGTCACACGAGGCACTGGCGAGGCCGGAGATTTCACCTGGAAATTAGAGTGTGGGGAGACTTGTGTCCCCAAGCAGGAGCCTGACAACTGCTAGAGCTTTCCTGAGAAAAATCACAAGGACCCTTGGCTCCTGTGGGGGTTCCTGCCGGGGTATGAGAAAGGCCCCAACATCTGGCGGTCGGCGCTGCGTCACGGGCCAGGAATTTCCTAATGACCAAGGAGCAACGTTAACTGCTTCATAAAGAGACCCAAGAGGTACAGGGCAGCTGGCAGCTCCAATAAAACAGGAAGGAAGCCAGGCGCAGGGCACACGCCCGCAAGCCCAGAGCTCTGCACTACACCCGGGAAGCAGAGGCCAGCATCCGGAGCCCGAGCCCCCACCAGGCCCAAGAACCGCACCTGCACCCTGCTTCCCTCCCAGGGCATCCTGCGCCCAATCCCAGCTTATCAGCTTGTCCACACAGATCTCAGTCACAGCTGGGCACACTAGCACACACCTGGGATCCCAGCGTTTGGAAAGCTTAGGCAGGACTGTCGCGAGTTCGAGACCAGCCTGAGCTACACAGAGAGTTCAAGGCCAGCCTGGACCACATATTGAGACCCTGCCTCAAAAGAAACCACTAAGCTGCCTGCTGAGCTTGTGTGGTATCAGAGAAGATCCAGAGAATGGGTAAGAACCATGAAAATGCTTCCTTTGCCAGCCGCCTCTGCACCGGCATGGGACTGCCTTCTGACACGCCTCCAGCAAGCAGGCAGGAGGGTGAACCTGTGCAGAGGCGGCAGGCAGAGGCACCTGAGGCACACAAAGGTGCACTCTTCTCCCTGCCTCTGAAACAGTCACCTGTAATTTTTATATTAACATGCCAGGGGCTTATTTACTGTCTCTGTTTCCATTTCTAGTCCATCAAGCGGTGCTGGGGAGGGCCCTGAGACTCCGGAGGGAGGTGGCCATTGTGTGGTGGCAGCACCTGCTCTGTGAGTCTCCTGGGTCCTGACGGAGGGGGAGTAATGGACATTGCAGGGCCCTGCCCCTGGGAAGGACCCCCAAGGAGGAAGGGGCCCATCCACTCAGAGTGGAGTAGAGCCCAACACACTGGCCTCCCCAAGAAGACCCATCTTGGTTCCGCCCTGCCCAGCCTGGCCACAGTGCCAGGGTGCCTGCCGTGGGCTTTAGGCACTTTGGCCTGCCTGTCCCCAGAGCAGAAGACACCTTCTCCTTCCACCCCACAAATGCCAGTCAGAGGCACACACAGCAAGTCACCTGCTAGGGTGGCTGGGAGGAGAGTCAGTGGGGCCCAGTTGAGCTCACTTCCATGATACCCAACGGGCTAGGATAGGCGGCCTTGGGGTCTACTACACTCCCCAGCCCTCCCTTGAAGGCACTATTGCCCTGCTCTGCTTCCTGGCGGCCCTGAATGGAGCAGGTATAAGCCATG
Source organism: Ctenomys sociabilis (assembly GCA_004027165.1). Classification (NCBI taxonomy): domain Eukaryota; kingdom Metazoa; phylum Chordata; class Mammalia; order Rodentia; family Ctenomyidae; genus Ctenomys; species Ctenomys sociabilis. The sequence goes on from PVKA01000354.1 coordinate 143,860, forward strand.
ACACCAGTTCACTGTGATGCTTCTGCCTCAGAGCCAGTGACCATGGACTGAACCCTAAACCCAAACCATGAGTCTCCTCCTCAGAGCTCCGGGTGTCAAATACCATGTTCAGCACCAGAAGAATGACTGACAGACCACCCTGCACTACAGAGCTGGCCTGTGGGGAGGGGATGAGGACACAGGAGGCCAGAGTTGGCCACCAGCCTGGTTCCACACCCATCGTAGGCAGCAGGACCGAGAAGCTCACAGAGCCTGCAGATGGAAGCTCTTCCATGCTGGGAGCTGTGTCTGGGGCCGACACTCACCATGGCAGTTCACAAACCTGTTCAAGGAGCTATGGCAGGGCAAGGAGTGCTGTTCCCAGACTGGAGGGGCCAGGAGGTGACAAGCAAATAGCATCAATGACACACATTTCAGGTCCCCTGATCATTACATTGGGTCAGAATTGGAAAAGTAGAAGCAGCAAAGAGCCACACAGCACCCTGTGGATGCTGAGGGAGCCTGGCAGCTCAGAGCAAACGAACCGCACAACCCCTGTGCTGTGAGCCAAAATTAGCCAAATAGCAACTGAATGGGAAGGGCAGGCCTCAAATGTGTACAGTGGAAAGAAAAAGGATGACATGCTGGTTTTTTTAGAGGTCAAAACCAATAAAAAGCGCTTGCCTAGCAAGCACAAGGGCCTGAGTTCAATCCCTGGTTCCGCAAAAAAAAAGGAAATCTAGCCAAGATTTTGCCTAATACACCATTTTAGAAATACTTAGTATTCCTAATGTGAAGTGTTAGACACCAAGAAGGAAAAGAGTAACCTCATTCTTAAAGGAAGGGCAGGTAGAGACGCAACAGCACACACCTGTAATTCCAGGACTCTCAGGCTAGGCAAGAAGAGCTCAAGGCCAAGGCCGGTGTTGGTGATGTAATTATGACACCTCGTATCAAAAATACAAATACCTCCTTTTTTCAAAAACAGCTAGGGATATGGCTCAGGGTGAAGGTCTTGGGTTGAATCCCCAGGACCACAAAAAAGTAAAAGGATTTCAAAATTAATTATTTCAATGACCAGAGGAAGCCAGGGCTACTGGTGCATGCCTGTAATCCTAGCACTAGGGAGGCTGAGGCAGGAGGGTCACCATGCCTGGGCTACCCAGTGAGACTCTGCCTCAAAAAACAAAACAAAACAACAGAAAGGGCTCCTGGCTGAGAGGCTCCACAGGCAGACATGGTTCCAGGTTGTCCTGGCAACACTATTCTTCCCCAGGCCCTAGAGCCCCAGCCATGGGCTGTCCACACATATTCACCCAGTCAAGAAAGAGCGCCTTGCCTGTGGCAGTGTCCCTGTGTCCTGGGCTCAAGCAGGATGCTCTGCTAACACCTCTGTGACCTCCTACTCAGGGCCACTCGCTCCAGGCCAGGGACAGCTCAGGCTCCAGGTGGTGCTGAGGCGTAGCAGAGACCCATGCGCCCAGTGGGTGCCCTGTGCGTGGGCTCGAAGCAGCGAGCACTACAGAATCGTCTTTGGGGTGCACTAGGGACCAAACCCAGAACTTCTGCCCTGAGCTATGCCCTGGACCCCATTTTACTCCTCATGTTGAGACGAGGTCTTACTAAGATGCTAGGTTACCTGGGCTGGTTGCAAACCTGCCGCCCGCCAGTTAAAATACAACCAGCAGCCAGGTGTGGTGGACACCCCTAGATCCCAGCATTCCAGAGGCCGAGCCTGGGGGTCCACAAGCATGAGCCCAGCCTGGCTGATTTCAGATCTGCCTCAGAACAGAAGAGACCGGGTGTGGCGGCAATCGCCCCACCTGCAATCGTCCCACAGGGCTTCGCCACCTAGGGAGGCCAAGGCCAACTCGAGCCACACAGCGAGACCATGTCTCAAGAAACAAAAAATCAAAAAATCAAAAAAAAGAAACGAAAAATAATTTTTTTTAATTTCAAATTTTAAGAAACAAAATATAAGCAGGGCTGAGGATATAGCTCTGAGTAGAGGTTCTCTCTCCAGCCCCCAGGAAAAAGAAAGAAGGGAGGGAGAAAGTAAGGGGGTGGAGAAAAGAGCCACAGGAAGACAGGGGCATGAATCAAAATCGGTCGATCAATGATCAATCGGCCTCCAATCAAGGCAGCAGCAAGCACCGCAGCCAAACACCTCCCAAAGCTCTGCCTACAGGGACAGGAGACCACTGGGGATGTTCTTTATTCAAATTGAAACAGGGACCAAAACTACCACCCCCTGCACCCACCTTGCTTCTTTACAAGGGAAGCCAGGGTCTTGCAGTTTCCTGCAGGAGTCAGATCAGCCGCTTGGGACCTGGGAACCAGCGCTATCTCCTAGCAGGGCATACCCTGGCCGGGGGGTGGCACTCAGTACCCCACAGGCCCAGGACACGACCCCGAGTCTGTGGCCCTGCAGGACACCGAACTCCAGAGAGCCTGGGTGATGGCAACAGCCAGGTCTCGCACAGAGCCAGGTCTCAGGGTCTGGGAGCTGCCATCAGGGGGTTTCTGAGAGCCTATACCTGACTGGCTTCCCAACTGCCCAGAGCAGCCCTCTCACTAAGTCTCCCAGTTAAATCTCCCACAGCAAGATAAGCCGGGAGCAGGCACCCAGCTCCCCAGGGCCCACGGCCGGCCACACCCTCTGTTCCGCTCAGAACAAAAGCTCCTCCTGTCTGAGTGTCACATCTCCCTCTCGATAACAGCGGGCCAGAGCACGAGCCAGAGCCACATTCGCACTGTGTCCCCACAGCAGGCTGGATCCTGCAAGGTCCTGAGTCACCAGCGTCACACAGGGGCCAGGGCAGGGAGGGGGCAGGCCTGGCGGCGACTGCAAAACTCAGGTCAGGACCCAGAGGTGGCCCCAGAAGCTCCTCTGCCCACGCTCAGCCAGGGTCACCGGAGGGGTTGGACACAGCCATAGTGAGGCCACCCGACCCACAGTCACCATTGCCAGCTGGTCCGAGGGTCTGCCCCCAAGGACACCCTGCCCTGGCTCCTTCTTTCCATCCTGGCAGAGCCTGCTGCTGGCCTGGACACCACCTCAGCACCAGGCAGGGAGGCCCAGCCACCCCAGGTGGGCTTGCTCAAGCCACTGACGGGAACCAGCCTCGGCCCAGTCACCTCGGCCAGGGACACACGCAGGACAAGAGATTTCTGGGGCCACCAAGGCTGCATCAAGACAGGAGAGGTGGGGCGCTGCACTGCTGGGGCTCCGGTAGGAGTAGGGCAACCACCAGGCCTGGGTGGGCACCGGGAAGCCAGCACCGGGCAGGAGGCACCCACCACACGCTTGGGCCCTGTGTACAGAAGGCGGTGGCAACAGAGAGCATGCAAATGCCTTCCCACCCTGGCGGGGGCTCTACTTCAAACAGGCTCCCAGGAGCCCCCATGAACTAACTCACTCCTGAGGGACCTTCTGCTAGGTGCCCCAAGGTTTTCAAAAGGGGGCAAATCAGGTCCCAACACCACAGAACTCAGCAAATTTGCTACAAGAAGTCAGGCATGGTGGTGCATACCTGTAATCCCAGTACTAAGGAGACTGAGACAAAAGGAACTGAGCAAGTTCAAGGCCAGCCTCTGGGCTACACAGCAAAACCCTATACCAAAACCCAACAAAGCTGAGTCTAGCCACTGCAGGACACCAGAAGCACATGCAAGGTCAGGTGGCCTTCCCATCCCCTCCAGGGGGGGCAGCTCTGTCCCCACAGCAACCTCATAGCCAGTGAACACAGCAGGGCCAAGGGGAGGACAGCCAGGACAGAGGGGGTGGGAGAGGGAAATTCCGAAACTCCACTCTGGGAAACTCCCCCAGCCTGTTTTGCTTCTGCGATTTGTTTGTGTCTCGTGGGCCTTGGGCCGAGCTGGCTGGCGGGAGAACCTCAAGCTAGAAGACCGCGCTTACCTCGGCACGAAAGCCCCTGGCCGTCGATGAGCTCCTTGCAAATTCCACAGGCTTTGGATTTTTTAAAAGCCTTTTTCTTAAAACTGTGCAGACTCTCAGTAAATTCTTCAGGCTGGTGAGAGAAAGGGAGAGACTGTCAGCTCTTTAGTTCATTTCTGCTTCTCTCGGCAGCCCTCAGGACTTCATAAATCTAGCAGAGTGTGCAGAACAGCTCGAGCAGGAACTTTACAGAGCAAACAGAGCAGAGTCAGCCCAGCAACGCGCAGTTCCACGGGTGGGTGAACCCTGAGAGCCTGCAGTGCCACAGGCTGGAGCTGGGCACCAGAGTGGCTTCCTCCCTACCTGCCCCTCTCTCACCCCCCCAGCCTCACAGCACTAAACCGGAGGCTCCGGAACAGCCGCTCAGAGGTGGCATCAAATCCTCACTCAGTGCCTGGGCCTGCGTGGGCCACGCGCTCACACGTGAACACACGTCAGAGCAGCCTAGGACACACCTGCGCTGCCTGCTTGCTGCTGGGTTCAGCATGGCTCTGGGGAAAACAACACTGCCCAGGAAAGAGTTGAATCTATTTAGTTGTTTTTTTTTTTAATCTTTTATTAATTTGGTCTTTTGCTCAGACCACTCCTGTCTCAGCTTCCCCAGCACAGGGATTATAGGCATACACCAGCACACCTGGTTTGGGGGCCAGCACAGCATGCAGTGTCAGGGATGGAACTTGGGTCCCTGTGCTTGCCAAGCAGGGGCTAAGAGTGCCATGCTATCTCCCCAGCCCAAGGGGCCAAGCTCTGAACATGATCACACAACTCAACCCCAACCCGGTTCTCCCAAGTACCTTTAGGGACCTAAAACAAGTCTAAATAAATCTAAATAAATCCCAAACTACACCAGTCCTACCAAAAATCTGCTCTGACCACAAAAGGAAATCTCTGGGAAATCCCCAAATATTTTGCAAACTAAACAACGCACTTGTAAACAACCCACAGGCTACCCAGTATAGCCCACGGCATACCATTTCACAGCAAGCTGGGCTTATGCAACAAATACAGGCTTGGAGAAATGTTGACAAAAAAAAAATCAGCCAATAAAAAAGAGAACTGTTCCTGATCCACACAGAAATACCACCGACAAAACGTGGTGAGCACATCTGTGATCACAGAACTCAGATGCTGAGACAGCAGCGGAGTTCCAAGCTTAAAACCTGCCTGGGTAACTCAAACTTGGTGAGACCCTATCTCAAGAAAAACAGCTTTGGGATGCAGCCCCCGGAGAAAGGCCTGGGTTCAATCCCCAGTCCTGGTTAAAGGGGGGGGAAAAATCTGATAAATAAGAATAGAAAGGAACTTCCTCAAGTTGATAAAGTAAGTCTAAGTGAAAGCTCCAGCAAACACCACAGCCCTTGATAACAGACAATGCTGCCCTTCAGGAGCCGGAAGACGCCGCGAGGCTGCGGCCAGCGCCTCTGCTTCCTAGCACTGCCAGTCTACCCAGCACCAGAGAAGAAAACGAAATCCAATTGGAAGTAAAACCAGCAGGGACAGACCAAATGCTCCTCCGTGAAGCAAGACCTGATGAGCTCCACAAAAAGCTTCTGGAACTGACGAGTGGGTGCAGCAAAGCTGACAGGAATGAGGTCCGAATCCAAACGTCTCTCCACTCCAGAAATGATTTTCCGACCCAGGAGACAGCTCAGCGGTATAAGCGCCTCTCTGGCAAGGGAAAGGTCCTGAGTTTGATCCCCAGACCAAAAAAAAAAATTATTTTCAGAAACACCTGCCCTTAAAAGACCATAAATAGGGTTGGCCAGATAGCTCGGCAGATTAAAGCTCCTGCTTGGGCAGATGCAGGGAACCAGGGATGACCCTTGGCACGCTGTGCCAGCCCCGCCCCCAGGGCCTACTGAGGCAGTGATGGAGACTGGACAAGGTAGCATGCACCTGTAATCCCCGCGTTTGGGAGGCTGAAAACAGGAAGATGAGTGAGTCCTACGTGTGCAGTGAGACCCTGTAGACTCTACTAAATACATTTTTTAAAAAATAACCAAAAGACCCTAAAAACTGCTAAATATCTAGGGATCGATTCAAAAAAGGTGGAAAGGACCGGTAAGAACTACTATAAAAACGAGCACAGGGATGTAGCTCAGCAGCACAGCACCTAAGTGTGAGGTCATGAGTTCGATTCCTGATACCAAAAAAGTACAAACATTCCTGAAAGAAATTGAAGACCTACACTACTGAACAGATGCTGAGTGCTAACCAGCTTAAGGAACCTCATATAACACGATGTTCTCTGCCTCAGGGACCTACAGATTCGAGACACTCGCAGACAAAAGCCCAGCAGGATTTTTTTCCTGGTAGTGAGGACTGAACCTTCGGCCTTCACGCTAACCTAAATCCCCAGCTCTTTTTTTTTTTTATTTTTTACTTTGAGACAGGCACCAAGTTACTAAGATATACAGACTGGGCTGGACCATCGAACCCTCCTGCCTCAGCCCCCTAAGTGCTGGGGTCACAGGTGTATACCACCAGACTGGCTAACTGCCTTAATTCAACACCATGATTTGAAAATAGGTCTTCAGTCTAAAAGTCCTAAACTGGGTTGGTTTCAATACAAATGTACAATTGGGGTCCTAGCAAACTAATACCAGATGAATACCCTGAATTCTCATTTTCAACAGACCAGGTGTCCTGAGATGTAATGAAAATCTCTCTTACAAGGCAAGAGCACACTCAGCTTGTAAGTGCAAGCCTTCAACACCCCCCCCCCCTCTCACACACACACACACACACACAGCTGGTTGTCACCAGGGGCCAGGCTGACAGTGGCTTTGTAGCTATCCACCTTCCCCCTAGGTACACGGGAGCTACTGTAGGCCTCGGAGCACCCACCTGAGCCCCGTGCACCAAACATTGAAACCATCTCCGCCCCACACCAATGAAACCCTCTGCCCTGGACGGGGTGGAGCCCAAACTGCAGGTGACAATTTTCTTTTTTTTTTTTTTTGTCTTTTTGAGACAGGGTCTCACTGTGCAGTTCAGGCTGGCCTTAAGCTCACTTTGTAGCTCAGGCTGGTCTTGAACTCACAACAATCCTCCTGCCTCAGCCTCCCAAGTGCTGGGATTACAGGTGTGCGCCACCACGCCCGGCTTGCAGGTGACAATTTTCAAGTTCACCAGAGCCTCCGCAGCTTCTGCAGCCAAGCCAAACCACGCAGGACTGTACGCTAAGGACTGGTGCTCATTTAAGGCCATTTCCTAGTCTGCAATATTTCAAGAGACTGTTTCCCCATTTGTTAAGCCTAGATTTAGTTTCCATATGTGTACATGTTTGATGTATACAAATAATGATTGTGTTCATCACTGGGACTTAGTACACAGAGGCTGAGACAAGGAGGACTGCTATGAGCTCAAGGCCAGCCTAGGCTACATAATTAAACGAAGGCCAGCCTGGGCTACATGGCAAGACACTGTCTCAAAAAACCCAAGAGAGAAAGAGAAACAGCCCCAGCCTTTCTGGCAGCAAACATATTACACTTGATCTGAGCCAAAAGGCTCAGGGATGTTGGCAGCAAATATATTGCATCTAGTGATCTACAAAAGTCAAACAGCTAGGCATGGTGGCACACGCCTATAATCCCAGCACTTAGGAGGCTGAGACAGAAGATTTGAGAGTTCGAGACCAGCCTGAGCTACAAAGTGAGCTCTGGACCAGCCTGAACTGCATCGCAAGACCCTGTCTCTAAAAGGCAAAATAATAATAATAATTAGTATTATAATATTAACGAGCAAGGGACCAGGGAGATGGCTCAGTGGAACAGACGCTTCCCTGGCAAGTGCAAGGGCCTGAGTTCAATCCCTGATTCCACAAAACATAAATAAATAACGAGCAAGGCAACAGTCCCTCTAGCTACCTTAGTAGACACTGCCATGTCGCCCTGTCACCTCCACTCTGCCACACATGGGGATGTGAAACATGAGCCTCTTCACTCTGCAGCCCTGGAGTGAGGCACAGGGCACCCCGGGCGCACACCCCACGCCGCTAACAGGAGCTGGCATTCAAGAGCCAGGCAGATGCCTCCCCTGGGGCCGCCCAGCAGAGCCTCTGTGCGCGTGCCTGCTCCACTGTGCCCGCCTGGATCTCCCCATGGGCAGGGCCCCAGCGCCATCGCCTTTGTCCTCTGTGCATCCTGCCAAGCAGCCTCAGTGGACATCTGCGCCCCACATGAAGGGCCCACAGTCTGCAGGCCAAGGAGGAATACTGCGACCTTTCATTCCTTACAGACACCTTCGCTGCAGCCGAGAAGGAGGCACTTTGTCTCCACAGTCTTCTGGGCCACGGGGCCGGGCTAGGGTGTCCGAGGGTCCCCAAGGCACATCTGGACAGAACATCCCTACTGTGAAGGAAACTGCGGGTCGCACAGCCTGGTCTTCATCTGATACCCATTCCTCCACTGGCGCGGGGAGGGGCCAACTGAGCGGGCTCGGGGCAGCAGGCTTAAAAACAGTTTACTAAATTGTCAGAAGCCAGGCTTTGGAGGGGCAAAAGCGGGCAGCAGGAGGCAGGGCTGCAAGTTGTACAGGACTCGGGGAGGGAGTCAGCAATTCTGGACAGGGTAGAGGCCAGGGCCTGGAGAAAGAAACAGCTCTGCAAAGCAAATAGCTCTGCAAAGCGAGGCGCCACCCACCCATGCAAGGGACTCCCTACTAAAGGCCTCTGCCCTGGGAGGGGGGTGCAGGTGGGCAGCTTGGCACTCAGGAGGCCGCTGGCAGCAGCCGCTGACCCAGACACTGCCCTGCCAGACCTCACTCTGCAATGACCCATACAGAACTTGCCTACCTCACAATCTGACCGCAGACCCCTGGGACCCTCGGCAGGGAACCTCCACTCTGCACAACACACACCGTTCCCGCGCTCCAGAGCCAGCCTTTGCCTGCTAAACCCCATGCTGTCCGACACGATCAAGTATCTGGCTGACCTACGCACATGTGTGCACTCTTCCAAACTTTGTAAGTTTCCAGGAAAACAAACGCAGTGAGCTAAGCTAGACTTCAACCGAAGGGGGAGGAGGGAGGCTTGTACCTCTTCGTTTGATTCAAAACCAGGGGTTCTGGGCGCCAGCTGAACCCACGCTAGCGGGAAACTCGGATTATCCGCGTCTCGGCACCACCCCGCGCCTTTACCGCTGTCCGGATCGCGCTGAGCAGGGCGAGCCTGCGCAGTGGCCAGTGTCCCCAGCTTCCATTCCAAAGAAAGGAAACCGGGGGAAGGCGGCAGGAGGCAGCTGCGCTGGTGCACCTGAGGGAGCTCTTCTCGGCCCCCACGAGGCAAAGCCGGCTGCCCCTCCCCCCGCCCACGCACGGCCCCGCGTGCAGAGCCCCGCAGGCCAGCGCGCAGGCCAAGAGGTCACGCGCGCACAGGGACACGGACGCGGGCAACCCCACCCCCGCATCCCCAGCCCGCGCTCACCTGGCGCCGGCGTCTGCGTGCCCCGGCCTCGCGCGCGCCCCTGGCCGGCGGCCCGGCAGTCAGAGCGCGCAGCCGCATGGCCACGCCGCGCGCGCGGAGAGGGCTGAGGTCCCCCGGGCTCCCCGCGGGCAGGGCCGCCCGGAAACGACGGGGACGGGAGGTCCCTGCCGTCTCCACGGCCGAAACCAGACGCCGGGAACAAAAGCCAGGCGCGAGAGCCGCCCGCGCGCGGCTCGGCATCTGACACGAATTAGCCCTCCTCCCGCCGCCGGGCTGAGCGGCCAGGCACCCGGACGTGGGTGCAGCACCGCCCTCCGCGGGGAGGGGGCTCCCGCGCCATCTGACCCGAGTTACGGGCTTGGCAAGGGGCTCCCTCCGAAGAGGGTTTCAAGCCTCTCGGAGCAGGCGGCAGGGGCTTCCAGGAATCACAACCCGCGGGCCCCAGGAGTCCGCGGGCCCCAGGAGTCCACACGTCTGGGCTGTTACCTACCCAGTCATACCCTGCGTGCACCGTGGGCAGGCCACCCGGCCCTGCACCACCCCAAGTGTACAAGGGATGCAAAGAAGAAAGTGCTAAGAAAGGTTATTAGTTTTTCCAAAACAGGGACCTGCCTCGGACACAGAAAAGAGGCTTGGGGAGGGAAGTAGACCCCCGGAGAGCAGGAGGAGAGGGTACCAGGGTGGAGGAACTCAAGAGGTCACTCAGAAACCCTGAGACGTGGGCTGTGCTCAGGAAGCACGGAGAAGCTCCCATCCCTCCTCCTGAGACCTGGGGCTACAGCCCCAGTCCCTGCAGGAGATCCTACAGCAGAGGCCTCTGCGGTGAGCCTGGCTCCTGGCCAGGCCCTGAGGAGTTCTAATGACCCGCCTGTCCAGCAGACCGCCCACTGGACCTGACACGGGGGTACAGTCTGGGTGGGCCCGCGGGGCCTTCATGGCTACCACATGTAAATTCCAATCAACAACCTACATTTTCCCATTCCACTTCTGCTACAAAACTGCACAGAGAACCAAAACCACCTCTTTTGCCGGCCAGCCACTGGAGGTTCCAGGCTTCACAAGACCTTCACGGGCAAGGGGAGCCCCCTGACCCCAAATCCACCCTTACTGGACATTCTCAGCCCCCAGCGCTCAGGGTTCTGAGCCTGTGCCTCTGGAGGGATGCACTTTCTCCTATGCTTTAGTCAAACTCATTTTTGTTGACACTTCTAGGTCATGATCCCCATCAGCCCTTCTCCCAGGCAGGAGGGCCGGTGAATCTATACTGCACTTCAGATTCCTCTCTGACTCTCACCGCACTCCCCAGGGTGCTGGTGCCCAAGTCCTCACTGGCCCCCAGGCACCAGCTGATGCTCCCACCTGCGCTGTCCCTGCAGGGCCCATCCTGCCACACTCCTCAGGCTTGGCGCCCTAGGTTTCTCAGGGCTTTGTGGAACCTGGCATTCTCCACCTCCCTGGCCTAGTCATCCTCCCCTCCGGACTTTCCTGGAGGTCCCCAGCCTCTGCCTCCAGGCACCAACACCCTTGACCATGTCCCTCGATCACACCCACCTTCCCCCACGTGGGAAGTAAGGGGAAGTGGAGGGTCAGGGGTCTGGGCCACACTGAAAACCAGGATGCTGGGATGCTGGGATGGGGTTGCAGCCAAAGCTCCCTCCTCTAGAGCATAGGGATCTGCAACCAAACCTGCACAGCGAACAGGACCTACCTTACCCTCTGCCGGCCACAGTGGGCAGCTGGTTTCTGCCCAGCTTCTGGTTGCCTTTCTACTTTGCCTCTATGTTTCTCCTTGGCCAAAGGCCTGGCCTTGGCTTACACTGACCCAGAAGTTCCTTCTGCGGGGGACCAACCAGGGGAGCTGGCTAGAGCCTGAGGCCAGGGGAGGCCACCCTGGAGAAGAAAACCCAGCCAAGCTGTGAGCACAGAAGACTTCACATCCAGGTTCCAGCGTGCACAGCTGCAATGTCAGCCCTACAAGGTCAGCACCCCCAGGGGGCTGAGGTACCTGTAAGACCAGCCTGGGCTACACCATGAGAACCTGTCTCAAAAATCAGACAAATGGGCTGTGACTTGGAGGAGGACTGATGACTTCCAGGATCAGATCTTCCCCCCCCCCATGAGGAGGTGTGTCACATGCGGGTGCTGCCGGGAGAGGGGCCAGAGCTGACTCAGAGCGCAGGGGACAGAGTGGGAACACCTGGAGAGGTGAGAGAAGGCCGGAAGTAGTAGGGAAGGAGGACGCCAGTCACCCAGCCAGGCTGGGTCAGCAGGGCTCTGCGAGGGACCAGAAGGAGGACTGAGCCTGCTGATGCATCCCAGGATGCAGCGGGGAAGGGCACTAATCAAAGTGCATGAGAAGAAAGCTGGGGATGCTTCTGGGCTGCAGAAGCTGGGGAGAGGCACTGTCACTGTCACTGTCACCCTCCGGTCAGGACACCACACCAGACTCCACAGCTTGAGGAAAAGAGGCTTACTCCGTCTCCGTAGGCTCCGGGACGGGGCAGGGGGCAGCAAAGCAAAGGGCCTGATGATGGAGCTGCTCCCTGCAGGCTGCACAGGAAGCAGAGGATGGACAGAGAGGGACCTTCAGGCCCACCCAGGGATGCCCCTTGCATGCAGACCACCTCCTGACAAGGCTTCCACCATGAGCCTCGTAATCCACAGCACAAAATGCTCTGGGAACAAAGCGTAGCCCCAAACTGTAGTGGGAGATCTGGGCAGATGCTCTATTCAGGGACAGGAGCACAGGGATGGCAGGCACAGAGGCAGGGCGCTCTGGCATCTCTGGGGAGAGCTCGCACAGCAGTGTGGCACTTTACGTCCTGTTGTCAAGGAACCAGGGACGGTAGGACGGGGAGATAACTCAGTAGAATAAGCGCTTGCCTGGCAAGCTCAAGGTCCTGAGTTCAATCCCTGGTACTGAAAAAAAAAAGAACCAGGGACAGAAAACTGCAGGGTGTAGCTCCCAGGCAGCCTGGTATGCAGCACAGCTCAGAAGCCAGATGTTGGCAGCCCCTCCCTGTGGGATCCGAACCCAGAACCCAGCCTTTCCTGGGGGCAGGCTCCACCTGCTGGGGTCTCCACACAGATGTTCATCCTTCCCAGGTCCCCACCTCTAAAACCACTGCAGTGGATCAGATCTCAGGACCTGGGGGGGACTTGGAGCCTGACCACCAGGGCCATGAAGATGCCTCGCAGGCTGCAAACCCCGGGCTGTCAGGGCCAGGCCTGAGCCAACGTCACCTGCAACAGCCACATCTGAGGCTTCTTTAGGAACAGACAAGGCTGCACACCCTTTCCTCCGGTTCCTCGCAGCGTGAGGACCTCCGCTGGCCCCTTATGTGTGTTCCGTTCCTGCCCTTCGGCTTCCTTCCCTAGTACAGTAGGAATGCCATACACCACAGGCTAGGGACCCTCCCAGTCCCTCACACTGGGTCCCCTCTGGGGCCCACACTACCCTCTGACCTCACAGAAGGGAAGGGGATAGGGGCACAGGTTCTGGGCTTCCGCCCCCTCGGGGACACAGTGGACACCAGCATCCTGTAGCCTCGGTGTCCTGCCCTGGGGGCACTGAGATGCTGAATGATGCAGAGCTGAGGGAGACCACCTATCACAGAAGCCCCGCTCACGGGAGCCTGGAGAGTGTCAAGCAGGGACAGCAACAGCTCCCTCCTCCACAGAAGTGACACGGGGAACCAGTTTGAGAGGAAATGGAAACCTCAGGAAGTGTCACAACTGCTCAGCCTCTTGTGCCGTAGGCAAGAGATGCAATTAATGTACATGTCCACAGGGGGATGAGTAAGCAGCATGTGCTACACATACCTTGTGGAATACTAGACAGCCTTGAACAGGAGAGAGTCCTGATGACTGTGGCAATGTGGAGGGAAGTGAGCTCACTAAACCAGAGCCAGGAAGACACCGGCCACCTGCACTCCCTCACCCAGGGTAGAATCTGAGAAGCAGATCTTAGCAGCTGAGTGTAGTCAGATAGATAGCACAGGCGGGGAGGAGGGAAGGGGTGGGGGAGGAGGGATCACCTGAGCGAGGCTGCCGAGGAGCAGAGCATTCTGGGTGAAGGCCAGCGCTGTCTGTCGGCTGTGGATGCCACAGAGGGGGGTTGTGGATGTGCTTGCTGCCGACCCTGAGCACAGTCGGACAGCAGAGGGTGCTGGGTGAGAACCCAGCATCTGCCGAGACGGAAACCTTCCCAGAGTCTAGGCGGCCTGCGCAGATCGCCCGCCCCATGCACACAACACGCGTGCACGCAGCACACTCCTCACATAGGCAAATCACCCTGCACTGGCACACCTAAGCGTACATAAAGACAAACGGGGCCGGGCGTGGTGGTGCACGCCTGTAATCCCAGCACTTGGGAGGCTGAGGCAGGAGGATTGTTGTGAGTTCGAAACCAACGTGAGCTACAAAGTGAGCTTAAGGCCAGCCTGAACTGCATAGTGAGACCCTGTCTCAAAAAGACCAAAAAAAAAAAAATAAATAAATAAAGACAAATGATCACTAAGTGCCCAGCCCCCATGGGACCCCACTTCACCGGACCCCACCCAGGCCCAGCCTCCGCCCTCCCAAAGCACGCAGGGCCTCAGCACACTGTGGACCAAAAGCCACTTGTGAGGCTGCACCCATGGCCTCACAGGGACACACAGCAGCTCCCAACCTACAAACCCCCACCAGCCATTACCCTAGAACCCCAGCGCCAGGCCCCAGAAAATGGGGTTCAGTCCCTATCATGGTGCCGGGCCTGAGCGTGGCACTGGAAGTGGCACCCAGGGCCGCCAGCCTGGCACAGCGTTCAGATGGTGCCTTCCTGTCACAGGTGCCACCAGCACCACCACCACATCCACAATCACAGCCATCCAGCCCTTGGCTGAGCTCCCAGGACCGCAGCCCTCAGCAACAAGGCCCCTGCATCAGCCTAAGGGTAAGGAAAGGATCCCGGGGCGAGCAGTGGTCTTCCGTGTGCCCCCCTCCTCTGCCCACAGCAGGCCCCGTCCACTCACCGCCATACCCCCTCCACCGCACAAGCAGCAAGCAGCCATGCGATCCTGCGGCACTCCTGGGTCCCGAGCTAGGAGTGGATCGAACCTGGTCCCCGAGTCTGGGTGTAGGCGGCCGACACACCCCTGACACGCCCCAGGCTAGCCAAGCTGCTGCCCTTGAAGTCTCTGATTAGCTGGGGTTAGTCAGTCAGCTCCAGCTCCATCTTGACCTTCCAGGCCCACAGGCCAGGCCCAAGGAGGAGCAGAGAGTGGCTAAGCTGATGGGAAGGTGGGGAGGAGAAAGGGACAGCAGGAGGATGAGGCCCTGGCTGGCTGTCCACAGAGGTGGAGAGGAGCACAGAGGCATGGCCTTGAGACAGGACAAGGCAGGAACCAAGGGGCTCCTCAGCTGGTCTGGGTCTCGAAAGACAGGTCCTGATAGATCCTGGCCAGCAGAGGACTCCAACCCAAGGGGCAGAGGGTGTGGACCCCAGCATCCCAGGCCCAGCTCTGCCAGACTCCTCCTGGCAGAGCTGGGTGACGCACAGGTAGCCTCGGGGCCACTGCAAATGCACTGCAGCTGGGTGGCCCCTGTGACCTGGCTCCCCAGGTCCCACAGGCACCATCCTCCCTGTCTTGGGTCCAAGCACACCCAAGCCCAGACCCCACCAACCTGTCAGACTGCAAGAGCTGCCCCTCCTCTCCTGGCCAGGAGACCCCACATCTGTCCACTATCGCACCCTGGCCTCCCTGCTGTGTCCCTGTCCTCACAGCACTCCACAGTCCTGGTGCTGAGTTGTCCTCAGCTGTCCCCCTCTGGGCCCCACCCTGCCACCACCAGCCCACATGCTGTGGGGCCTTGGGGCTGCTCCCTACACCCTGTCCACCTCCCTGGACTCCAGGCCAAGCCTGGGCTCCTTTCCCCAGGTCATGGCACGTGCCCTGCAGAATCGAGGACAGCCCAGCTGTCTCCTCCCCTCCTTCTACCAATCCCACCCACAGGCCAGTGTAACCCAGCCCTTGCTCTTGGCCTGTTCTCCAAGCTGCTTCCTGCCTGTGGCTGCAGGACATTTGCGTGGCAGGTCACCTGCCTGCTGCGCTCACAGCTCTCTCCCTGCCACCTCCGCAGGGGCCAGCACCTCGGGCCCTCACTTCTCACCCGACCACACCCGGCCCACCTGCCCTGCTGGCCCTCATCCCACCCTGGCTCAGCCTGTTTCCTACTCGTCCTTAACAAGACTTAAGGAAACACCCCAAGTCAGTGTGTCTGGGAAGTCGCCTTTGAGGCCACCTGCTCACACTGGCCCAGAGCAGGGCTCAGCATGGGAGCAAGGGCTGGAATTGGGGTGCTGCTCCAGCCCCCTGCTGATCCCTCAGTCCTTGGAGCCCAAATGCTCTTGTGGGAAACAGGGACAGACACTGTCCAGGGATCCATGGTGGAAGTGGCCAAGAGGATCTCGTGACCTGTGGCGCCTCTACAAAAGCCAGCTGGGGACGAGGATGCACAGGTGTTCCTGCCCTGTGCGGGGCAATGGGGGTCCCTGGGAGGGGTCGGCACCTTCTGGTGGGCCACAGCTCCATCCAGAGAGGTCGGGTTGCCGCACCCTGAAGAGGAAAGCAAACTTAGGTGCTTCTCACTCTGGCTGCGGGCATGGCCCTGTCTCCTCCTCCGGTGACGGGGGGACTCCCTGAGGATGGGATACTGAGGGCTCTGTCTGCGATGTGGACAGGAACAGGCAGGCGCTGAGCCACAGAGCCTGGACAGGCAATGGCGGGTCATTTATAGCATCTTAAAGGTCGCCTGATGGTCTGTGGACCACAGATGGGCAGATTGGGAGTAAGGACAGGCAGGCTTCCGGCAGGGAGGCTGGCAGGGATGGCAGGTGGACAACGTGGTGTCTCTATCCTGCTGCCCTTTGAGCAAGTGGGAGGTGGGGCCAAGATGGGGTGCACGAAGCCCCACATGGGAGAGCCTGGGGCAGCCCCTGGGGATACACGTGCCGGAGAGATGCTGTGGACAGCGCTGCACAAGCCAAAGCAACAAGTCCAAGTCCACAGCCAGGGCCCAGGTCCACAGACAGTGGCTGCCCACAGGGAGGGAGGTGCGGTTGAGACCCGGATGTGCACACCCAGCTTGGAAGGGAGCAGCCCCAGGATGGGAGCGCTTAGATTCGCAGAGCCTGCCCAGCAACACTACGCCTTTGTGCAGAAGAGCCAGGGGGAGGGGAGGTTCCTGCAAACCCACCATGGGGTTGGTGTTTTCTTAAGGAAAAGGAAACACGCGAACGAACGGGCTTTGGAAAGAAGACACACAGCTCCCCTGACTTCACCTGTGTGCCCCACCCGGCACATTCTTGGGACACACCCCATTCATTTCTCCTTTCCCTGTTTCTCCTGAGGCTATTTTGGCTGCAACACAGACTAACAAAATAACAGGGATTTGACAAATAAAAGGAATGCGTAGGAATGCATAGGGCTGTTTCCAGCCTTCCCGCCCGGCTAGGAGCTGTCTGGAGTTCAGCCCAGGAACTAGGTGGAAAACAATTTCACTGCAGAAACAAAAAGAAAGTAACAAGGCAGACTGCCCTGGAGGCTCAGCCCCAGGAGGCTGAGGCAGGACGGTAGGCAGCTCCGGCTCCCTGGGCAACTAAAAATAAACATAGAAGGGCTGAGCAGGCAGCTGGGTGCTAAAGCTCTGGGTTCAGCCCCCATTGCGTGCTGCAAAACAAAACAAAACCCCGCTGTTTCCATTTCTGAAAGCAGGAAGATACACACACGCCCATGTGCACACAGACAGGTCTGAGTGTCCACTGCTGCGTGCGCACACTCACGCGTACACGCACAGGCAGTACACGCACAGGCAGTACACGTGCAGATCATGCAACCAGGGATGGTGGTGACCACCCATGAGCACAGCAATGTGGGAGTCTGGGGAAGACCCCAAGTTCGAGCCCAGCCTGGGCAATTTGGTGACCTAAGGAGACCCTGTTTCAAAATGAAAAATACGGAAGCCCCATGGGTATGGCTCAGGACAAAGGCCCTGGGTTCAGTCCCAGGGTCACAAAAAAAAGCATCATGCCAAGGAATTCTCCAGAGTAAGTCAACAGAGCTGCCCTGGTGGCAAAGTCTGGGCAGAAGGCAGGCAGTGACACAGCCGTGATCACTCGCCTGGCCATCCTGTCCTGCTGAGTGGGCACTGCTAGCTGCTTGGAAGGCCAGGAGTTGGCTGTCCCACACGTGCACGAGCCCAGGCAGGCCGCTGGATCAAAGCCGACGCCCAGTTCCCCACGCAGCGCCTGGGGCACTGTCTGCACCCCTTTCTTTCCTACTGCTGCCACCAGCAAGGGGCCGCTCTGCTCTTCGCTCTGCCCAGGTCCACACCTTCCCACCCTGCACTTCAAAGGGGCCACCCTGAGCCCTCGGATTGCAGGGTTGCACGGGGAGACAGACAGCCACCCCCACCTTGTCCGTGGCAACTCCTTCCTTCCAGGATCTCATTCACCCTCCAGGGAAGGCTGAGGCAGGAAGATCCAAATTCACACCTGCAGCCTGGGCAATGCAGTGAGGCCTTGTCTCTAAATAAAAACACAAAAGAGAACTTGGGGAAGTGGCCCTTGGCCACCCCACCACGCATCACTCACCCCAGAGGACAGGGAGTCTGGGACAAGGTGGCCTCTAGCAGGGCAGGCACCAGCTCTCAAGGGACAGCCTATGAGGATGCAAAGAGGAAGCACCAAGCCCGGCTGGCTGGCATGTGAAGTGCAAGCCCTGTCGTCCCCTGAGGGGGTGCACCTCTCCCCGGGGAGGGTCACAGCCACCCTGCAGCATTCGGTCCATGCCAGTCCAGACCGTGACACTCTGCAGAGCCTGGGGACTGCAAGGTGACAACACTGCCTCAGGGCCACTATCAGCATGCCTTTCAGGGACCCTCACAGTGGACTCGGCAGGAAACCAGTGCTGGACCTCTGCCTAGTCCACTTTTTGTTTTTCTTTTTTTTTAAACCAGGTCTTCCTATGCAGCCCCCCTGGCCTTTAACTTTTGCACTTAGCACCGGCTTCTTCCTGCCTTAGCCTCCCGAGTACTGGGATCACAGGTGTGAATCTCCCCAGGATGCAGAGTCCAGGGTCCTCTGCCCTGCTGTCCAAGCCCTGCCAGCCTGCTGCTGGCTCCAGCACACCCTGCACACTGCACCACTGCAGTCCCACGCTGCACAGACACCACCGACAGTTTACGTCTCCTCTCCTCCTCCACGGTCACCAAGACCGGCCCCAGCGTCAGGTGCAGTGTTCCTGGCTGCGTGACCAGACTAGGCAGGTCGGGTCATCGTAAAATGTTGGGAGGGGGGACAAAGGCCAGCCCTGGCGCACCTGCCGGCGGCTTGCACTGCGTAGAGAACAGATGTGCTGCCTCTGGAAGTGGGCAGCACAGGGCATCAGCAGCCACCTTGCCATCATGAGGAAGATGGGAAGGTCTTTGGGAGTCAGGAAAGAGAGAGGTTGCAGGGCGGAGCCGCTGGATCAGACCAAGCCTGACTCCGGCATTACTTGTGATGTTCTAATTGTGTAAGACCAGTAACCACCAACCGGACCCAAAGAATTCTTCACATCACTGTCCAGGAACCCAAGATAATGCAGTGCCACACTGCCCTGCTAGGATGGTTAATTTTATACTTCTGCTGTCTAGGCTCAAACATCCTTTAAGAGGGTGCTGGCTATGTATTGTTCAGGCGTGGTTAACATTTAAATCAGGAAACTCTGGCTGGCCAGTGTGGGTGGGGAGGTGAGTCTCTTATAATCAGAGGAAGGTCTGACAAGGGGTGGGGAGTGTCCCGGAGGTAAGAAGTCAAGTCAGCTACAGACCTCAACCTGCTGGGGTCCGCAGCCTGTCCCAAAGCACATGGGCCAATACTCTCCCACCCGACCCACAGCCTCAGATGCCCGCTCAGGGGTGCATGCCGTGGAAGGCATCCTTGGGACTATGGTGTCAGTCCCTTCCTTAGCTAGAGATGTGCAGTACAGTAATCTCTCCTGATGTGGGCAGGCCTGGCCAGCCCTCTTTGACCACAGGAAAAGCCACCAGCAGCTGGCATCTGCTGTGGCGTGTGGGAGGTCAGCATACGAAGCACACTCTTCTCTTTAGGATGCTGGGCCTTTGCACTGAGTTGCAGCTCCAGCTCTTTTTTATTTCTTATTTTAGGATAGGGTCTTGCTGAGTCACTAGCTTCCCATGCTGGGCTGCATCTAGCAATTCTCCTATCCCAGCCTCCTCCCCAGCACTATGACTGATTACAAGCATGGTGTGCCATGCCCAGCTCCAACGTATCTTGATTTGCGGTATTTTCAATTCACAGCTGGTTCACGGGGCAGTCACCCCACGATCAAGTCAAGGAACATCAGGAAATGAATATCTGCTAGTGGCTCCATTTCTCTCGAAAATCCCAATTACTCTCATACCTGCCTGAGTCAGACCCTTGCGCTTACCAGGGAAGCACTTATTCTACTGAGTCATCTCCCCAGCCCTTCTTTTTTCTTTTTAAGAGCAGAATGTATTGGGGGAAAGAAAGCTTCTTCCGAGAGATAGAAGGGGACCCAAGTGGGTTGCCCCATACCTACTTTGTAAAATTTCTCTATTTATTTTAATTTTTAGGAACAAGGTCTTACATGTAGTTCAGGCTAGCCTTCCAGGTTTTTTTTTTTTGTGTGTGTGTGTGTGGGATTGAACTCAAGCCCTTGAGTTTGCCAGGGAAGCGCTTATTCTACTGAGCCATCTCCCGGGCCCCCAGGCTAGCCTTGATCTCCCTATCTAATAGGTCAGGGAGGCCTTAAGCTCCCAATGAATCTCCTGCCTCAGGGCCGGTGGTATAGCTCAGCGGACTAAGCGCTTGCTTAGGTAAGCACAGGGACCAGGGCTCGATCCCTGGTTCCCCAAGCCATGCCGGCCCCGCCTTCAGGTGCACTGAGCTGGTGATGCAATCTGGGCGTGGTGGCATGTGCCCATAATCCCAGCATGTGGGAGGCAAAAAGCAGAAGGATCACTATGAATGTGGGCTGCATAGTGAGACCCTGCACCAAAAAAAAAAAAAAAAAAAAAAAAAAAAAAACCTGTAGAGAGGCCCCCCTCTGGGTTTCCTAATCCCAGGCAGAAAAGCTAGAGGGGGTTGGGGTGCCCAATGGAGGCCCCTAGGTTTGAGGCACCACGGCAGATTGCTGCAGAGCCCAGCAGAACACTAAAGCCACTCGAGGTCATGCGGCCTCCCTGGGGTGCAGGTGCGTCATGGACTGGAGAAAGATTAACCTGAATGAGGGCTCTGAATCACTCAGAGAGTCCCCTGCAGGAGTTTGGGCTGGGTATTTTTTGTTTTGTTTTGTTTTTTTTTCTTTTTGGTGTTTTGAGGCAGGGTCTTGCCAGGTAACCCAGGCTGGTCTTAAACCCAGCAATCCTTCTGCCTTAGCCTTTCAAGTTATGGGCTATGGGAGTGCGCCATCATGACCAGCCTCCAGCTGGCACTGCTAACCCCTCCCAGTCTGAGGCTGGCTAGGGCCCCTGCTTCGGGCACCACTGAGATGGAGACCCATCATAGGCTCTCTGCGGGCATCTGTCCTTGGCACTGGCAGCTACTTTACTAAGCCCCATGGGCAGTGCAGGGGTTACCATGACGCAAGTGTAAAGAAAGGTGAACAGAAAGGAAATTGTGCTTTGCAAGGTTTGTGAACCAACCAAGGAATAATCTCCCTTTTACACTGAAGAGCTTTCATGGCCCCAGTAAAAGGGGTTTGTAAGCAAAATGGACTGCAAGATAAGTGTTTCTAAAGTGCTTAGGAACTATGAAAGCCTCCCACATCCTAATCCCCAATATAATAACAGACGCAGGTAGAGATCAACCGTGCTAAAACTTGTGGGCAAATGCTGCTAGAAAGTGAGAAACAGTCCCCAGATACAAAGGTAAAAACACGCCTGACGCTGAGAAACCCAGGAGTCTTAACCAGATGATCAAACCTCCCTGGCCATCACAGGGCAAAGGGGCACCGTACTCCCAGAGCAGGGCAGGCAGGTGTACTTCATCCCTAGTAAGCCGCTTTTGCAACATCTGCTTAGCCTGAGTCTAACAATGAAACACGAGTCACACAAACCATGTGACCCCTCCTAGAGAACTGGTCTGAGTCTTTAAAAAAGTCAAGTCAAGGATGAAATAAAGTTGTCCCTGCTGGGTGTGGTGGTGCTCACTTGTAA
This sequence comes from Ctenomys sociabilis, assembly GCA_004027165.1. Taxonomy (NCBI): domain Eukaryota; kingdom Metazoa; phylum Chordata; class Mammalia; order Rodentia; family Ctenomyidae; genus Ctenomys; species Ctenomys sociabilis. The sequence goes on from PVKA01000354.1 coordinate 165,447, forward strand.
TGCCAGCACTCTGGGATTGAGGCAGGATCACTGCAAGGTCAAGATCAGTGAGTTCAAAGCCAATCCACAATGCATAGCAATACCCTTGCAAAGAGCCAAGTATAACCAACCAAACAAAGAAGAACTATCCCTGTATTCAGATGACATGAATATCCATCCACATGGAAAAATCCTAGGCAATCTACAAAGCAAAACTCCTAGATACAATAAATCAATGTAGCAAGGCCACTGGAAACAAGGTAAGTATACAAAATTCCAGGACCCTATTTAGCCATGAAAACATGGACACAAAATTTAAAACACGGTAGTGTTTATAATCTCGCACACATCCACACAACAAACTCTTGGTGAAAATCTTAACAAAACAGACACAAGATCCATAGGCCAAGAGCTACACAATCTTCTGAAAGATAGAGAGACTAACAGGAGAGGACTGACACAGACAACCCAGCAAAGCTGCCCTCAGCTGGGAGCTACTAAACAAAGCCCTGCTCCATGCTACACAGGAAAAAGTACTGACACTGGAAAAATACGGACACACATGGTTGGGGTGAATCTCCAGGAAGTAATGTCCATAGAAAATAACGATCCCAAAAGGGCCACATGCTAAGAGTCCACGTAACGTTGGTTGTAGCATGGCTCCCCCAGGGGCTCATGGAGGTGACAGGATGCTGCATCTTGACTGTGCCAATGTCAGCCTATTGAGTTTTCCAAGGTGTTACCCTCAGAAGAGGTAACGGGGACCTGAGAGCCCTCTGCATTACTTCTTACAACTCCCTGGAAATCTACACACAAAAATTTTAAGTCCTTGCCATGAAAAAACAACAATGGTTTTAAAGTAAGCCAGGTGTGGTGGTCGTGGTGCAGGCCTCTGATCCCAGCTACCTCACAACTGAGCCAGGAGGTCTGTAGATTCGGGGCCAGCCAGGGTGACTTGGTAAGATCCCTTTGTAAAATTAATGACAAATGTTAATATTAAAATAAAGCAGGGAGGGGCCAAGGAGATGGCTCAGTGGAATAAGAGCTTACCTGGCAAGCACAGGGGCCTGAATTCAATCCTAGGTTCCACAATCAATCAATCAATCAATCAATAAAAGTTCAATCCCTAGCTCTGCCAAAACAAAATAAATAAAATAAAATAAAACAGGGAGGCAACTGCCAGCTCAGAGGAAGAAGGTGAGGCCAGGGAGACCCTGAGCCTGAGGGGGCTTCTGGAAGCTCCACTGAGCCACACCACGAAGGCCAGCGGGAAGAGTTTGAGGGGAGTTTGGTTTGGTTTGTACCGGAGGCTGAACCCAGGGCCTGGACACTGAACTCCACCCCAACTCTCTTTCACTTCTCACTTTGAGACGGGGTCACACTGAGCTATCCAGCTGGGCAGCATTAACGATCCCTCTGCCTCAGCCTCCAAGAGTCCTGGGATTCGCAGGCCTGTCTCCACCATACCTGGCTCTTCCGAGCCTCAGTTTCTTCAGCACCTAGAGTGTTCAGTGTCCCCAGAATGCCGCTGTGGCAAGAATGAGGACAGGACACATGACAGAAGGCAGGAAGGAGTGCGTCTCTGCCCAAGGCCTGGAGCACAGCCCAGAACCCAGGCAGTGGTCGCAGCAGTGTGAGCTCCCACCCAGGCCCACAGCCCCAGGTTCGGGAGCCACGCGCCACACTGGGTCAGCAGCTTCCAACAGAGCAGTACTTGGTGGAGGGGCAGCTGGGCCAGGGCCAGGGCCAGCACAGGGCCAGGCCAGCACAGCTGAGGGATGTGGCCCTGGGAGTGAGGACAGAAGGACTGGATAGCAGGCAGTGGCCACGTCCTGGTCCACGTCTCCCTGAATCTGTGGCTCCCCAAGTGCCATCCAGGACAGAGCTTGGCCCCATGGGACCAGGGCAAAGTGGGCAAGGGTGTTATCCCATGCAGGGTGTGCAGGAGGCCCTGAGCAGGGGCCCAGCGGCGCAGCCGGAAGGCCTCATCCTGCGCTGATCTTCCCCCCACGTCTGGTCCAGGACCAGGAGGCACCAAGAGCCCGGGATCTAGTGGGGGTCCTGCAGGGCATCCTCTCAAGCCTGTACTGTTCACTCACCCCACACAACTCGACAGACACAGTCAGGAAGGAAGGTGACAGCAGGCCCCAGCAGCCAGCCTGGGAGAGTCACCTGTGGTTCTCAGGAAGGTTAGCACTGTTTATGGCAAACAAAGCTCCCAGGGAGACATGGTGGCCCTGAAAACCCATGAAAGTTCATAAGTGCCCCCCATCTCTCTGTCTCTCTGTCTCTTTCTCATTTATTAAAGATTGGCTTCTAGGATGTTCTCATGTCCTTCAGAGAAGATTGGCTTTTAGAGTATTTTTTTGTCTCTCTTGTGTTTGCTCATCTCTCTCCTTCAGTAAAGACCATATTTCTAGCACTTTCCTGGCAGGTGTAGAGCCATCTCCCCACCCATAGCAGGGGCCTTGGGTGGAGGCTGGTCCCTGGGGCCACCTGGAAGATGGGCTGGCTCACCTGAAAATGACCTCTAGGTCATTTTCCAACTGTTTACAACTCTACCCTGCTGGTAAACAAGAAAGCCCAGTGGTATTCCTGTCCCTGAGGGTGGCACCCCAGTGGGGAGACAGCCCAGTCCCAGAGGGTGGGTGTGCATGGAAAGCCTCGGTCCACTCTGCATCCCGCCTGAGACGGCCTTGGAAACCTGGGCCTGTCTACTGCAGGCTTCTTTTGGGCTGGGTGCTCTTGCAGATGAGGGTGACACAGATAGAAGAGGCCATCTAGGGCAGCTGGGCAGGGCATTTGTCACAGGGCCACCTGGCACTGAGGGGCTAGAGCAGCTGCTGTCCCAGCATGGACGGCAGACACAGCATTGCATACAAGCAGCAGGGCAAGCAGTGACCCCAGGGCCAGGATGGCAGACAATAGAGGCCGCACTCAGCCAAAGCCTGAGTCAGCTCTGCCCACTGGCCCGGCTCAGCCTGGCACCAAGACCAGAGCCTGGCCAGTCTGGAGCTGCTGCAGGCCAGGGCTGCTCTGACTTCAGCACCGGCCATCCGGGCTGGACACAGGCCATGGACCTCAATGGGCCACGCGCAGACTCACTAACACCCAACTGACAAAGCATTGATAAATCCATCCACAGGTTAGTGTTCTCAGGGCACACTAGGAGACAAGGTGGGAAACCCAGGGAGGAAGCAAAACCGGAAGGGCTGGGGGGTGGGGGTGGGGTCAGTAAGACAGACAGACACTCTGCCCTGCTGCCCCAAGCTGTGCCAAGGTCGGAGAAGGAAACAATCAGATACAATGAAACAATAGTGAGCCTCTCAAGAGTCTCATCAGAGGCTGAGGTGGCGCCTACCCCACTCCCAGGGTTCCGGGAGGCTGAGGCAAGGCGGCCCCCTAGTGGAAGTCAAGTAGAGCTCCAGCAGGACCCCTGGCTGACGTCACCAGGAGCACAGACCTTTACCTGTCTCTGGCATCTTGCTGTCTGACGTGGTCTCCTCCTCCTACTGGAGTCTCACCAGGACCAGTGGGTACACAGATCTAGGACTCTGAGGGTTCAGGAAACCTCTCTTCTTCACAAAGCTGCCTGCTTTGGGTCTTCAGTCACATAATACACACATTCCGTCACAGTAATGCACACACACACACACACACACACACACACGCACACACACACCTGCTTCCTCCTGGAGGTCCTGGCTCAGCTCCTTGCAAGCCCACCACAGTGTGAGCAGCTCACACTGTGGACCCTGGGAACAGGGCAGGGAACACCTGCCCTGCCTCTGTGAAGGCCCTGGAATGACACCTTCTCTCTCTACAGCTCTGCACCATAGAGAAGCAAACTCACTTATCTACTGCAGCGTGCACACTGGCAGCTTCAGGGGAGGCTGTCACTGCCCCCGCCCTGAGGATTCCTGCCCCCCAGCTCCCACTAGCACACCATTATCAGTTGGGGTGACTGTGCGCAGCTGCACAGGGTGAGCCTAGCCATGCCTCAGTTTCCCTAGTTTTAAAGCTCAGAATGCAACGTGCTCTGGCATTCCTCTCTACTTACCTTGGGCAAAGCCCCTCCGCAAGCTGGGGGCCTTGCCCAGCTTCCCTGGGGAGGAAGCCCTGCCCACGGCCCCTGCAGAGCAGCCTCTGCCCCTGCCCCCCATTCCACAGCCCTCCCAGCTGCAGGGATTTAGGGTCCTTCCCCTCCTCCCTGCAAATCTCACCCAAATGCCCAGCTCTGGAAGATGCCAGCAATTCTGGTCTAACATGTTCCGAGGGAGTGCGGCCCGTTTGTTGACATTCCTGACTTGGAGCTGTGGAGGACGAATTCTTGGAGGTAAAAATTAACCAGCATCAGCCAAGCGAGGCCTTGAAGCCAGGAGAATCGCTGGCCCCAGTAAGCGGGGGTGCAGATCGCGGCACCCGCCTCCTCGTGGGGCTGGGGGCCCCAGCGCCCCAGAACAGCGCCAGTGCAGGGGGCAGCGCCCAGGGAACCCCGAGTAATTGCGCTCACAGATCACAGAGCTGGCCTGCACCTCCCAGACGGAAACATTTATCCAAATTAAAACCATTCTCCAGAAACAGAATCAGACGTTTTTAATTGAAAATAAAACCAAGCAGCCCCGGAGGCTTTTTTTCTTCTAAATGAAAGACCTTCTTCCTGCTTTCTCATTCCATTAATCACCAAGTTTACACGGCTCTCAGGAGAGCAGGAAAACAGCCTACGCTTCCCTCCCAACGGACCCAGAAGCCCCCCAGGGGCGCCCAGCCAGCTGCCTGTCAGGCCGGACAGCGAGTGGACATGGCGAGCACCTGGAGGCCACACTGTCTCACAGCCATCTGAACAGGTCAGCGGTTCCCAGAAGCCGGTGGTTACTTCTGCGACCCACCCCAGATGGAAGGTAGGGACACCACACCCACATTCACACCCTCCGCCCACACAGAGAGGCGGCGCAGGCGTCTGGTAACTGAAGAATGGATGGCAGAACTGTGGCAAGTCTATACAAAGGAGTACTACTCAGGCTCAAAAAGGTAGGCCAGAGCCGGGGGCTGGTGGGGGCTGGTGCGTGCCTGGAAATTCCGTACTCTGGGAGGCTGAGGCAGGAGGATCATTCAGAGTCATCAGGAGATGGGCAGCAGAAGGGCCAGCCAAATTACTCAGTGGATTAAAGTGTCTGCAAGCAGGATCAAGGGCTGGAGGTTCGATTCCGGGCCTGCCATGCTGGCTCTGCTCCCAGAGCGTGCTGAGATGGCAATTGAGACTGGGTGTGGTGGCATGTGCCTGTAATCCCAGCACTTGGGAGGCTATAAACAGGCAGATCACTACAAGTCCAATCTAGTAGTGAGACCCTGAACACCTTGTGGACCCTTCCTAAAAAAAAAAAAAAAAAAAAAAAAATGGAGATGGGCAGCAGAGTGGGGATTCCAGTCCCTGGGTGAGAAGCAGGGAGAAAGGGACACAGGGACGCAGATGAAACTCATTCCAGAGATGAAGTAACGCGACTTTCTAAAGGACCCTGAAAATGGTCCAATGGTTACATTTTATGTCATGCATACTTTACCTCAGTGAAAACTGTTCATGTTCTTTGATCCCAATCCACCAATCATCTGTCCACAAGCAAGGCGAGCTAGGCTCTGCCAAAGGGGGGCCCTACAGGGACGGCCGCTGGACACTCGAGATGGCAGACAGATGCCCAAGGCCGCCGCCTCAGCCTGGCCTTCTCGGAAAGGAGCCTATTACTATTTTGTAGGGAAACAGTCCACCGGCAAGGTAGGAAGTGAACACACAGCCGCCCTCCCTCAGGCGTGTCCCACTGTCCCCAAGGAGTGTGGGTGGTCAGAGTGCCCAGCTCCAGCCCACAACACAACGGCGGGGACCTCTCTCCATCCTTGCTGTGCATGGATCAAACCAGACGCACTGCCACCTGTCCCCATGCTTGGGTCGCACACAGCACCACGCCGGCCACCTGTGTCATCCCACCACTCCTATCAGGATTAGAGCCCCCTGCAAGCAAGGGAAGTCTTCCTGAGGGTGAGCAGGTGCAGGTCCTGTCCCCAGGCAGTCACCGGGACCAGAGGGCCAGGGGCTGCAGCCCACGCACAGGGAGGGACCCCCATAGTGAAACCAAACAGTCCCTCCAGCTCCTGGCTCAGACTGCCTGCAAGAAAGTGTGTGCCTGCTCAGCTCAGCAAAGACTGAGGGGGACTGTTCTGGGGCTCGGCGGGTGCCAGGCCTGGGGACTCCATGGTACTCCTTCCGGCAGACACCCAAGGAGAGCCCAGCGGGGTGATGGATGAGACGATGCAGAGAGGAACGCAGGCAGGGCCTTTGTTCTAGAAGAATGCACACAGCGCAGACCCTGGCTCTGGGCCCAGCGTGGCCCCAGGCCGTCCATGCCTGCCAGATGTGGCCAGGCCAATTATGGTGCAGCCCAAGGGAGAGAAACACTGCACCCACAGCTGTGTCAATGGCCCAGAGTGACTCCTCAGGCAGGCAGGGTGAGAAATGAGCCCCAGCCTCCAGCGGGCCAGTCAGCTGCCAAGGCGTCACTGCTGCTCTCCGGCAGCCTGCTTCCAGTGCCCCCAGAGCAGCCAGCGCTGGGGCACACCACAAAATCCACACTCGCGAGGTGCCACGTCGCCGTGTGGCTGCCAGGACACGAGGACAAGGAGGCTCTGTCACCCTTTGGGCCACCTGGACGCATCCTGCGGGCTGGGGTGTGGCCTGGCTGGGGCAGCACTTGCCATCCTGACCAGGGAGCCCTTCTTCAACCTTCTGGGAGCAGGCCAGGTGCCCTGGAATAGGCCTGAAGGTGTAGCACTGCGAGACTGAGGCAGGAGGGTTGCTGCTTGGAACCCAGACCCAGGCAACTTAGTGACTTAGCAAGACCCTGTCTCAGGATGAAATCCAACAGAAAGGGGCTGGACATGTAGTTCCAGGCCTCAGCCCTGTGTTCAACCTCCAGTACGGTAAAACAAAACTAAACAAAACAGAGCCCAGCCTTCCTGGGTGCCACCAGGGTGGCTGCAGTGGGGATTTCCAGCCTCGTCTTCTACCAGCTTGGGAACCACGCAAGGTGTCAGCACACAAGCAGCTCACCCAAGAGGGATGGAAGCAGAGGAACCGGAAATCAGTGTGGCCAGAATTAGAGCTGAGGAAGGAAGAGGAGAGGTGAAGGTCAGCAGCCAGGGCATCTGAGGAAACAGCTGCAGGGACCCAGGTGTCACCAGATGCCACTCAGTCTGGGGCTGGGCCAGGAGGGGACCGGCCCAGGCCTGGAACCAGACACAGAGACAGCCCTGCACAGCAGCCCAGGGATGTGGGCGGTCCTTATGTTCTGAAGCCACAGCACCTTTTCCAGAAAATGAGAACAACTTGGCAGGACCATGCTCTGGTCCCATCCAGCGAGGTGGACATGGGTCACCCTGCCCAGCTCCAGGGGGCAGAGACAGACTCTGCAGGCCTCCTCACCCCTCATAGAGCTGCTTGCAGGCCTGCAGGAGACAGAGCTCTAATGCTAGATGTCAGTGCTACGCTGCGGCTGGCCTGGGGATGTAGCTCAGCAGCATAGCACCTGCCTGACAAGCATGAGTTCGTGAGTTTGATTCCCAGTATCAAAAAAAAAGTAGTATGTGGTGCTGCATGCCTGTAATGCCAGCACTGGAGAGTCTGAGGCAAGAGGTTCATTGGGAGTTCAAAACCAGCCTGGGCTACAAAGTGAATTCAAGGCCAGCCTGAACTGCATAAGGAGACCCTCTCAAGATGACAAACAACAACAAAAAGTGCAGCACGAAGCTGCCCTCAAACACAATCCTCCTGCTTCAGGCTCCACAGTGTGGATGAATGGAGGCACCCCACCCCCACCGGGCCCCACATAATTAATTCTTGAGGAGCATAGTGACCGTCTGGAACCACCCCTCTGCCAGGAGTGATGGTGCACACCTGTCACCACGGCCCTGTGGGAGGCTGATACAGGGCAAAAGGGACTGGGGCTGCAGCTCGGTGAGGTCTTAGGTTTAATCCCCAGCACTGCGAAAATACAGAAAGAGCCATCCCTGCTTGGATGCAGGGCCTTCCTACCATTCACAGGCCTCGCACCCCAGTGCCACGGCACCACTGCTGGTCTCCAGGTCTCACCCACCTCCCCTGGGGTCTGGGCCAGCAGCTAAGGGCCCAGGGTCAGACCAGGCCAGAGCTGGGTGCAGTGGGGACCTGGATGGGACCTACTTGTCTCCCAGAAACAAGGGAAAGGGTGGCAGGGACTGGTGGCCTCTGAGGTCCACTCTATGTACACGATGATGCCTAGCCCCGTGTGCGGCGTCTTCTTTCTGCTTCCCCAGCACTCCAGAGGCTGAGGCGGGAGGATTACAAGTGGGAGCCCAACTTGGACAACTCAGGAAGACCTTGTCTCAAAATAACAAAGGGCTCCAGTTAGGCTGAGGACACACCCTTGCACCCAAAGAGGAGGACACCTAGATACAGGTTCCCCTGGAGACGCTCAGGAAGATGAGGGCTCTGGGCTTGCTCCTCTCATAGATCCAACCACATCAGTTTCAAGAAATGCCCAGAGAACTATTTCTGCTGCTCTTTGTTAATCAGGCACCTGTGGAGCCCCCTGACGCACTCCCCTGGGGGCAGGACAGGTTTGGCCACAAAGGCCTCTAGGTAGAGGGGCTGGCTCTGGTCAGCCACTTAAGGACCCCAAAGTCCAGGAAGCTGACCACCCTGCCTGGGTGCATACCCAGGTCCAGTGAGAGGGGCCAGGAACCCCAGTAAGGTATACCTCCAGGAGAGCTTCAGCCCTGACGCCACCCTGCCAGCCCAGCCCTCAGGTGAGAGGCTGACCCACCAGACACCTCCCGGAGGAGCCCCATGCATGGCCCTTGCAGCCCCAGTTCCCAGGGTGCAGCAGGGCCTGTCAGCCAGCATAGCTCCCCCAGTACCTACTGGGTGGCAGGGACAGGAGATCACCCAGTGCCTCCCAGGTACCCACGTTCAGCCACCAGAAGCAGGGTATGGTGGCACATTCTCAGGAGGCTGAGGCAGAAGGATCACCATGAGTTGGTGGCCAGCCTGGACTACACAGTGAGTTCAAAGCCAGCCAGAACGGTGTGTGGTAGGCACAGTGTCTATGGAGGTGGACCTTCCTTCCGCACATCTGTAAAACGCTGCTGCTCCGGGTGAAGTAAAATGCAGGCAGGCATGCAGTGCTGCACACGCAAAAAACCAGAAACAGTAAGAAAGTCAAAGCCCACAACAAACAAAACTTTCAGCCACCGGAGAACCAGAGCCTTTCCCTGAGCTTCAGAAAGGGCAGAGCCCACAGGATGCGGGGCAGGGCTGGTCTAGATCCCCAAAGGAGAAGAGGCAATCGCTCTAGTCCTCCCAGTCCGTAGAATGGGTCCACGTGCAGCGCTGGACAGAGACAGCACGGACGACTCTCCCTGGCCTCTTTCCAGGGAGGCAGCCTGCGCACTCTCACGTTCACGGCACTAGCAGCCCCACTGCCAGCGTCAGGTGTGAGTGGCACTGGGTAAAAAGCCGATTTACATAAATGAGCCTGTAGTGCCCCGAAGCTACTATTTTTCTATCTTCGTGGTTTTTAAAGGAATAGTTCAGCTGCCGCTGATGGCTTTGGCAGCTGCGGGCTGAGGAACTGCTGTCGGGACACGCAGGAGAATCTGGCTGTCGGGGTGCAGGCTGTGGGCTGAGCCCAAGAACCCGGGTCCCTGAGCTGCTGTTCTCCTCCTTCTGCACATTTGTAAAACGCTGCTGCTCCGGGTAAAATACAGGCAGGTACGCAGCGCGGCACACCCGAGCACTCTTGCCCAGCCTCGGCTTGCGGGCTCGGAGGGCGCCGTGACTTTGAAGCCCTCCCTCGGCTCCCAGCTCCCTGCCGGCCCGGCCGCCCGGCTGCTGCCGCCAGCCTCCCCGCCCCCGCCCGGCCTTCAAGGCCGGGCACAGAAAAGCCGTTCTCAACACTTGCGGCTTGATTGGCAAATACAGCCTCACAGGCCGCAGGGAGGAAGGCAGCAAATCCCAAGGACGCGCACCGCCTTTCAAAGGGAAAGAAAAAAGTTTTTGTTTTTTTTTTTTCCCAAAGGCAACACCCCACGCGGGGCTCTGCGGCCGTCTTACGGTGCTTCTGCATTCGTGCATTTTAGGAATCTCTACCAAAAGCCTTCTGTGATCGTGCATTCAAGCAGGGGAAAGTTGGGGAGAAACCATCTCAGGACGGTGGGCAGCGCCGGGGGGCCGGGCCTCTCCGCGGGGCCCCCGAGCTCCGGGGCTGCCTTCCCGGCCGCTCGGCACAGGCCCCTCCTCCGAGGAGCCCCTGTCACCTGCCGGCACAGGGGGGCTGTGCCAGGGGCCATGGCGCGTTTCCTGAGTGGCTGGGGTCCGGGACCCTCCTCCCGCGCCGCTCGGGGACGCACGTGCCACAGGTGGCCCCAGGGAGGGCCGGCGCCAGATCGCTCGCCTGGGAACGCGCGGACGTTGGAGAAGTCCCGGCCCGGCCGCGTCCCGACTCCGCTGGGCTCCCGCGACCCCCACCCGCCTGGGAGTGGGGATAAAGTGCGCAGCCCCACCCGCCCGACCCGGTCAGGCTCCTACCTGGCGGACAGCGCGGCCCGGCAGGGGCGAAGGCCGCGGCGAGGCCGGCGCGGGCTGCGTGCGGCCAGGGCTCCTCCAGGCCCCCTCGAGGCGGCGCGGGCAATCGCGCGGCCCGCGCCCGCCCCGGTCACCTGGCCGCCTGCCCGGCCAAGGCGCGCGTCCGGGCTGCGCGCTCCGGGAGCCGCCCCGCCCCTGCTGGCTTAGTGGGGTTCGGGGCTCCAGGACTGGGCTGAAACGCTTAGGGAGGCCGGCGGGTCCCCGGACCTGAGGAGCAGACCCCCGTCCCCCGGCAAGCACAGTCCCAGGGGCTGGGTGGGCCCAATGGCAGTGAAGGCCCAGGATACCCAGGGTGCCTACGCAGCAGCCTGCAGGGAAGGAGTCTGGATACGCACAGGATGACCCCTGCTATCAGACTAATGAGCCAGGACAAAAGGCCAGGGGTCGGCAGCCAAGGGCACAGGAGAAGTCAGTCCCCAGTCAGGAGTTCAGGACCAGCGTGGGCTGCATGGTGAGTTCAAGGCCAAACTAACTAGGTAGTGAGACCCTGTCTCAAAGAAGAGCGAGTCCCCAGTAGGGGTCAGAAGAGCCCAGGCCTGTGGGCTGGCTGTCCCTGAGATTCAGAGGGCCAGATTCAGTCTCTCTGCCTTAGTTTCTCCATTTGTGAAATCTGGGAAATGTGGGTTTTGGGGTCACAGAGGGAATTTCAGCCATTTTCCTTCCTGCCACTACCTGCAGCCCTTACACTTGGAGAGGGCTCCAGCAGGACACTCCACCGGGTCCTCAGACATGCACGACTTCCTGGGCTTGCTGCTGAGCTCTGCCGTCCTGGCTCCGCCTCCTGGACCCTGCAGGGAAGCAGAAAAGCAAGAAGCCATCCCTGCTAGCTGAGCACAGTGCAGCCAGCCATCTCAGCTCACAGGAGGCTGAGGCAGGAGGAACACCACAAGCTCTAGACAGCCTAGACAAACACAGCAAGGCCCTGTCCCCCCAAATCAGAAAAATAAAATCTTAAAGCAATAAAATAAAACAGAGTCTTCCATGTAAGGATGTTTTAAAAGCAGGGATTAGAAATGCGAGGTCCAAAGTTTGCCAGACTTGGGAGGGGTAGCACAGCTGACCTCAGACTTACACTCTGACCCTGGAGCCCAGGCCACCCAGGCTGCTCTTGGAGCCTCAAGCAGGCCGTGAGGTTCCCAAAAGCGAGGTGTCACCTCTCCTCTTCCAGGGGATACCTGGAGCCCAGGCCAACCCTGGGATGAGGCAGATGTGTCCTTGCCTTTAGCCGGGGATGCCCTTTTTATTTTTTCATCTTAAAGTGAGATCTGACAAAATCACCAGGCTTCCCAGGCTGGGCTCAAATCTGGGATCCTCCTGCCTCAGCCTCCCAGAGTGCAGGCATTACAGCCACCCACTGCTGACCGTTGAGCTTGTCAGGATGTGCTGGTGCAAGATGAGGCACTTGGAGAGTTCTCAACAGCTCCATCGGTGCCTGTCCTTAAGTTCCCCCTCAGCGTCCCTGAGATAGGGGTGCAAGCAGGGCAGCCCCTGGCCACACAGTGGAGACCTGTGGCGCCGGACGAGCTCCTGGACCCCACTTCACAGGCTACAGCTTTGAGTTTCCAGGAACTTAAACAAAAACAGAGCTCAGCCAATTATCTGAAAAAGAAATCATGGTTTTTTCCACCCATAGCCTCCAAAAATATCTCAGAATCAAAAACAACAGTGTCGAACCAATTTAGCTGAAGAAATGTCACCCCTCCTGCCAAGCCTGGAGTAGAGCAGGGCATCCAGGTCACAGCCACCAATGGTCACCGAGCTCCTACTACCTCAGACCCTGCCTGCTCCTCACTGAGAGACCCTGGTAGCTTCAGGTGGGAATCCGGAAGTTTGTCTGGGAGGCTTGTCATTGTCACAGAGTGGTCTCCGTCAGCCAAAGCCTGGGGACTTCATAGTACCACGTCAATAGCTTGAGCATTCTCCTGATTCTTCATTTCCTTTCACTGAAAATTTATATTTGCCAAAGCAGGGCAAAGTAGCACACACCTGTGATGCCAGCATTTCGGAGGCTGAGGCAGGAGAACCCCTGGCAGGCTCCAGGTCCCCTTGGCAGGGCTGAGCTTTGCCCAGGCCCTGCATCCCAGCATCCGTGCAGGCTTCAGGCGAGCCTGGCTCGTGGATGGGAGCCTGTGTGTGGCCACTGCTGTCCTCCCAGGGAGGGGAGGAGGGGCACGTTTGCTTCCCTACCGGGACTCTGGCCTGCTCCTGTGTCTGAGCCCCACTCCCCAGGGGGCTCAGGATGCACTGGCCCCAGCCTCCCTGCCCGTTTGTCCCTACGGTAAGCAGACAGGTGGCCACCAGGATAGCATGCGCGCTGCGCTATCAATTCCTGCTGCTTGGCTCGTCTCTGAGAACTCTGGCCATCCCAGTGCTTGACACAGGCTCCAGGTCTTTGTGTTGCCTGCAGGGCAGTGTCTCTAGGAAGTAGCTCTGCACCATTTGGGTCCTAAGTTCATTCAACGAACCTCCATGGAGTCCTCGGGCTGGGCCAGTACAAGTTTCCCTACTTCTGGGGTCACTATCTTCACACCGATTTGGACACTCCCCAAAGAAGGCAAGCTTTATGATTTAGGGGGTGCTACCTTGGGCTTTTACTCTGAGCTCCAGCCCCAGCCGCCATAACTTTCTTTGAGTCAGGGTCTCCCTACAGAGCCCCGGCTGGCCTTGAGTTCCTTATGTAACCCAGGCTGACTTCAAACTCCAAGCGATCCTCCTGCCTCAGCCTCCCAAGTGCTGGGATGACAGGCATGGGTCACCACACTCAGCTCCCCAGCCCTTCTAATATTTTTATTTTGACATGGTGTCTCTCTAAGTCATTAAATTACCCAAACTGGGCTCAGTTCTCTAATCCTCCTGTCTCAGCCTCTGAGACAGGCATGCTCACCACACGAGTTCCAACCCCACCCTCTGCACAGGCTCTGAAGGGGTTGACTCCCTGAAGGCAGCAGCCTGGTACACACAGCGCTGGCCTTCTGCAGCTGCGGCGTGGTCTGTGGGCCTTGGAGGAACAAGGAACTAGAGCAGCCTGGTCCCTGCGGCTCCGCTTTGCATCACTTTCTGCATTTACACAACTCCAGCTGGTCGCCTCCCGTTCCCAGGGCAGCTGCACCGCACACACACTCCTACAGGGATCAGGCTCAGAGAGGGCTGCCCTGCCCCGCCCCCACCCCGGAGGCTCTCCTGGCATGGCTGGTCCCCCCTCAGCGTCTACACCCACAGACTGCACCACCATTTCTGCAAAGCTGATCCCTTAGCCACTAAACCCTGAGCCCCCACCCTTATGTTTTTAGCACAGGGTCTTGCTAAGTTGCTGAACTGCCCAGGCTGGACCTGAACTTGCCCCCCTCCTGCCTCAGCCTCCCAGAGCGCTGGGATGACAGGCACATGTCAGCCAGGCTGGCGGGAAGTTCTTCCACTGAGGGAAACCTGGTTGCTCAGGTCTCTCCAGAGCAGAGCCACGGCCTGAATCGGGCGGGGAGTTTCTCCAGGGCTCCCCCAGGACCAGGCCAGTACATCCCGGGGAGGCAGCCGCCTGGGACCAGGATCAGCCCGGCTCACCTGCGGCAGAGGCAGGGCGACCCTCCCCCGCCCCCTCTCCTTAGCCGCCTGTGTCCTGGGCCCAGTGCCTAGGCTCAGATGCGGGGTATCCCACCTCACTCCCTAACCAACGGACAAGACAACAGAGCCAGTCCCAAAGCCCTGCTGAGAGCGGCATGGATCCATCAAGCGGGACATGGCGGCATATGCCAGTCATCCAACGACTTGGAGGCTGAGGCAGGAGGGTTGCTGGGAGTTGAAGCCTCTGAGTTGCTGGCCAGCCTGACCTATGTGCAGCTAGGATGGTGAGGCCCCAGCTAGTAAATAACCCACCATGCATAGATGTGTTATGCACCCGCCAGCCACCGAGATACAATCCTGCCACCCTTGCGTGTGACCCACGTATGCAACCAAGTATAAGCACAAAAGTCCCTCAGCCGGGGGCCTCGCAGGAGAAGGCAGCTGTATTGGACCTTGCACTCATCAGAAACTGGCCGCACCACCCAGCTCCTCCCAAAGCCAAAGGGAAAAACAAAAGCCTAAGAAACACCTCCTGGCTCAGGGGTGGCTTCCCAGGCGCCAGCCTGCGCAGCTGCATCCCTTTGGGGGCAGGGCGGGTCCAACTCAGAATCCACCAAGGTGCACCTGGAAGGTCCTAGGGGACCACTGCGCTCCTGCTCTGTAGGGTGCTCTGCTCCCAGACCTGGCTGCGACAAGTAATTTGTTACCACGGGAAGCAGGGGTGAGGCTCAGCTATGTGTTGGGGGTGCTGAGGGTGGCCACTGATACCCACAGTGCCACCAGGGTCACACCCCAGCCTGGATGGAGCCTAGGGTCGCAGCCCTGAGCTACTCCCCGGGCCCCTTTATGTTGTCTATATTTGAGAGTTCTGCTCAGTCACTGAGTTGCCCAGGCTGGTACAGGTCTTGAGACCCTCCTACCTCAGCTTCCCGAGAGGCTTGGGCAGACGCGGGCCACCACCTCTGGCTGGGTGCCTGCATACGTTAGCTGGATTGATCATGGGGTTCCGTTCTGGGGTGTGAAGTGTCGCTGAGCAAGCAGCCAGGAGGTGACCTGCCAGAGGGGCTCCGAGTCCTCTGGAGCCAGGACGCCCTGCACGTGGCCCATCCGGGCCCCCACCGGGCTGTGCAGAGCAGTAGCCCCTCGGAAGTCAGGGGTCACATTCGGAGATCCCTCGCAGCTCAGGAAACTGGGGCAGGGCCAGAGGAGGAGAAGAGAGAAAGTGGGACACGGCCTGGGGCAGGACTGGATTCATGCCCTTGGGGTAAGGGCAGGCAGGAGGTGGCCAGGGTTTCTCCTTGAAATTTCACTTCAGTTCACAAACAACCAGTTTATTGTGTCTGGGCCTGGTAGTGAAGGCCTGGAGTCCCAGTGCTCAGGAGGCTGAGGCAGGTGGCTCTCAGGGTGTTTACACACTGTGGAGCACTACTCTGCCATGAAGAAGGATTCAAAAAAAAAAAAAAGATGAAGGATCAACTCACATCCGAGTATAAGACAACGTATAGAGACTGTGTTGTTAAAGTGAAACAAGTCAGACACCCAAGCTTCAATAACACACAGCTTCTGTTACAGGAGAAATCCAAAACACAAACACAAAGCAAAATAAAAGCTGGCAGGAAGTCGGAAGACAGATCTTTCTCAAATAGGAAAAGGACCAAGAAATGGAGGGAAAAGAAAAAAGCCCATGAAAAGAGGAATTTTGTTGTCGTTTTGCAATGTAGCCCAGACCAGCCTTGAACTCACGATGTGGCCTGCATAGGCTGGTCTCCAACTTGTGGGGAACCCCCTGCCTCAGCCTCCCTCCCCAGGGCTGAGATGGCAGGTGTATGCCACCACACCTGGCTAAAAAAAGATGAGGATGTGTTGTGTGCATGTGCCACACCAAGGCATGCAGTCACCGGGCAGCGCAAACATGCTCAAAAAAGTCAGGGAATGTTCTGCTGTTGGTCTGAAGGCGCTCCACATCGTGAGAGCTGACAGAGAGTGAGAGAGACAGGCAGACAGAGAGAGGCAGACAGACAGAGAGACAGAGACAGAGACAGAGAGACAGAGACAGAGAGACAGAGACAGAGAGAGACAGACAGACAGAGAGACAGAGACAGAGAGACAGAGACAGAGAGACAGAGAGAGATAGAGAGACAGAGACAAAGATAGAGGCAGAGACAGAGAGACAGAGACAGAGATAGAGACAGAGACAGAGACAGAGAGAGACAGAGACAGAGACAGAGATAGAGACAGAGACAGAGAGGCAGAGACAGAGACAGAGAGACAGAGACACACACACACTTTCAGAGAGACAGAGAAAGAGAGAAAGAGGAAACAAAGAAACAACAACAGAAAGATTGTCTTATTGAGCATGGAGTCAGCACTGCCCCACCCCTAGGGTGGGGCTTAGAAGGACTCTCTCTCCGGGTGTTGTGCCCCCTCCCAGTGACCTCACTGTCCACATTTCCCAGGTGGGGACCGAGCTCTGCCGGGGCAGGACTAGAGTGCTCGGTGCTCTTTACAATGAAGGCTGTGCACGACTGCAAATCCAAGCTCTTCAGGAGGGAGGCTGAGGAGAGAGGATCACAGGAGCTTAAGGCCAGCCTGCACTACACAGTGAGACTGCCTCAAAAAACCTAAATAAATAAATAAGTAAACAAATAATGACATGAGGGTTTTGTAAGCCTGCAATGCCAGCTATTCAGAAGGCTAAGGCAGGAGGACTGCAAATTTAAGCTCAGCACAAGCAACTTAATGATGCAGCAAGAATTTGTCCCAGGGAGCTGGAGAGGTAGCTCAGTGGCCTAAGCACCTGTCTGGCGAGCGCAAGGACCTGGGTTTGATCCCTGGTACCGCATGCCATGCCAGCCCCATAGCACTGGCCATGCTGGCCCCAAAACTGGGCATGGTGGCACATAGCTATACTCCCAGTTCTGGGGAGGATGAGACAGGAGGACCTCTATAAGTCAGAACTGCCTAGTGGGACCCTGTATCAAATAAATTTTTTTAAAAAGTTAATAAAAGAATTTGTCTCAAAATAAAGATTTTAAAAAAGATCTAAGGGGGCTGGAGAGATGGTTCAGTAGAATAAGTGCTTCCCTGGCAAGTACAAGGGCCTGAGTTCAATCCCCGGTTCAGCAAAAAAAAGGGGGGGGGGCTAGGATTAACACAGTGCCAAGGTCTTGGGTTTCTTCTTCAAACCTCAGTACTGAAAACAAATAAGCAAATGAACCATAACAAGGGCTCCAAATGATTATTTCGGACCCTGAGCTTGAAGCCAGGACCTTCCTATGCAGCTATGTCCCCAGCCCTTTCTGATTTGTATTTTGAGACAGGGTCTGGTTGAGTCACCCAGGTTGGGATGGAATTTGCAACCTTCCGGACTCAGCCTCCCAGACATGGGGTTACGGGCCTTGGCGACCTGCCAGCTACTGCCCGCAGTCTCAGCTCCCGCTTCCTACAAGAGCCATGGAGGGGCTTCCCGTGTTGCGTCCAGTACTGGTACTCCTCCTCCAGCCTGTGCAGGAATCCCACCCTCCACTGGGCTGGGGTCTCCCAGTAAATGGTTTCTGGGCCAACCTCCCTGGACACCTCCGTAAGTGCAGCCTGTCCCGCCATGGGGTCTGCAACACCTGCCCCTGCACTGAGCGTGCGGGAGGGCTATAGACCCATGAGTGCTGGAGAGGAGCCTTGTGTTCTAGACAATGAACCCCTGCAGCCGGCGTGGTGGTGCACGCCTGTCATGCTAGCACTCGAGAGGCTGAAGCAGGGACATCGCTTCAAGTTTGAGGCCAGCCTGGGTGAGACAGCGAGACCCTGTTTCAAAAGCAAAACAAAATGATACAGTTCAGTAGGATCACCTGAATCCAATTCCCAGTGCCACAGAGAAAACAAATCAAATAAAGAAAGCAACGCTGTGTGAAGATGTAGCTCAGCAGCACGGCATCCATCTGTCCTGAGTTCAATTCTTGGTACCAAAGGAACCCCAAACCCTGAAGTCACCATTTTGCTGTGAAGTGCACTGACTAACTTCAGTTTGGGGATTTTTTTTTTTTTTTAAGAGTAGGTTTTTCCCAAATGGAGAATTACTGGGAAGAGCTTGTGGAAATCTGGAAAAACACTTTAAAGAGATGGAGCCCTTCTCTGCAGGGTCACAGAGGCCACAGCCTCCCTTCCCCAGGCAGTCGCCGTCACTGTCAACTCCAGGGCTGGCTTGGGCCTGCTGCTGCCTTCAGCACTGGGAATCCAGGCGAAAAAGTGAGGGTGAAGCTGGAATCTGCCCCCTCCCGCCTCCAGCTCCTGGATCCCTGTCTGCCCCACTCCTTGGGCTGGCCTCCCCTCCCGTCTACTTCCCCCTCTCTCTGTCTAGACGCACCCAGCAGCCAGCTAGGAGCACAAGGACCAGCCTCCTCCTTGAGCAGAAGACTCCTTCAAATTTGGCAGGTTTGCGCCCCACCCTGGGCTCAAGAGGTGCCTGGATACCACAGCCCTCCTGCTGTCCCAGGAGTGGGGGAGATCAGGCAGCTGGATGGCCCAGGCACGGGAGCCCCCAGGCTGTGCCTGGAGCAGGATACCACTCCTCCACTGCACCTACTCCAGGCTGTCTGAAGTCCTGGGTGGAGCTTCCAGACAGGCCCTACCACCCAGGGTGTTGTGACCATGGCCACGATGGGGTGCCCGGTGGCTCTGGAGCCCAGGGGTTCTCACTCGCAGTGCCAAGATTTGCTTTAAACTGTTTTCACTTTGCTTGGAGTAGTGGTACACACCTGTCTTCCAGTCCACTGGCAGGCTGAAGTAGGAGGGTCACAAGTTTGATCCCAGTCTGAGCAACTTTTCTCTCTTGAGAAATTCCCCTGCCTCAGCCTCCTGAGTGTTTGGGTTATAAGTATGCGCCCTTACACCAGGGCTAGGCTTGAACACGAGGTCTGCCTGCCTCAGCCTGCCAGAGCACAGGCAGTCTAGGCACACACCACCAGCCCAGCTTCCTTAGCTGTTTCCAGCTACACCTCCCTGTCCACTGTCACGAAGGAGCCCTTCAGATAGAGTGGCCCACTGGTGCCTTTTAAAGCCACATGGAGAGAAAGAGAAAGCTGCAGAGGAGACTGCACTGCGAAGCATGGGGGAGGGACGGGCAAGGCCTGTGGGGACAAAGGTCCCTGTGCTCAGCGGTGGCCTGTGATCAGGAAGAGGCGTGCCCAGAGCACAGGGGGTGGAGCCGAGCCCAAGTCAGGTGTTGGACGCGTGCTGCCCTGCGGCGTGGACCGTGGTCCATGGTCCGGACCCAGCTACTGGGCTTTGGGGGTCGCTGGCCCCCCAGTGAGGCTCCATGTGATCCCCAGCCCAGCTCCTCTTGGATCACCAGCTCAGCTGTCTGCAGCCCTAAAGCACACACAGACAGCCTGTGGCTCTGCGGCCTCGCCCAGCACCGCAGGGAGGACACAGGGACTGGAGCAGCACCTGCTGCTCACGCATGCTCACGAGGCAGGGCCTCCAGGCCTGGCTGTGCACCCGGAAGCTGCACTTGCCTTTGCCCACTGCCAAGGCTGAGGTTGTACAGCTGCCTGCAAACGGTTCCCAGTGCCAGTTTCTAGTTTTCCATATACTGACAGCTTCTTTTTCCCCAACCTAGAAGCAAATCGGTTCAACCCTGGAGAGGCTGAGGCAGGAGGATCCCTGGGAGTTTGAGACCAGCCTGGACTACAGAGTGAATTCAAGGCCAGCCTGAACTGCATAGCCACACCCTGGGGTGGTGGTGGGAGAAAACAGGCACCAGGATCAGACATCCGGAGTGAAAACTCCAGAAAAGAACAAAGGAAAACGCCTCTCAGGCTTCGGAGCTGGGTGCTCAGGGCAACGCGTCAGGCGGCTGTCCCTGCCTCTCGAGCAGCTGTCCGTGGAAGGCTCTGCTGGTCCACAGTGCCTGGAATCTGCAAAGCACCGCTCTGCAGGCCTTTCTGATGCCACGTAAGACACCAGGAATGCTGGATCCCATCAGCGGACCCGGCCAGCTGCTGGTCACTGCCACTGTCCCTGTCGCTGTCTGATGCCAGCTTGTACTGGGCACTGTGGGTCCACTCTGCCGGGAGCTGTGTCTCTGCCGCTGGTCTTCGTGGGCTGCTGGTGTCTGGAGCTCTTTGGTGCCAAGAGCTCTGAGCGCTTCTTCACTCTGCCACACTTCTCAGGATCAGATCCTGAGGAGACATGCAGGACTTTTGGAACCCACAGTTTCTGAGAAATAAATCCCAAGTAGGTTTACGGGACACTACAGCGAGTCTTGCTCGTAACAGGGCTGTGCTGCAGCGCTGGGGTGGGGGTCAGCGTACATTTGGAGGCCTTCCTAGACTGTGCCCAGGGCCTGGGCAGGCTGGTTAGGTAGCTGCTGCGGACCTGCTCAGTGGGCGAGGGCTGAAGCCAGGGAGCACTCTGGAAGGACGGCTGTGCATGCTGGGCAAGCAAATAAGGGACCCAGATCCCTCCCTGCCTGATCGCAGCTACTCCTGAGTGTCCTCTCCTTTCTCAAAAAGGCCACAGTGTGACTGAAGTGGGGGTTGGGGAGGGCCACGCGGCCTTGCTGGCTGCATTCATGAGGGAGTGGAGAGTGTTGGGTCATAGCCCAGGGAGGACGCTGAAGCGAACTGTCCCAGTCCACTGGGGTGCCCAGGGAGCAGAGGGAGGAGCAGAGAACTGCCCGCCACATGGCACTCCCTCCCACCAGACACGGAGGGGGCTGAGGCTGGTCCCAAGTGACCTCCTGCCTGCTGCCATCCACTCGCTCCCATAGGGTGGGACAAAGCGATCCACCCTCTGCCCTGTGGAGGAGCTGGCGGGGGTTGCAGAGCCTTGTCTGTCTGCGGCCGAAACGTCACTAGCCAGCCCAGCCTGCTGATCTCGAGCCACCTCAGAAGACTGGGCAGCGCTCATCCGAAGAACTGGCAGACTCTCGAGCCTCTGGCATCATGTGCACTCGGGGAGGCTGGAGACTTCAGAGCAGCCAGTAAAGCCAGGGGCAGCTCTGCGAGGGAGCTGGGCGAACCCCACTGCCACTCAGTCTGGGGACCTAGGGTGATGGCTTCTGCTGCTACTGCGAGCTCTGTGCCATTAACTGACATACGGAAGGAAGCCAGGAAAAATGAAGTGTCAGGCCAGAGGGCAGAAGTGGCCCAGCACTGAGCCTGTCTTTGCTACTTCCTTGCTGTTCAGATAAAAACACTCAGCATCCACACTCTAAGGAGAGGTTTACTTCAGCTCACAGCTCACCGGGGTCTAAGTCCGCAGTCAGCTGGCTCCAGGGCAGGGCAGCCTAACAGAGGGGCCTAGCAGAGGGGCGTGGCAGAGGAGAAACAGTCCCTGGAGGGGTGGCCGGAAGGGGTGAAACTCCCTCCTCTTTTCCCTTTTTCTGCCACTCAGGCTGCAAGCCTATTGGCTGGTGCCGCCCACATCCAAAGTGAGCCTTCCCTCTTCAATCAGCCTGTTGTCCGACCTATGCTAAGCCAACCAGTAGACCAGTCCAGCAGCACACACCTATGATGTGGTCACTCCCCGAAGCCCCACCTAGGAGGGCGTGAGACTTGGGGGGACATCTAGGTACCTAATCAAACCACAAGAGAATCCAAGCTCTCTTTGCCCTGGAAATGTATAGGCACGTGCGTTTGTGAGTCTGAGTGTGTGAAGGCATGTGTGTGTGTGTTTGTGTGAATGCAAGTGTGTGTGGTCTGTGTGTGTGAGAATGGGATGTATGTATATGCATGTGTGAGCCTGTGAGTGTGTGTGTGTATAAGTGCTTGCTTACGCTGCTCATGGCCTGATTTGGAACCTCCCTTCCCCCCACGGCTGCCCATAGATGGACCACCCCACTCCTGCAGCGGCAATCTGAGTATCCTACAGAACGTGAGGCTACCCAACAGGGCAGCAGGAAGAGAAGCAGTCCTCTTTACTGTCGCTGCCTCTCTCCTCTGTCCCATGTTTGTTTGTTCTTGAAACAGCTTATCACTATCCCAGGCCGGCCTCACACTTTGACCAGTCCTCCTGCCTCAGCCTCCCTAATGCTGGGATGACAGGTGTGTGCCACCACACCCAGTGGCTGCATCTGTCTGCCAAAAGATGAGTGATGTGGCACGGGAAGAGCTGGCGAGCCCATTTCTGCTCTCCCAACAGCTGTGACCTGAAGTCAGCCTGGCTTCGTGCTGCGCATTCCCCTGTGGATCCTGCAGGACAGAGGTGATGGGCCTTCTGAGCGTTCTGCGTGAAGAGCCAGCTCAGGAACCAGGTGAGCAGGCTCCAGGACAGCCCTGCGAGGCCCAGCCAGGTGTTTAAGGAGCTCGCATCCTGAGTCATGCCCGTACCAGCCAGGCTCCTGGGCACAGGGCTGAGATAGTGGCCGAGGACAGGTGGCCCTCGCAGGTGTCATGCAGCGAATGAAGGAGTTGCCTTGGGACCCAAACACCTCTGCCATTTCGAACATGATTACATTTGAGCCAAGCACAGTGGCCGTAGTGGGTTGAGAACTGGTGATCAACTTGTGACGCCAGCTGAGCTGAACCAATGTGGTGCTGGGCATGGGAAGCTCACCTGAGCATTGTTACCCACAAAATGAAAAGGAGAGCTCGAAAGGAGCAACTAAGGGGGTAAAGAAATGCGGTTTTCCTGCGTCCTGGGTGCTGTTGGTTCTGCTGGAGGACCTCGTCCTGCTGGCCATCCTGGTGAACTCAGCTGGTCTCGTCTCCAGTGAGCTCAGGACTGTGTTGTCCCTGAGAATGGCCATGGTTCCCTGTGGGGGAGCTCTGGTCCTCGCTTGAGTGTTGCTTCCCAGCTTTGGAGGGAAAGACGGTGCACTGTTCAGTGTCCTGGAGAAGCCTGTCACACTGCCCACCCTCACATGGACTCAGCTGCTCTCATCAGAAGAGCTTGGGACCTCGTTGTCTCTGAGGATGGCTGTGCTACTTTTCTGGGTAGCTCTGGTCCTTCTTTGAAGGTTGCATTCCAAGCCTTTAGCCCCCTGGCACAGACTTTCTAGCTTCTAGTACTGATCTTTGGGCCTTCCCAGCACAGATCTGTGAAACAGACTTGCATGTGACATTGTCAGAGGCTCCAGATCTCTGGCTGGACTCATGTGGCATGGCCGTGGGCCATGGATCCTCAGCTGGACTCATGCAGGACATTGCCATGGGATCCAGTCTCTCAGGTGGGTTTTTTGGATCTTTTGTGTGTGGACAGATTTCCTACACTCTTTTGAACCTAATTGTTTTTGTTTTTGTTTTTTTTGGGGGGACCAGGGATTGAACTCAGGCCCTTGCGCTGGCCAGGCAAGCATTTATTCTACTAAGCTATCTCCCTGGCCCCTGAACCTAACTCTGTGGGTGACTATTATACATTAAGCCACTGTCATTAAGTGTCCTGTATCTAATTATTTTCCTTATAAACCCTGACAACAGTGGCACAGCACTATTGTGTTAATGTGATTCCTTAGTTATTATAGACAGAGCAGGTTTAAAATCTCCTAAGCAAGTGGACAGGGAAGGCTAAATAAAATAGATAAATGGAATCATTTTAGAGCTCCAGGAGGATCAAAAGCCTCTCACAGAATTCGAGATTCTCTGGGGGCTATGACCAAGATCTTCTCTGGACAGCTGGTATTTATTTAGTTGTCAACTCAAGGGAGGGGAATGCTCAGGAAGGGCGGGAAACACTGAAGGACTTCTCCAGGTAAGGCCTAGTGTTAACTGAGGAGAGCTCGCTTAACTCCAGCAGGTCCCCACCCAGGAGTGAGGTGCCCGAGGCCGCAGCCAGGCGTCCTTGGCGGTGACCTTGTCTTGTTTTCTGAGGCTTCACAGCTTCAGCCACCATTATAGGCCTCGGTAGGGACCAGTAGCTCACACAGCGTGGCTTACTGTGAGTCTGCTGCCCATCTCCAGGAAAGGGCCTAAGCTTTAGACATTCACAAGGAAAGGAAACACGAAAGACCCACTGGTTATCTGAAGCCCTGCTCAGAGCTGCTTCGCAGTGGTCCCCATCAGACACCTGCCATAGCAGCACTTGGGAGGCTGAGGCAGGGAATGTTTGAGCCTAGCCTGGGCAACTTAAGGGAATTAGAGACCGTAAATCACTCTCAAAATAAAAACGATACAAATAGGACTTGGGCCAAGTGTGGTGATGCACACCAGGAAAACCAGCAGCCAGGAGGCTGAGGCAAGAGGACCCACACGAGCTCAAGGGCAGCCTGGGCTGCACGCAAGACTTTGTCTCAAAGCCCCCCAGTGCTGGGGTTGCAGGGGTGCACCACTTTACAAAGGGAAACCCTGACCAGATTCCTGAGTGGGGAACCTAAAGTACTGAGTTGGTCCTGAGCACCTACCTGCAGCTGGGGCAGCTGGTCTGGGTCCCACAAAGGTAATGACAGCCTCAAGCCCAGGACTACGTGGAAGGATCTCTTGCCTTGTCTTGGGTTTGCGAGGCTTGCTCTCCTACGTGGTAAGGCAGACAGGGCTGAAGACTTGATCTGAATGGGAGACTGGAGGAGGGGAGGCCCTAGTCAGGATGAAGGTGCCTGTTCCTCTTGCAGCCTAAAGCACCCGGCAGCCTCTGCCTTTGGCTTACAGGTCTGACAGCAAGAGGCGGGGCCTGACAGAAAGGTGTGGTCAGGTGGCTCCTGTGGGTGTGGCCAAGAGCTCTACCCCTTCAGACCACGCCCGCTGATTAGCTTCCCGGCCTCTCTTCTGCACCGAGCGGCTGCCCAGACAAAGACTTAAGGCTTCTGACACTCCCTCCTCCTCTAAACTGAGGCCCAGTGGAGAGGAAAGTGAGAAAGACAGCGCAAGGGCTCCCCAGGCTTTCCGTGGTATCTGGGTCCCAGCCGAGGGCCCCTATGGCCGGGTGCTGCATGTGGCACGTGCTCCACAGTAGCCTTGCATTGCGTGAAGATGAGGAAGGGCGTCACCATGCGATGCCCTCACAGAGCAAGAAAAGGGCGGCGGGGAAATGTGTGCCCCTCGTCACCCAAAAGGCAGCAGGGGATGGAGCCAGCTGAGATGGCTGTGTCCCAGGATGGCAGGGGAGGCCTGAGCAGGGGTCCTGGCACTGCTGTCTTCTGCCGGCTGCGGGAATTGCTCCCAGGCCTCCAGACTCCGCAGGCACCACACCCTGGACGGTGCCTGGGCCAGCAAGCTTTGCAGGTGACGGTATGATGTCCTCCTCCGGACAGTAGGCCTTGGGCACATGGAGGAGGAGGTGACACATAGGACTGCATTGGTCACACCACCTCTTCTCCAGGGCCGGGCTAGGGGCTCAGCATCCCCCAGTGAAATGTGGTGGGGCTGGGGGCTCTGTCTTCTCTCTGTAATCCCTGTGCAAACTGTCCGTGGTGTCCAGAGGCTTTACAGCAGCGTGTCTGACACTTCTGATAGGTTCTTCTGCCTTTTTTCTTTGGCAGAACCGGGTATTGAACTCAGGCCCTTGCACTTGCCAGGGAAGCGCCTATTCCCCAGAGCCATCTCCCAGGCCCTTCTGACAGGTTCACACTGCTTGTGGCTGACGTGAGTGGGTTACACCTGAGGTCTGGGTAGATCCCTACTTCTGAGGGGGGGCGTGGTGTCGCGTACCAGTGATGCATTGCTTCACTGTGTGCCAGGCCCGCTGTCTGTCATTAGCTCTGTGCAAGACAAAACCAAAGCCACCTGCACTGTCCCTGCCCAGAAGCAGCTCCTGGGCCAGCCGAAGGGCCACTTCCTTTGCAGAGATAGCTGCAGTTTTCAGGCCTGTGTCTGCCTGGTTCTGTTCCTGCCGTCTACATCTCCTGACTGAGAAGCCCTGAAACCTGTTCTCTGCTTGCTGCCACAGGAGGCTGCTCCCGGGTCTGCTCCCTGGATGGGGTGGGCCGGATTCCTGGGAGTGGAGAGGGAGGCTGAGCTGTGGAGAGAGGACGCCCTGTCCCTGTCCCGCTGCCTCCCACTGTGCTATTCTAGTCCCTAAACTGTGTCTGTCCCATCGAAACTCTAATTGGAAGGTCCCCGTTTGGCCGAGCCTGTTGTGGATGACAATGCCACACAAAAGGGAGCTGAACGGGAGCACTGCCACAGCAGGAAACAGCCAACAGCCAACAGCAGCACACAGCAAGCCACGGGCAGCAGGAATGACCGCAGCTCCGTTTCCCAGGCGGATGCCCACCCAAGGGACAGAGAAGCCCAAGAGGCAAGGCTCCCGGAGCCCCGCTGGAGGTAGAGCACTCAGTCGGTTCACGGCAATGCTACTTGCGAGCCTGAGTCCTCTCTTGCTGTTGCTGCTGTTGACCTGAGGTTTATACACACACCCGAGGAGCTGGAGACAAGGAGATGAGGACCCTGGGGTTTCAGAGAAATCCACTGCCCTCAGGACTCCAGGAAGATGGGAGAACAGTTGTCTGAGCACCAACGAAGCAGGGACTTGGTCTACACAGCGGGGGACACCAGGCACCAGCAGGGGCTGCTGGCATTCTCCGGGTGCTGTTTCTCTAGAAGGTTCAAGGGAACAACTCACTCACACCCTAGCCTCCCCTGCAGGGGGTCTTCCCCTGATACTGCTGATTCTTACTGCAGCAGATGGAAACTGTTAGGAAATGCCCAAAACACAGTTGAGGGCACTGTTTCTACAACATCTGAATTAGTTTCTGTGATGTGGACTTTTTTGTTTTTAAGAGAGTGTTGCTATACAGTTCAGGCTGACCTCGAACTCATGGTGATCCTTCTGCTCTGCTCCCAAGTGCTGGGATGACAGGCTGACTCAGCCTCACTTTGACTTCTCAAAAACCCCTGACTATCTGGGTGCGGTGGCACACACCTATAATTCCAGCACTTAGGAGGCTGAGGTAGGAGGATCATTACAAGCTTGAGACCAGCCTGGGCCACAACGTGAGCCCAAGGTCAGTCTACACAGCACAGTGAGATCCTGTCTCAAGCAGACAAAAACAAAAAATAAACAACCCACTGCTCGGGCAGGGCAGACACATTTAACAAATGGGAAACTGCGGCTTAAGAGCCACCAGTCCCTGGTCACGCAGCTTGAGGGGCCTGCTTGCAAGACCCAGAGCCTCTGGGCTCCGCTCTGTCCTGCCTTCTGCCTTGGGGCCGGTCCACCTCCCTGTCCCCGGAGGGCCCAGTCTTGCTGCCTTCCCCAGCCACCGCATGATGTCCCTGCCCACCGCAGGCTCCAGGACGCCAGGTCTGAATGTTTGCAACTGTTCTCAGGAGAACTCGTTACTACACAATCATTTCAACATGAACCCTCAAAATACACCCCCGGGAATTGTGGCCTAAATGCCCAGTTCCCAAGAATGTTGGGTCATCTAAAGTATTTCATGCATGTGTGGGATGAACTGAAATTCTGCAGCCAGCTCAATTTCCAAAGTCTCCAAGGAGTCTTGAGGGGAAATGTCTGAGATTCAGACCTTTAGATGAATCAGCGAGGGGTCGTGGCACACACCCGTAAGCCTGGCATTCTGGAAGGCTGAGGCAGGAAGACTGCAAGTTCAAACCCCGTCTGGGCAATGTGCTAAGATCCTGTCTCAAAAACTAAAAAGTAAAATGTGCCGGGATGCAGCTCAGCATGAAGGCCATGGCTTCCACCCCCAGGGCCCCAAATGAAACAAGAAGAGGCCCAGCTGAGGGCAAAGAGCGCGCAGCGGACAGAGCCCATGCCTGACTCACACAGGGCAGCATAGATAAGTAAAACTTAAAATAAGCCTGGATGCCCGCAGTCCGTGGGTGGCCCGGCCTGAAGCCCAGAGCTCCCAAGTGAGGAGTGTTGGTGTCCCTGCCTCTGAGCAGGGTCCCTAAATAGGCCCAGCTGCAGATGGCACCTTGGGGCGGAGGGCACGTGGCTCTCTACAGAGTCCCAGCCCGGGTCCAGCTCTGCAGCAGGGCCTTCCTCCCTTCCTCTGAATCTCCTTCCCTCCCTCTGGGCCAGGACTCTGCTGGACCCTGAGAACCGTGTCCTGTGCTCTACACTCAGGGTTGAGGGATCCCGGGAGACCCAGGTCCCTCTGATTGCTGGGTGAGGCCAGCAGGGTGCCTGTTTCAGGCTGCATCAGCTGGGTTGGGAATGCTCCCGGGCCTCGGGCCTCGGGCCTCAGAAAGGCCAGGCTGAATTACCCACAGGGAGAGGGCTCTGAGCCCTATTGTGGGGTGATTAAAAAAAAAATCCCAGTGCTAGGGAGGCTGAGACAGAAGAATCACTAGGAGCCTGAGCTGTGCAGTGAGACCATATACCAGATAGATAGATAGATAGATAGATAGATAGATAGATAGATGAATAAATCTTCAAAATGTGATGAATGTTTACTTTTTTAAAAAAATTTATCACAGAGAAAAACACATTGGCATTAATTTCCCTAAAAAGTCTCCCCTGATTTCGAACCACTTATCCTATTATTCTTGTCACTTTCTGAAGAAGCAGGACTGGAATGCTGTTTCCTGAGCATCTCTGAGAAACATGATCAAAAATATAGTGACTGGCCAGGCGAGGTGCTACCTGCCTGTCATCCCAGTACTGTGAGTTCGAGGCCAGCCTGGGCTACAAAGTGAGCTCAATGCCAGCTAGAATCTCATAGTGACACCCTGTCTCAACAAAGGAACAAACAAACAAACACATAATAAAAGGGCCAGGTAGGTGCAGAGGGCAACAGAAGGGTTTGCGGTTCAACCCTGAAAAATATATTGCCTAGGAGGATGGAGCAGGCTGGCCGCTGTGAGTCATGCAGTCCCCTGGAGAAGAGCAGTGTGAAAGAGGCTGCTTTCTCCTGGGGGCTTGGGTAGTCTCACCAGTTGTGCGGCCTCTAGAGGGTGCCAGGTGCCGTGGATGGTGGGTTCCCCTGAGAATGCCGAGGGGCAAGGGATCTCAGGCAGGGGGCATGCTCCCATCTGGAGACCCTGCTGCAGCCAGCCCTGGGGTCCCTCACACCGTGTCCCTGCCTGGTCGCAGGACATGCTTCATTGGAGCCCCATCCCTCAGGCTAGGGGGCCGTGCCGGCTTCGAGGTGCTTGAATGTAGAGACCACAGGTCTCTCGGTGGGATCCACTGTGCCTGAGGAGAGGCAGCAGGCATGAGGGGAGCTAGGAAAGAAGACAGCAGCTGGGTCAGGCGGCAGCTCATCTGCATGGTTGGTGGGACGCCCCCCAAACAACAATAGTGGCGTTTATTTGTACCTCTATAAAGCTGTAAGATACGAGACTGTCTAGCAACTAATAGCCCACCACATCTAGGCAGGCTGTATTTTTTTTTTTAACCTTTTATTTATGTATTTGGCACAAGCTGCTCAATATGCAGCTTGGACTCTGATCCTCCTGCCTCAGCCTCCCCAGTGCTGGGATTACAGCCGTGTGCCACTACACCCAGTTTCAGGGCCAGCATGGCATGCAGTAGGAGGGATCAGACCTGGGTCCTTGTGCTTGCCAGGCAAGCGCTTGGACTGCCAAGCTAACTTTTTTTTTTTTTTTTTTCCAGAACTGGGGATTGAACTCAGGCCCTTGCGCTTGCCAGGGAAGCACTTGTTCCACTGAGCCACCTCCCTGGCCCCAAGGATGTATTTTTTAAGGCTGAGTGCCTTGGCTGCTTTAGGCACTCAGGCCTCATCCTGCCCTCCCACATAGGGTCAGTTTCAGCTTCAGTGGCTCCCAGCACTCGAAGGCCACGGATTTGCACTTTAGAGAACAACCCCAAGCCCAGCGTCTTCCTGGTGAGGTGTCTGTTCGGAGCCTCGGCCAACCACTGTGGGTTTTCTTTCCTTGTTTTTGTTTTTCTGAGGTTTTTTTTTTTTCCCTTTCAGTTAGCAGAATGGGGCTTAAGCTACCTGTTAGGCAGATTCTCAATCACAGAGCTACCTCATACTCTATTTTTTATTTTATTTTTTATTTTGAAAGAGTCTCTATTTTTTGTCATTGTTGAGAAAAAAGTAGACTTCTATGAAGAGAACAATATGCAGCGTATTAATTATTATAACTGTCCTAGTAACCTGTTTTGAAACTGTCTAGTTGCTATTTGTTAGTCCATAAAAAAGAAAAAAGCAGGGCTGAAAGATAGCTCAGTGGACTAAACACCTGCTTCAGCAAGAGCAGGGACCAGGGTTCGATCCCTGCTCATGCATGTTACACTGGCCATACCCCTGGGGCAGGCTGAGCGTAGCGATGTACATCTGTAATCCCAGTGCTGGGGAGGCAGAGCTGCGCAGTGAGACTATGTACCAAGTACATAAATGGAAAAAAAGAAAAAAGTAAAATAAATGCAAAACACCCAAAGCTAAAGGGGAAAGGCTTTTTTTTTTTTTTTTTTTTTTAATGTATTTGATTTCAGGGTCTGGCTAAGTAGCTCAGACTCATAGTGATCCTCCTGTTTTCAGCCTCTCCAGCACTGGGATTACAGGCATGTACCACCACGCTGGGTCTCGGTCGCCAACTCAGCACACCCAGGGTGTAGGGGGTGCTTGTGGTGCTGGGGATTGAACCCCAGTCCCTACGCTCGCCTAAGCAGTGCTTAGTCCGCTGAGCTATTTCGCCAGCCCTGCGAAAGGTTATTTAGCTCACAGTCTGTGGAGGGTCCAGACTGTAGTGGGCTGGCTCTGAGCAAGCAGGCTCACAGCAGAGGAAAAGCAGTCCACGGCAGGCACAGGGCAGCGAGGCAAGCGCGGGCCGAGCAGCGCCTCTCCGCCCACTACCTTACCCGGCTGCTCAGGGCGGGCAGCACTCACACGCTCAACCCCAGAGCCCTTGAGCCTGGCATTGCACCGTGAATCAGCCCCAGCGTCACACACTCTGGATACAGCCACCCGTGAAAAGCCCCTCGTACGGCGACCTGAGCACCCAGGGGACGCCCAGGCACAGCCTTCACAGGACCGTGCTGAGCTGACCAGACGGGCTCAGAACTTGCAAGCTGCCCCACCACCTGCGTGGCTGGGATTCTGAGCACATACTCCCCGTGCATTTTGGCCATTTTAATTGGGTTATTATTTTATCGCTGAATTTTGAGAATTCTTCGTGTATTCTGCCTACCGTTCTTAAGTCAGGTGTGTCTTTACAAACACTTACTCCCGGTCTGTGTCTTCTCGTTCTCTTAACTGTTTTTCAGAGCGCAGAGCCCCTAATAATGTCACGTGCATGACCGTGGTTGGTGTTCCCTCTAGAACATCACCTTAATAGCACAGATCCTCTACCCTCTGAATAACTGTTGTAACTGTCCTAACCTGTTTTGAAACTGTTGCATTGCTATTTTACCTTTTTCTCATTAAAATGAATAAAAAAAAAAAAAGGCCATCTAGATTTTTCCCCATGTTACTTTCTCAGAGGTTATTTTTTGCTCTCTCTCTCTCTCTCTGTGTATGTGTGTGTGTGTGTGTGTGTGTGTGTGCACCCATGTGTGTGCTGGGGATCAAACTCAGTACCTTACACTCTCCAGGCAAGTGCTGTCCTTCTGAGCTATATATATCCCCAGCTTTTGATTTCTGACAGAGTCTCATGATGTAGTCCAGGCTGTCCTTGAAATTACAATGTAGTTGAGGCTGGCCTCAAACTGAGAGACCCTTCTGCCTCAGCCTCCAGAGGGCTGTGAGGACAGACGCGAGCCCCAGACCAGGCTCCACACTGCCTTCTTGGTGGTCCACAGCTTAGAACTCCTTTCCTTGTTGATTTCCTGTCCAGCCTACGGGCTATTGGGAAATATTTAAGGCACGATGCGAGTCAGCAGATTCCAGCAGTAGCACACGGCAGCCTCAGCACTTCACGGCCCTGCACGGAGCTCCGAGCCGGCGCTGCTCAGCGCGCTCTCTGGCGGTTGGCGCGTGCACGAGGGCGTGTAGGAGAGGCGCTGCTCCCCGCGCCTCAGCCACCGCTTCCCCTGTGACGACTGTGGTCTGTAGCTTATGCAGCTCATCATCCGGATGATTGAATCGGGGCTGTAATCATTCTGTGATAAAGCTTACCAGTCAGAGGCTTCGGTTTTCCTTTTTTCTTCAAAGAAAATGCTCTTTATTAGCACATGTTGGGTATACACAGTGACCACGTCGGTCAGAGGGCTTTGCGCCGGGGCACGACGTACCCTGATTTTCCCCCCTCCTACTGCCCCATTCCCTTCAACCCCTCTTCCTCTCCTTATTTACAAAAGCTGTTTCCGTTTTTTCCTCTATTTTTTTTTTTTTTTACTTTTTCCTTCTGTTCCCCCCACCTGTTTCCCTTCCCATTTTAACTTTTCTTTCCCTGTTTCACAAGATTACATATTTTTTTATGTTAAGGATTTTTTTTTTCTTTTGTATTGAGGACAAGAGTCTACAGGGTCTCACTACACAGATCAGACTTGCAGTGATTCTCCTGTTTTCAGCCTCCCAAGCGCTGGGATCACAGGCGCGCACCACCACGCCCAATCTCAGTTGCATCTCAGTGCACCATGGGGTCCGGGCCAGCACAGCAAGCTGGGGATTGAACCCTGGTTCCTGTGCTTGCCTAAGCAGGTGCTTTAGTCCCCTAAGCTATCTGGGCAGCTCCCCAATCCCCGCCACCTTTTTTTTTTTTTTTTTTTTTTTGGAGACAGGGTCTCACTGTGCAGGTCAGGCTAGGCTTGAGCTCATTTTGTAGCCCAGGCTGGCCTCAAACTCACAACAATCCTCCTGCCTCGGCCTCCCATATGCTGGGATTACAGGTGTGCAGCGTCGCGCCAGGCTTCCTATCATATGTTTTGCTCCTTATTTACACTTTCTGATTCTCACGCCTGAGAAAGTGGTATTTGTACAAGTGTGTCTGATTCCTTTCCCTTAGAGTATGGACTCAAGCTGCACCCATTTACCTCGAAGTGTCTCAAGCTTATCTTTACGCCAGCAAGGTATGCATAAAACTAACACATTTATCCGTTCCTCCGTTAATGGGCGTAAGGGTTGTTTCCAGCCTTCGGCTACTACAAACTGCTGCTGTAAACACTGGCACACATGCAACACTGTGGTACAATGCTTTTAATTCTTGCAGGAAGATTCCCAGAAGGGGATTAGCTGGGTCGAACGAACGGGGCCTCTAACGCTAGCTTGCTGAGGAACCCCTGCGCCAATTTCCATAGTGGTTGTACCAGTCCGCACTCCAGCCAACAGTGCAGAAGGGCTCCTTTTCCCCGCAGCCCTCCAGCAGCAACTGGCTGCCTTCCTGTGGACAGCCTTTCTCCCTGGGCTAAGACGGAATCTCAGTGTGTTCACCATTTGCATCTCTCAGATGGCCAGTGATTTGAACATTTTTTTCATATATTTATTTTTATTTATTTAGTTTTGGCAGAACTGGGTATTGAACTCAGCCCCTTGTGCTTGCCAGGGACATGCTTATTCCACTGAGCCATCTCCCCAGCCCCATATATTTATTTAGAGACTTAATTTGTGATGTTGATCTTCTTAACTTTCTCTTTTTTTCTTTCTCTCTTTATTCCCTTCTTTCCTTCCTTCCTGGCTTTCTGGGAATCAAACCTAGGGTCTCTGCACTGGGCTACATCCTCAACCCTTTTATAATAACTTTTATTAAATATGAACACAGCCTCATTAAATAGCTAAGCTATCCAGGCTGGGACCCAAATTGAAGTCCTCCTGCCTCAGCCTCCCAGAGTGTTTGGATTCTGGGTGTGCAACTCCCTGTCCAGCTAACTCTGCACCCCGAATCTTCCATTTGGCATGGAGAACAGCTGTGGCCTCAGTGTCTTATCTTCTGTCCTCACTGCCTGGGGACCTAGACCCGGTGGCTTCGCTTGAGTGGCCTCGGAATCCCCGGATGTTACAGAGGTAGAAGCTTCTACTCTTGCGATATGAGTACATATGTGGCTGGAGAAAGGAGGGACCTGTCTCAGGGACCCCATGCAGCCGGGGCTGGGCTGGGAGCCATTCTAGAAGGCCTCCACACACCGAGAGGGGCCAAGAGGAGAGAGGCCGGCCTGGCGTTGCTTGGGTCGCACAAAGGGGCTCTGTTCTGCAGCCGCGGCCCCCGCGCCGGGCTGTCAAAACACAGCGGACATTCCTCAGCTGGCGCACACAGGCCTCAGTGAGCCGCTGGGTGGTTTGAGTTTATTAGTGCGGCCACAGTCATAAATCCTGGCCTGGAATGCTGCCCCCCAAGCCCCCCTGTGACATCCCAGGTCCCGGGGTCACCACCACCGCAACTTTTCAGTTCACTGCGATGTAAACTGCTCAAAATCAAGGAAGAGCAATTAGAAATCAAACACAGACGCCCTGTGTGCAAACAAGGACTGAACACAGACAGGATCTGTAGGTGACAGCACGCGTGTGCGTGCGTGTCGGGGTGGGAGGGGCGACGGGGCGTCAGACACTCATTGTGAAATGCAACACCAGGCAGCGCGATAACCTGCAGCCCATCCAGCAGTGGTGTGGACCCCACAAGCCCCAGAAAAAACACTTCTGAACAGTACCCACCGGGCTCCTCGGCGGAAAGCTCCCTTCAGACTTGGCTGTACCCTCGAGGGTGTTCTGTGGTCTTCTGTCTTCCCCTGAATAGTGAAATGTAGCTCATTGGTGAGCGCACACCTACTTACACGGTGTGATCAAAACACACAGCGGCCCTGTATAGGGACCAGCCTGTGGGGTAGGTTCTGTGGCCCCACGACCCAAGCTTGGTGTGGCCTTGCTTCAGGAATAGGCAGGGCTCCTGAAGGCCTCTTGCCCATGGCTGTGGGCGGAATGAGATTGCCGGGCACCCCTGGGCCAAGGCAGGATCCAGAGGACAGCTGGCAGAGCAGAGGCCTTTGTGTTGAAAGACACTCTGGGTCCCCCTCCATTTAATCTTCACCCACTTTGGGACGGTTACTGTTCCATGAAACTTGTGCTACCACTCCCACAACACTTCGTGCTGGCTCATAAAAATGGGCCAGGGCTGGGGAGAGAGCCTGGTGGTCTAAGTGCCCGCCCAGCAAGCACAAGGACCCGGGTTCGATTCCTAGTACCACATGCCGTGGAAGCCCTGCGTCAAACTAACCACTGAGACCAGGGTAGTGGTGCACATCTATAATCTCAGCACGAGGGAAGCTGAGACAGGAGGATCACTACGAGTCTGAGCCACATAGTGAGACCCTATACCAAATAAATAAATAAATAAAAGCTTCTTTTTTTTAAAAAAAAAAAGCAGGCCAGCCGTGGAGGTAATGCAGCCCACCAACTAGAGGCAAGCTTGTCAGGTCCCCTTTGTGCCCTGAACGTTGTCTCTTTGGGTTTATCTTCCACTGTCCTCCCTACAGGTATCTGAGTCTGGCCCACCCTTGGTGTTTAGATGAAAAGAACTGATGACAGTGAAAGATACGCTGCCATGAATTCCCCGCAGGTCCTCCCCTCACGCTGAGCACCTCCATCCCAGCCCCTTGCCCCTTCCCGAAGCCGCTCTGGGTGCTTCCTTCCCCGGGGGTTATCGCGTGGGCGGCGCCTGCGGGGAGAGGTGCGCTCTAGGAACACGGCCTGCGCTATCTGCCGGATCCGCACCCGGATGGCTCTGTCTCTTCCGCAAAGTCGAAATGAGCACTAAAGGGATATGAATGGATTTTCGTTTGATTGCATTCCAGATGTCGAGGCAGCCAGGACAGCGCAGCTAAAGACCCTCAAGGAAGAGGACAGAAGAGCTGCTGCAGAAAGCGACCAGGACGGTGGGACATGTTCTGAGCGAGGGGAGAACCGGGAAACGGCTTCATGGCAATGTGCCTTTTACTACTATAGATAATAAGAAATCCCTCGGAATGCTCGCTGCAGGTTTCGCTCACATCTTGCGCGCACTGTAGTTTCTGGGGTCCTGTGCACGCTTCTGCTTCGTGGCCACGTCCCCCACCTCTTTGGACACACTTGGTCTGTACTCTGGCCATACCTCACCTTTCAGGCCCTCGTGCTCACAGGGCTTCTGTTGGCTGCTGGTGGCCGTCCTGTCTTCCCCAGGCTGGGCTTGTGGACACGATGCAGCTCTGGCTCCAGGCCCACGCTGGCCTTCTCCTCACCTATGCCTCGCCCCTGACGTGCCCCCTGCTGGGGCTTCGTCTTGTTGTTACTGGGACACAACCCCCAACACCCACAACTTGAAGGAGGTGCACGGTTTCAGATCTTTCAGCCCATGGCTGGGCTCACACAGAGAAACAGCTTGGTGGAGGGCCTGCTGTGGAAATCAGGAAGCAGAGAGAAAAGGGGGGAACCAGGAACAAAGACACATGCCCAGGCCATACCCTCAGGGGACCGCAGGATCCCCCAGGGGCCCCATACAAGGAGGTCACGTCCTAAGAGCAGGCCAGCTATCTAGTAGGCCCTCGGAGGGCAGCTAGACCCAGGCCATTCCAGGGCTCCAGACTGCTGTTTGTCCCTGGGTGCACCACCTTCTCTTCCCACTGCTCCCTGGCCCCAGGGCTTGGGACTGTCCCCATCCAGCAGTTCATCATCACCGCTGCAGAAATGCCCGACACTTGGGAGACAGGCGGTGCTGTGTGAACCAGGTAAGGCTCATGGAAGAAATGTTCCAATGAGCTCCGTTAGACCACACACTTGCCCAGGCGCCGGTAGCTCTATTTACTGTGACTAGCATTAGCTTTATTACTACTGATACTGTTTACATAATTGTAGTACAGCTGTGCATCCGTAGCTTAACTCTATACTATTACTAATCCAGACCTATGTGTTATTAGTTACATGTAGTTTACTATCATTTATGGATATTCGGTATACATTTAATTAGATTAGGTCATTAAGGTACTTTAATTTACATAGATAGCCAAGCTTGAGTGTCTGTACATTGTTCTTCATTTGTAAGATCCCCACCTTATAGAATTGTTATAGGAGTTGCATGAACAACCAGACAGGTTTCTGATATGCAGAAGGAATTCTAACAAATGTTTGTGACCTTCCTTAAATTGTAATTGTAGTGCCGCTGAAGGGCCTGTTTATCTGTGTTCTCTGATTATTTAAATTTGAGATAAGGACATTCCTGGCTTCATACATCTGCTTCCAATCACTATGATGGAGGGGGCTGTATAATCTAATTGAAACCCTATCTGCATTTAAGAAAACAATGTCAGCCTCTTTTTGTGTTTGTCTGTCCTCAGAAACTCTCTGCTTTTCTTGCACTACCCAGTACCCCACGAGTCACCCACTAGTTCTTACAGGGACATTTTCAGGAACTGGCTTCTAAGACATGTGAGCATTCCAGGACCATAACACCCAAGAGGGCCGGGTGGGCTGCAGCCGCAGGGTCTCGCCGCCCCCTCCCGGCAGGCCAGGCCTGCAGGCCAGATGCGGAGAGCACATTTTATGCTTTGCCTAAAAATACTCAAAGATGGATTGGGTTTCCCTTGAATCTAATTTAGCTTACACAGAGCTACTCAAAGTGAAATATTTCTAAGACAAATGATAAGGTAATTGACTTAGAACTTCGCCGTGTAACTTTGGGTCATTTATTAGGACCTTCTTGCATCTTACATTAGAGAAGTATGCTCGTTTATTATAGAAAAGCAAGTAGAAAATTAATCTTTTCCCAAAAGCAACATGTGATTTTCGTCATACTTTATTCACATTAGACATGTGGTTACTGCATTATAAAAAATAGCAAAGCAAATTATGACTTCTAGAGAATCCATGATTCCGTTCCTCATTAAAAACAACTAAAAAAGAAACACTCGGGAGAGGATTGGTAGGAGGAGTGTTTTTTCCTAGTGATTCTTCCTGGATATTTTTAGTGCATCCTTTTATAGAAAGTTCACAAGAAGAAAGACAAAAACAATTCTCTTCTGAGCTTTAGAATATGATTTCTCCCTTCTCTTCAAATGTTCAAAGAACTTAACACCCTAGTGTTTGTTTTTAAGTGAAATCATTGAGAAGGCAGCCATGAGAATAGCTGTTTTGCATTTGCAGTACCTTGGACTGTGGATGGCATTCAGGCCTCGCTTGCCCTAGGCAGGCATCTTCCCCGCAGTGACACCCAGCCCGAGAACATTCTTAAACAGCATTTCAAAGAACTACTGAATTACTATCACTTCCTGCTTCTCAGAATGGTCATTCTTTTCCCATGTGGTGGGACAAGTCTCTAGACTAAGGACAGAGGCTGTCTGAGCAGCCTGGGAGAGAAGTGCAGGGGCCTGGAAGATGGGCCGGGTGGAGCCCCAAGGCCCGAGGCCCAAGCAGCTGTGGTACAACCTAGTCACCTGCCCCTGGGGACATGCTTTCATCCCTGTCCTTATTGGTGAGACACAACACCCAACACCCAGGACTTAATGGAGGAGAGGTTTACTTTGGCTCACAGTTCCCAGAGGGTTCAGGCCATAGTTGGCTGCTCCAGGGCCAAGGGGCCGGCGGACAGAGTGCTCCTGGCATGGGGAACAGGAAGCAGAGACAAAGAGGGGAGGTGCAGGGGAGGAAGATGCACCTTTTCAGGCCACACCCCAGTGACCTCCTCTTCCAGCCGGACACTGCTCCTAACGGCAAGTCAGCTAGGAGCCCCAGAACCCACTCAGCTCCCCAGAGCCTTGCCTATGAGTGCGCCAGACTCCGTGGACACCCACAGAACCCTAGCAGGATGCCCCTGCTGAGGGCACCCTCACCGAGCCGGCTTCCTGGACCTGCCCTCTGGCCCTCCTTGACCTGGGGGACACCAGCCTTGCAGGGCAGGGCCTCCCTAAGGCTGGCCCCCAGGGTCACCCTGCTCACTCTTCACAGATGGCAGGAGTGGCCTCAGTCTAACACTGCAGCTGTCACCTACCAGCTGCCACTGGGCCCCGGCACACTACTGTCCAATTTTGCCACCCACTCCATACAAATGCCCTGGGCCACGCCCGTCCGCTGTTTTCCTCTTCTTGGACAGCGGCATCCCTGACTCATCGGATCAGCCGCTCACTGCTGTTTCCATCCCCCTGCCGTCCACCCACTCCTCTGCACCCAACCCCGGACTCCGTTCACACTGTCTTCTTCATCACCCGCCTCTTCTTCTCAAAGCTGCCGGGCTGCTTCCTCCTGGTCCTCAGGGCTCCACGGGGCTCCACGGGGCTCCTCGGGGCTCCACACAGGGCCCTCACGCAGAGCACAGAGCCCAGCTCCTGGCAGAGCCCCGCGCAGGTCGAGTTTCGTATTCAGAGCGTCTGCAATGTTTCATGTAAAACTGAAGCAGAATTTATCATCTGCTACAAGGAGCCTTGCAATAAATTCCTCAGTGAGTTCCATTTCAGGAAATATTTAGTCTCTACAATTGGAGGCATCTGTTTTCTGTTGTCAAAAATTTAAATCGCTGTAACCGGGGGTCTCTGTTGGCTTTAAAAGCCAGAAAACTTGGAACCGGATCCCTTAGTTGAGAACTGTAAAGTGCTTAGCCAGCCGTCTGAGACTAGGGACCCTTCAACTTTCTTTCTTGGATTCTTGTCCTTAACCCCTCAGGGGCATTTCCTCTCCTTATCCACTAACAGCTTGGAAGAGCTCAGAGCACCAGCAAAAAGGCGCCAGTAGAGTGGCTTTTCATGCTCTACTACCTTCTAGTTTTCACTTCTATATATTCTGCAAAGTTGTGATTTTTTACATACCACAAGGAGGACCACGCATTCCAAGACTTGGGCCCTTCTCCTTGGCTCCATTTTCCTTCCATCACTTCTCTCCCGGGGTCCAGACCTCCAGATTTCCTGCCGGGGTAACTTCAGTCTTCCTCTTGGGTCCCTGGACCCCGAGTCCTCTCCTACCCACTCAGTCTCTAAATCACCACCAGAACCATCTTAAACTCGGCGAGGTGGGTCAGAGCTCTGAGGAGAGGCTTTGATGTTTTTATGCCTAGAACTCTTCTGAGGCTCTGGGACTTGCATGACTACAGGTGTGGTTGGAGTCCAGCGTGGCTCCCCGGTCTCATGTATTTGCAGCTGGGGCTTTTGTAAGGTGACTGAGTCACGGGGTGATACCCTCACGAGGAGATGGATCGACTGATCTCATAGCTGCTGCGCTGGTTGGAAGAGGTGCTCACTGGGGGCCTGACTCCGAAAAGCCCGGCTCCTCCTCGCTCCTCCTTTCTCTCTACTTCCTGTCCCCACGATGTGGGCAACTCTCTTCCGCCAGGCCCCTCAGCTGTCCCCTTCCTGCTTGGGCCAGCAGACCACTTCTCCTGTGAGCTGAGGGTGTTGGGTACTGTGTCCCAGAGGCAAGAAAGTAAGACAGCAGCATTCTGCTCAAACATATTCAGAGTCTAGAAACCTGGAGGAGACTAACTGTAACCCTGCTGGCTGACATCCTAAGGAGAAGAGGACATTAAGATAGAGACCTCAAGACCCCGGCAGAGACCCCTACTGGCTGCCTGCCACACCATGACTCCTGCGTAGAAGCTCACTGGCTTCCCTAGCACAGATGAGGACAGCCCACGCGGGCCAGCAGTTCCCGCTTGCTACATTTTCCGTTATACTGGTCAGCTGTGGCCTCCTGAATTTTGAAAGAGAGACAGAGCGAGAGCAAGAGAGAGCACATTTATTCAACTTTGACTGAAGTACATTGTTTTACTTGTTCTTTATTATTAATTGTTAATCTCTTGTTGTGCCTAACTTCTAAATTAAATTGTACCATAGATTTGTGCTTGGTTATCAAAATATATAGTGAAGTTAAAACATTTTTTTTTTTTTTTGGCAGTACTGGGGATTGAATTCAGGACCTTGAGTTTGCCAGGCAAGTGCTTATTCTAGTGAGCTATCTCCCTGGCCCTTAAACCTATTCTTAAAAAAATATGTATTGTAGTAAAGACATATTGCTAAGGGCTGCCCAGATAGCCCAGTGGACTAAAGCACCTGCTTAGGCAGAGCACAGCAGCCAGGGTTCGATCCTTGGCCTGCCATGCCGGCCCCGCCCCAGGGCATGCTGAGACCGGGTTGAGACTGGGCATGGTGATGCCCGCCTGCAATCCCAGCTCTTGGGAGGCTGAAAACAGGGGCTTCACTAGGAGTCAGAACTGTTTAGTAAGACCCGTAGACCCCAGACTAAATACAAAAAAAAAAAAAAGCACGTTGCTACGAGTCCCCTGCAAAATCCTCCTCCTGGCCTCGAACACCCTTACTCAACTGTTCAGCCACTTGCTGAAGCAGTTCTGGACATCAGTTTTTTGAGTGCTTTTATAAGGTAAGATAAAAATACGGCGAATACCACTGCCTAGTGCCATGTGACAGGGGCCCAGCACCGTGCCTTCGTCCACCCCATTCACCCTGTGACGCCCACAGTCGCAGTGACCACGAACAGGAACTGTTTAGAGCCAATTCAGAACACTCAGGCCAGTGCAACTAATAACCCCCAGGGAAGAGGACCCCAGAACTGCTACAGACTGTGGCCAGGCGGGTCGAGCACGCTCAGAGTCAGGGAAGGGCTTGGCGAGGATTCGTGGCACCGCGCCATTTACGGAGAGACAGTTTTAAACTGCATCATGCAGCACAGGGTTTGATCTCTCCTTGCACATACAGAGAAAAGCACAGCATACATCTGGGTTAGCACTGTCTGTAGGGGTCAGGGAGTGTTCCTTGTGGGTCGGGAGACTTCTGCGCTGTGGCTCTGCCTCCTGCCCCAGGGAGGTGACCGGGTCCTTCTGCAGCGCTCCAGCCCCAGCTTGGGCCATGCCATCAGACAGCTGCACGGGGACCTCGGCTTTTGAAGCAGCCCAAGGGCCCTCTTAATTCTCACAGGGCAGGCAAGCAAGGACCAGAAGTCTGTTGCAGGGACAGACCCGAGGGCGCTGCATGCCAGGGACACAGAGCCAGAGGTGTGCTTTTATGCAGGTACAGGCAGAGGCAGTGGAATCATTTGATTTTCAGTTCTGTCCATCTTCCTCCAAATGATGTGATTTCATTCTTCAGCACTGAATACTATTTCACATTGTATCCAGACCACATCTGTAGAATCCACTCAGCTGTAGGCCGGTGCCAATGCTGTTTCCATGGCTTAACTGGGCCGGGATAACCCAAGTGAGCGGGTCTCGGAATATCGACCCCAATTCCTTAAGGAACAACCAGGAGACTGGCACCGCTGGACACCGGTAGCTCTGCATTTAGTGCTATGAGGGCTCTCCATGCTGGCTGCCAAGGTTGCTGTGCTGACCCACACATCCCACCTGCCATGCTCCTACAGCCCAGAGCAAGCAGGAAGGTCTTGGACGGGAAACAAAACAAACCCTTTGTGCTCTGACTGAGTGGCCCAGGACCTCACTGCCGCAATGGGAAGCTGCCCAAGGCAGCCACAGATTTCATCTTATTTCACTTTGTTTTGTTCTATTTTATTTTGAGACAAGGTTTATTTTGTGTCCCTAGTGGGCCTGCCACTTGCAACGCTCCCGTCTCGGGCTCCCTGGGAGGCTCCGGGATCACCACACCTGGCTCAATACGTGACAGTGGCACAGAACAGGTGCAGAGAGGGCAGAGCCAAGAAATAGAAAGTCACAGAAACAGGGAGGTGTCGAGAGGGTGAACGCAGGGTGGAAGAGGTGGTGGGAAAACAGGCAAGCAACAGAGGGAACCACGAGACGCCAGGGCAGGAGGGGAGGGGAGGGCATCTCTATCCTGCCCTGGGACCCCGGGGCTTGCCTCCTGGAGAGGCTGAGAGGACACAGGGAGGAGAAGCCAGGATTCAGATGGAGAGCGGGGCCCCAGCAGGAAGTCCCCCAGTGGAAGGGATGGGGCCTGAGCAGGAACAGTGCCCAGGGAAGCAGAGGCCCCCTTGCGCCTTCACCCCAGGCCGTGCGGGCCCTGGCTCTGCCCAGAGTTTTGCCCTCTTTCCATGTGGCCCCAGGAGACACAGCCCTGGCCTTTTCCCTCCACAAGCCTGGCTGAACCAGGGTGTGGAGATCATGGCGTGCCTTTTGGACAACGCCAGCCATGGACGGTCTCTGTGGCCGGGGGCTCCTGCTGGGGCTGCCATTCTTGAGCTCGGGGCCCTAAAGCACATAAGATGAGGAGGAGGACAAGGCGCCCAGAGAGGTGCGCGAGCTCACAAGGTGGCCGACGACGTCACGGCCCTGCCTTCCCAAGGAGGGTGCCAACCAGCCGGAAACGTCTGCTTTCCTGAGTCCATGTGGATGGACAGCACTTACTCTACTGAGCTATCTCCCTAGCCCCAGCCCAGTCCACTGATTTTAAAGCACTACTTTCAGCCTTGGTGGTAGTTAGATGTTACCCATGGCCCAGGGCCCACTGCGGTGGCACTTTGGAAGGTAATGCGACAGTAGGTATCCCGACCCATAAGTGTGCTCCATATTGTTTGGCTCTGTAATGCAAATTTCAATATTTTAGGGCCAGGGAGACGGCTCAGTAGAATAAGTACTTCCCTGGCAAGCACAAGGGCCTAAGTTCAAAAGAAAAAAATATCAATAATTTGTCCTCAGGAAATATCCACCAAGAGGGGATAACTTAAAACATGCTTACCACAGCATTTTATGTGCAGAGAAAAAGACAATCATTTGTAGTAGTGGTTGGCAAAGTGTCCCACAGGCTGGACTGGCCCTCTCCATTTGAATAAAGTTTTATTGGAACACAGTCTTGCTCATTCATCAACACACAGGGACTCGTACATGCAGACTCTGGCTCCTAAAGTTGCCAAGTCTTTACTATTGGCTCATTTTCCATGCTGACTTCTCAAAATTCTGGATTATGGTATTCTCATCTATTCATTGGTAATTTACTTTATACCCTCTGTAAATCATATGGCCACGTGTAGGCATTTTATACTTTTTTCTTTTACAATTGTGGACAGAACACTTTTTAAAAACATAATGTTCTCTTTTTACTAACTCTTTTTACTAACTAAAAGCTTTGGGTTTCCTAATCTTTATACTGTAACCAACCACAATCTAAATTCTTTCACTTGGTTAATTAATTTTTACTTGGTCCTCCTGAAGCTTTTAAGCAGATGAAGTATGCAGAAGTATTAAAGCAGCCTTTTGTGCCATTTCCAGTATCTGTGTCCCCTTTTCTTGGTGGCCTGAGTTGGCTGATACTTCTAGGATGGAATTTGTGCTGAGGGTGCACCCAGGGTTAGCGTTCCACTGCCCTGACAAATGACTTGGGCAAATCAACTTCAGTTAGAGAAGGTTCCTGCTGGGTCACAGTTTCGGGGCATGGTCAGCTGGCTTCACTGTTTCTGGGCCTGAGGGGAGACAGAATATCACTGTGGGGACCTGCAGGAGGGCAAGACTCCACACGGCACGGTGCCTGGACACAGAGAGAGGAAGGGGCCTGCCCTTCAAGGGCATCCTCCAATGACCCACTTGCTCCAGTCAGATACCCTTAGGGTACCACAGCTCCCAGCAGCTCAGTAAGCCACAGATCCATGGATGGGTCAGAGCTCTATGATCCAGACTTCTTCCCTGAAAACCACTGCTGAACATTGCTGCAGGTGACAGCAAGCCTTGAGTGTGAGCTTTTGGAGGACACTAAAATTTGAACCATATAATGCATCCTTTTCTCAAGTCTGTGTAGCCTTGACCCAGGGATTCCGAGTGCTGGGGCTTCTGTCCGTTCTGCAAGCCCCAAGCTGAGAGCT
Organism: Ctenomys sociabilis; assembly: GCA_004027165.1. Taxonomy (NCBI): domain Eukaryota; kingdom Metazoa; phylum Chordata; class Mammalia; order Rodentia; family Ctenomyidae; genus Ctenomys; species Ctenomys sociabilis. The sequence goes on from PVKA01000354.1 coordinate 210,119, forward strand.
GTCCACTGCTTGACTGATCCCCCATCTGCTCCCCCTGCAGGAGCCGGACCGCAGGAGTCTAGAGGGGGACCGGGCTCGCGCCATTCTCTTCTGCGCATGTTGGGATTTTGGCCCAGGCTCACAGAGACAAGTGTAGGATGTGTAAATCTGAAAAGCGACACAAACGATTGAAACAATTCAAATGAAGAAGTAACGGCGCACAGTGCTGAAGACACAAAAGCAGGATCTGGTAGATGGGTACGTGCTGCCCAGCCTCCTCTAGGCTTGGTGACACTGGCCACTGGCAACCGCACCGGAGGCATGGGATAGTCACGACCATCCACAGCACATGGGCCGACCAAGGGGACAGGCTGTGGTCCTGGACAGTGGCCATTTGGGGGTGGCTTCTGTTTTAGGATTCTTCTCTTACTTCCATGCAAACCAACATCCACTGTCATCGGAGGAGACATAATCTCAGGTCCGAGGCTGCAGTGAGTGCCCCTCACTACAGAAGGTCCAGTCTTTCCCACTCATTCAAACCTTCCACCGCAGTACAAGCACACCAGGTATGCGCAGGACCGTCCTCACGGTAACCAGAGGTCGACAGATTCAGTGGTGCCCAGCCTTGGTGTTTGTCCCTGTTGACCACAGCACAGCACTCTGAGAATGTTTTGCTTTCAGTTTTCAGCGCAACGCTGAGATCTGGTGCTTTTGACCCCACGCCTCACGTCTTTTTACTGTGTGTAATAAAGATGCAGATGGCGCAGGGGGGTCGCCCCTCTCCGTCAGAGAGACCAGGTCCCACCTGACCCCAGCTTTCCTGCTATCATACATCTAGCGTCTCCTTACACTCCCACTGCCCCCTCTAGGGACCGGCCACTCACGCGGTGGCACTGGGTCAAGGACACACAGCACCACAGACACACAGAGCCACACAGATCCGGGCTGCTCAGGTGCCAACACCCATTCTGAGCAGTGCATGATCGGGCGTTCAACCAGGAGTCACAGCACTTCCTGCTAGCCCCTGGCCATACCCCCTTTTCCACATGCTGTTTCGTGAGTCATTCCACCTGCAGCCGGTCCGGTCCTCCACTCCCTGTGTCCCAGGTGTCTAACCTGAGCCAGGGAAGGCTCACTGTTCTTATCCTTTGTGTGGAAAACGAAGTCTCTGGATTTTGGGAGGGCTTTCTTCTCTAATGCTTCGCATATTTAATATATTCTGGTTTTGTTTTTAAAACCCTAACGTGCTCCTAGCACTGAAGGACTAAATGAAATCACATACCAACTCACAGATACACAAAACTCATCTCAAAATGAATTAAAGACTTACACATAAAAGCTGAAATTCTAACACTGTTCTTTTGCACACAGGGTCTGGCCAGGTAGCTCAGGCTGGCCTTGAAATCACTATGCAGACAAAGATAGCCTTGAACTCATGGCAGTCTCCTGCCTCAGCCTCCCCAGTTCTGGGATTGCAGGTGTGTGTCACTATGCCCCATGCTGTGACTCTGTTAAAACATAAGACTTATGCTTGCTCACCTTGCATTTTAGGATGGTTTTTTAGATATTATACAAAGGCACAAAGAAATATAGATAGGTTAAGCTTCCTTATATTTTTTGGGGGGGACTTTAATTTAAGCTTCCTTATAAATAAAAACTTTTATGCCAAGTAAAAAGACAGTCCACACCAACAACAATGTTGGAGAGGTTGTGGGGAAAAGGAAACCCTTCTTGACTGCTGGTGGGGATGTAGACTGGTACAATCATTATGGAGATCAGTGTGGAGACTCCTTAGGAAACTAGGACTGGAAATCCCACTCAAACCAGCTATCCTCCTCTTGGGTATTGTCCCAGAGGAACTGAAAACGTCATATCATAGTGATATATGTGTACCTATGATTATAGAAGCACAATTTGTGATAGCCAAATCTTGGAAACAACCAAGATGCCTGTCACCTGAATAATGGATGAAAAAGGTGTGGTATTTTTATACAATGGAGTATTACTCAGCTATAAAGAATGATAACCTCAAAGCCTTCATATTTAAGCAGATACCACTTGAACATATACTCATAAGTGAAATAAACCAGACCCACATGTGTAAATATCATATAGTCTCGCTAGTATAAGAACTCAAAAGAAGAAATAGAAAGGTATAACACAATTGAAAGGAAAGCAAGAACTTGAGGACTGGACAATGAGGAGAGGGCAGGGAGAAAAGCTGGGAAAATGACAAGGGCAAAGCCATGTTTATATGCACCAGATGGTTAAGGCAGTGATCCTGAGAATCTTCAGAAGGCTTTTGAAGCTAGCAGTTCATTGGTAGGATTCTCACCCTGATACCTGTGAACTAAGCAACTGCACTGAAGAGAGCAGTGTGTAACAGCGGGGTCACGCCTGTCATTCTGGTCTTCTAAATACGTACTGCATGTCATGACATGCCAATTACTTCCATACTGTCAAGTAAGTGTTGTTTCCTTTTTTTTTTTTAAAGGGTAATAAGTGAAAAAAAAAGACAAGAAAAAAAAGTCACAGGTCTTTCCTTATACAATGCTATACATGGTTAGATTTCTAAATATCTGTGTAAAAATGTATAATTGTTTATTGCTTTTTTAAATATTTTCTATTTTAAAATTTTTTTATCTTCATATTCTGTATGGACTTGAAGTTTAACATATAAATACTAGATGTAAAATACCCATTCCATGTTATACCTAAGATGTTTGATATCAGACAGATAGTGAGGTTAACCTCAACTGCATACATTGTAGGGTAATAATAATAAGCTTCTCTTCTGGAGGGTTAACAACCTAAGCTTGCAGACCAAATATTAGAGAAAAACAAGGGCTACGAAGAAAGCCAACATTTTGGCTCTAGCCTTTCAAGGTCAGTGAGGACTCAGGATATAGGAGAACCTGTACTGTACATCATGGAACTCAGTTGTGTCCCAGATTTTCTGATCAAGGAGATTATGGGGCCACAGAGGAATGCGATCATGATGTAGAGTGTGCCTAAGGAGAGTCACATGGAGAGAAAACTTTCTCTCAGGCTTCCACAGAGAGCAGATTGGTCAAGCAATGCCTGTGACTCATCCACAAGGCTGACACTGACAAAGGATCTACAAACTGCAGTACAGGATTTCGGGATAAATCCTGAGGGGATTTGATGACCTTATCAGACACAAAAGTTACACTTCTTGTTATATAGGTCTTGCTTTATCTTGGTCTTAACCATCTAGCAGAAAAATATAAAAACAAGGTATAAAATTAACACCATATTAATATGCTAAACTGTAAAAGGTTCAAGTCAACAACTTCTGACATTGCCAGTCCTACGGATTACCCACACTACTATTATGGACTACTGGACTATATTGGGATATTTTGCTGAATTCATGCACCTACAATATTTAAATAACAATGGAATGCCCATCCCTGACAAAACGCAAGAAAGGGGATACAAATGCAGGACCATTTTGTATCTGTACATTCAGGATAGTTAGGATAGATGTACAGCTGCATGCTCTTGATTCAATGAATAGAAG
>PVKA01000355.1:5917-18911 GCA_004027165.1 Ctenomys sociabilis
AAAAAAAAAAAAAAAAAAAAAAAAAAAAAAAAAAAAAAAAAAAAAAAAAAAAAAAAAAAAAAAAAAAAAAAAAAAAAAAAAAAAAAAAAAAAAAAAAAAAAAAAAAAAAAAAAAAAAAAAAAAAAACAGCTGAGTGGCAGTTCTAGAATCTCACTCTTCTTAAGCCTGTAAAGTCCTTTGATATAAAGACACACTTCATTTTGTTTATCTGTATTTTGACTTTTTGTTTTAATAAATGTTTCTTCAAGGGCATCAAAATGAAAATAACAATAAATTAGTATGAAATATGAAATCTTAAACCTCCCTAGCATCAAATAGACACAAATCATACTTCTGCTAGCCTCCAGCTATGTGAACATGAGCAAGTTAATTAATCTCTCTGTGCTTTTGGTTCTTAGCCTGTAAAAGGGAGCTAATAACTCAGCCTATCAAAGTTGTATTACACAAAATAAAGTGTAATGAAAGGCCTGTCACTGTTCTTGAATGAAGAAGATACACAGAAGAGAAGACATTCACTGTTCTGTATAAAAGAAATTATATTTACAGAAAAACTAATAAAATGCTGAAAGAAGTACCCAGGGACTCTTTTCCAATATTTGCTTAAGTATGTATTTTCCAGATGTGATGGGGTCCTGGGGTTGCTGCTGCCTTCTGTTGTATTTCTGGAACAGAAATTGACCAAAACTTCAACTCTGTTTCTAATTTTAGTCTTGAAACACAGTGCCACCTGCCGCCACTTGACTCTATCTTTGGGATCACCACAGCTCATTGCTTCCCTCTAACTGACTTAGGGAAGGGTGGGAGAGGGTGCAATGGTGGCTTTTCTGTGTCCTTGTTCCTATGATTTAATTCTTTAATTACAAGGTATCCAGAATAGACTTCATAAATATTGACAGCTTCTGTTCTTGTCTACCTGTCTCCCCTCTCATCCGTACTGCTGAATGAGCTTCCTGGGTTTCTTCCACACAGTGAGAAGCTAAGCGCTGGCTTTCCTTCTACTACACAGTCCTTGGAGCCCAAAAACTATCAGACTAAGCTTTCTTTTGATAGGAGCCAATTCATTTCCTTCTCACAACTAAACTCCAAACAAACAAAATGTCTCTGGTGTCACCACTTTAGAGGATCCTGGTCATGTTAGTCAGCCAAACTCTTCCGATGTTAGTTATTTTCTCCCATATCAGGAGTTTATAGTTCTCGAGATAAAATTTTCATTCTCATATATAGCAGTGCAACTAGGGGGGGGGGAAGCAGCATAATTCTCATTAACAAAATCCTTGGAAGACAGAATCAACAGTGTTCTAAATATAGTAGCTACTACTCCCTAAACTTCTACTAATAAATATTTCATGAGAACATATTATGTGCCAGGCAAGGCTCATGCATAATTTACTTGAGGTTCATAACAGCACTATGAATTGTTATTATTTTCATATCTCTTTTACCAATGAGAAAAACTGTGGCTGAAATGCTTAATTCATTGGACCAAGAACACCCAAGTAGTGCCTGATGCAGTCTTGGACATGCTATTTAAACTGCTATACTTAATAGACTCTATACTTAACTCGTATCAGAAATACAGCCAGCTAATTTGATATGTCAGTGTGCACCAATATCCATTCACAAAAGCGCACATTTGGCTCTACAACCTATTTTCAGCGAATGAGCAAGGGAATTCATGAAAGAATTGTAAGTACGTTACTCTTTAAGCATAATCTGTTTTGCCTGTCTGCTGGTCCAAATGTTTAGGCTTCTCAGACCATGGCAGTATTTTAGAAATAAAGGGAACTTTGAGTCTGTGTGCTTCACTGTTTGATGTTTTTCTTTCAACAATGATTCTAGGCCATCTAATTCCTTAGGGACTGTATTGGAAAAATGGGTGGTGTTAACCTGGCACAGTTAGGGCTGCCTGGCTGCATAATCACCAGCTTCTCCACTCCATGTGATGTATAAATCACTCTGAACCTTCCTTGCCCTGTCATTGGTCAATAACTGATAGTGGAATAAATTTAGTAAAATCTTGACAAGGCTGAGGGCCTATGTTTACATTTTCAACCAGTTGTGATGGGAGAGGAGCTTTGGTTGTACAAGTAGGCAAATAAGGACAATATTTCATTCCAGGAGAACTGAGTCCAAGATGTATTATCTCAATGGATTTTCTCAGCCATTCTCCATTTGCAGTATTCATCTTTGATGTTTTTCATTGTCTATTTAGCTGTCTCCTGAATTCTGCTCTATAGAGATTAACTGACTAAGTTAAGTCAATAAATATTGCAATGTGAACTCGCAGTTGAAGATGTGCAAAAAAAGCTGATGCAACCCTAAAGATGTGAACTCGCAAACCTGGGGCCCTGGGGCTCAATAAAAATTTATAATTACTCATAAAAATTCAGAGATATCTAGCATGGAGGAGTAACAACTCTTTATGAATGTAATGCTTTCCAGTCATAAAGTTTTGTAAAATCATAATAATAGAAATGCAAGTGTAATTGGGGTTGCAAAGAAAACCAATGCTGTACAAGGTGCATGATGGGATAATCCTTGTGGCCATTATGAGCCATTACTTTGTCTATAATGAGAAGAAGTTTTACTATGTTGAAAAGGATTTAGTACTTTGCACACCTGAACAGAAATAAATGTTTAATATGTGTGTAACATATATGCATAGGAGCACATATGCAAGCATTAGAGTTAGCAGCTGTTAGAATGGGAGTGTGCTGAGACCTTACTGTGTGCATTTAAATCCAGATTCTACTACTTCTCGCTGCATAAACGTGAACTGTTTACCTCACATCTGTCTTTCTCAGTTGTCTCATCTTCACAATTGATGCACATAGTTGCTGTGAGATGTAAAGACTCACAATAGTGGTGTACATTGTGATACAAATATTTATTGAGAACCTGCTGTTTCAGGCCCTCTTACTTAGCCAAGGGATAGAGAAGCAAAAAAGACAGACAAGACCTTTGCACTTATCTGTAGTTACTGAACGACAGAAATAACCTGGAAGAGTACAGTCTAAATAAAGTAATTGAAGGTTATGAAATGCTATGACAATCAGAGTATCTGCTAAGAATGACTGGACTTGTACAGCTTGGGAGTAGTTTTTCAGTCCCAGCAATGTACCTGTGCATCAGCATAAATGTGTAGGATTTATCCTTGCCTTTGGGTGTCCCTTCACTGAGGACTTAGAAAACTTTGCGGGTATATCCAATTAATGTTTTGGTTTATAGTCCACAGTGACAACTCTCTTCTTCCCCGTACTCTCCAAGTCCTGCTGCTTCTTCTCTCTGGAGAGTGCTCTATTTGTCAACAGTATTGTACTTTCCTACCCTCTTATTTTCACATTGAACTGAGTGCTGTAAGTATTCCTAAGGAAGGAGTGGTCCTTGGCCTATATGTTCGGTGAAAAAATGCCTAGATCTGAGAGCTTTATTAGCAGCAAATGTCTTTTCCTGGCATCTGTGAAGCTTTGGCTCTTTGGGTCTCCCTCTACTGGTAATATTACCTTTCTCTCACTTGCTCCCACTGGTTTTTGCCATCTTCTCTGCCGTCATGATGGGTTATTTAACTTACTTTGTCTGGCAGAGTAGCTTTTTTAGTGGGATTCAAATTGAGAGCAGATTTCCCTCATTGAACAGAAATGAAAAATGCCATGACTTCATATGTAACACCATTAAGCTCTGCTTGGCCGGTGCTGCTCAAAGGCTTACTCTTTTATGTCCCATATTATAGAAGCAACAAATAGAATACAATGTGGCTCGTAGTATAAATTGGGCTCAACACATTGAACCAAGATGCCTACTGTTGGAAAAATAATTCTTTGTTAGATCATTTATACCCCATTGTGTGTAGAAAATATCTTCTCACGGGACAGAAGTTTAAACAATAATAGTACATCTGATACTGGTAAAAGCTGTCAAGTAAAACAGTCTCTATTTTCCTAAACTCTTGATTAGGTGTAAAGACTGGGTCAGTCAGTAGGAAAGAAGTGCAATTTCTGGAAGCATATTAGTGTCAGCACAATTGGGGCAGGGGGCAAACAAAATCATAAAAAATTTGTCTTTTGGGGACAGTTCTTCTCAAAATGACAAATCATTGCAATCTTCTCTTCCCTGTATGCTAGAATATAATGAGAAGTATTTCTTCATATTTTTGGCTCATTATTCATTTATTTATATTGTTTTGACAAAGACCTTTGTCTATGAAACTGAAACATGGGAGCTGTACACCTGAAAAGACAGCAATAGGTACCTTCTTATTTAGGCAGAAGCCTGAAGAATGAAGACTAGTGTTACAGAGAAAGTATTTATGAAAGATTGTTGCTAAGATAACACAAATCATACCTTTAAATTATTATTTTAAGAGATCATCTAGCATTTATTTAGTCATACTCTGATAATTAGTATATGTCTCAGTCACTCTTCTCTCATTGCTGGGAGAAACACCCAACACCCAAAATGAAGGAAGGAAAGGTTTATTTATCTCACCATTCCTGGAGGTTTCAGTCCAAGATCAGCTGGCTCCAAGACAGAGCAGCACATGGCAGAGAGCAGCGGTCCATGAAGGTGGCAAAGAGCAGAGAGCAAAGGGTGGATCCCAGCAACGATGACAACAGAGAGGAAGTCTGTCTCCCTCAAGTTGCATTCAGGCTCTGTGTCCCAGACTGGGAGTAGTACTCATGCCCATGATCCCAGTGGGCCATGTGTTAATCACAAACTCTAGAAGTCCACCCCACGATTGCATTAGGCTTTGGAGGAGACAGCTAGACACAAACCATAACAGTAAATTACCCTGTTTGTTTATTCTCTCTGAACTAGGTTAATACTATTAGCATTTTGTTTTTTAAAGTGGTTAACCTGATGTTTGAAGAGACAGCAGCATGCTGTTTAATTGTTTTTTTCATCTGTAATGCTGTATGTATACCTAAATAAGTAAAACTCAGGGAAAGTTCAAAATGAAGTTACTAATTGTGTAAGGATGTTTCTTTATGATTAGAATTATCTTCAATATTAAGTAATTCAACATTTAAAAGAGAACTTCCTGATTGTAAAGACATGAGTCAGGAGAAAAGGTATTTGTCATTTGGACAACAGAAAACTGCAGCTGTGTGCTTTGAAGGAATAGTTGCTATGAAAACATCTTTAATGACAACCACCACAGTTGCTGTAATTTATTGGTTTTCATTTTGGATCAGTTGTGCTACTAAAAAAATGTTTTTCCACTTCAAAGACAGATGATATATGGTAGGCCCCACCTGAGCTGTGGAGGACGGGGATTTTCAGCTGTGAGTGGCAAGTGAGAAACGATGGCTAACAGGACCCACAACAAGACTAACCAAAAACAGCATTATGGATCTTAAAAATACATTTATCTTGGACCCAATTTCAGTTTTGTCTTTATTTCCCAATAGGAACTGAACTCTTAAATGAAGGTTATTGCTCGTTGCTTCCCCTGCAACATTGTGTCTTCCCTGGCTGAAATTATGACACAGGGAGGCTAGAATGTGGATCTAGGACCTAGAGAAACTTGAACGTCCTTGCTGGGAACAACTTTCCAAAGAAAATATTCACAAAAGGTGGGCTTACAAAAGGTATCAGCAAAATTTTAAAGCTAGAATAAAATATTGTCGCGCACGGCCTCGCCAGCAAGGAAGACGCAACAACCAGTTCTTCTCTCTGCAGTTTATTCAGCCCCTTAACAAACTGGATTTTTCTTTCTTTTCTTTTTCCCTTTTCTTCCTTTCTTTCCCTTCTTTCTTTCTTCCTTCCCTTTGTTTCTTTCTTCCCTTTGTTCTTTCTACCCTACTTTCTTTCTTCCCCTCTTTCTTTCTTCCCTTTGTTTGGAAGCCCGCTCATAGCTAAATACCTGTGGGCCTCCAATCACGGGGAGCCACGTGTGCGCTACCGATAGGTCCAGGTACGCGGAAGCAATGCCATAGTCTTAGCCTTAGCCAAATAAGAAGCTGTTTGCTACGGAGAGCACTCACCCCGGGGGTGGGGGAGGGTGGGGGGGTGGAAGGCGGAAGCCAGCGTGATCTTTAAGGTGCGGCTGTGCGCAGCTCTCCACAGTTCCCCCTTTTTGTTTTTAGCAACAGGTAAGAACAGAGGCCTGATCCCTGTTGTGCAAAGACGCAAGCCAGCTCTTACCCAGGTGCTATCTACCCAGGGAGTGCGAGTACTGTCCGATGCCCTTTTTCACAGGGGTGGGAAGGAAGGCATCAAACCCACATGCAATCAGGCGTGCTCTCCTTGGATTCCAGCTTGGCCTCTCTGGTTTCCAAGTGCAGTGCTTTGCCTCGCATCCTGTGCCAGAAACTATTTGTGTAAGGTGGCCAGCCAAACACCAGGGGACTGTCCCGCCTCAATGGCTGTAAAGGCTTGGACCAACATAGCGGTGTCGCGACGCTGGAGAAACCTAATACGGCAGATGCACCAAAGGCAGACCAGGGATATCAGCACCATCAGGCCAGCTAGAGCTTCCATGCCTGCCCACTCTTTCAGGTGATTTATGGCGATGGACATCCAGGAAGCCAATCCTTCTGCCAGCCCAACGTCCACTCACGGTCACGATGGCCATTCTCAGCTGGTACGTAAGGCTGTCAAATTCTCCGGTCCAATTACCTAAAAGATAGCTGAACAATTGCTTAGACAAATTTGCTGCATGAGTGAAGTTTTGATATTGTATGCTGGTTACACATAGCCCTGGGAATTTCCATTCACAACCAAGCTGGGCAAGCTGCCACAGAACATCAATTTGTTCTTGGACTAAATCAATGCTTTGATTAACCACCATTAAGCCTCCCTTCAATTGAGCATTGATGCCCCTTTGTATATCTAGGGCTTGTGCCACATTGGCTGATAGATCATTTAAAGTTTGAGCAGATTGAATGGATTGGCTCATGGCTATGGCAGCGGTGGTAGCTCCCACCACAGCCAAAGAGATGGCTGTTACTATGGCTGCAGTGATCCCAAAATCTCTCTTATGTCTGAAGAGAGTTATAGTATTGGGGGCATCAACAGGTAAAGGCACCCAACGAGGCATGCGGGCAACTATTGCAAAATTAAATTGACTAGCATTCCAGCATTGAACATAGTAGCATGTATCATTGGAACAATTTGTAGGATTTTGGTCACTCACAACAAACACAAATGGGGGGTAAACACACACGGGAGTGGGTTTATATGTAATGCGCGTTGTATTATGTGACATCATCAACTGTTCTGATATCTGATTTAATTTGAAACTGCTTCCTCCATACAGCCCCCCGGCAAGCATGGCCAGAGGTTCTGCACTGATACAGCTGCCATTGACACCGCAGAGAAGCCACATATTGAAAGGATTAGCATTGGACCAGTAGGCAGCAAAATTTCTTGCTGTCATGTACCCCGGTTCAGGGCGTGGGGAGAATGTAAAATGATGTGCCAAATCAGCCCAAACCACAGCACGAGACTGACAGGATCCCCCATCTCGCCTCCATCATCCTTGTAAGGCGGAGGCGCCGTGGGCCCCACCCTGCACTCTAGGGAGGGGTAACATGGTTCCTCTAAATTTGGTATTTTTCTCTCCCTTTGACTCTTTTTCTTTTTTATTTTTAGCTTCTCGATGGCCGCAACAAGCCCTGCGTCGTCCTCCTCCGAGTCTGTAGACTCAGGAGATGACCTGGAGGATTTTGGCTCAGGGAGGTCGGGGTATAAGCCCGTTCCTCCCCTCTTGCTGCCTGTTTTTGACCCCTTCTCACTCTCAGCCTTTTTGGATCTTTCCTTGTGCAGTTGTTCTAAAGCTACCTGTCCGCTCTCCACCGCCTCACTGCAACGCCAATCCTCTAAGCAGCCCCGAATCAGCTTCCAAATTGGTCTCACTCCAGCTCTAAGCGTTCCCTGTTCATGAGCAAAATCTAGGTCTCTCCCCAGCTTATCCCAAGAGGGGATCGTAAGATTCCCAGACACAGCAAACCAGGGGGCCACCACGTCACACTCTTCTAAGAATTTTTCCAAGGTCCTTTTACTCAATTTTAGTTTTCTAGCATGTAACAGCTCCCGTAGAGCCAAAAAAATTGGGTGCGAAAAGGAAGTGCCCATTGTGAAAATTTACTTTCACTTTTGACCTCGCTTGTCAGCGAGCCTTAACCCGCTCTCTCCTTTTCTACAGAGAAGAGCAATTTATCACTTTTCCCCTCGCTCGTCAGCGAGCCCTAACCCGCTCTCTCCTTTTCTACAGAGAAGAGCAATTTATTCCCCGCTCTTGTCGCGGTTTCCCCGATTTACCCGAGGACTTACCAGTATACTGCCTGACTGCGGAGAGTTCTGAACTGTCGCTGGCCGCACCGCAGGAACGCCGAGTTCCCCGTAGGGGCCACCACTTGTCGCGCACGGCCTCGCCAGCAAGGAAGATGCAACAACCAGTTCTTCTCTCTGCAGTTTATTCAGCCCCTTAACAAACTGGATTTTTCTTTCTTTTCTTTTTCCCTTTTCTTCCTTTCTTTCCCTTCTTTCTTTCTTCCTTCCCTTTGTTTCTTTCTTCCCTTTGTTCTTTCTACCCTTTGTTTGGAAGCCCGCTCATAGCTAAATACCTGTGGGCCTCCAATCACGGGGAGCCACGTGTGCGCTACCCATAGGTCCAGGTACGCAGAAGCAATGCCATAGTCTTAGCCTTAGCCAAATAAGAAGCTGTTTGCTATGGAGAGCAATCACCCCCGGGGGTGAGGGGGGGTGGGGGGGTGGGGGGTGGAAGGCGGAAGCCAGCGTGATCTTTAAGGTGTGGCTGTGCGCAGCTCTCCACAAAATATTAGTGATTTGTATTGTTTTATTAAAATATATCTTGGTTTTCATTAATTAGAAATTTCTTATATTCTAAATTTTTAAAACTTCCTCATAATTCAGCATCCTGTGTTTTATACGGATAATCTTCAAGAACAATTTAAGGAAACATTATTCTGAAGACTTGTGAAAGTTTAATATGGGTTTATACATTCCCGATCTAGTGCTGAGGAGCAGGACAAATATTTCTGACCTTAAGTGACAAGGAATCTTATGTCAAAACGATTTGCCTCTTTCCTAAAATAACATATTTGAATAATTTGGTTCTGTGCAATGACAAAGGCCAGAGAATCACAGCTTTGACATTTGTCAAATCTACCTTACAAACAGGGAGAAGCATGAAAACTTCCCTCCACAAAGTCTGGCCACCACATCCTGGTTCTTTCAAGCACTGATGGACCGTATTTGTCTCCTACCTTCAGGGAAGGGTCCAAGACAAATGTATTTTTTAAGATCCATAAGAATGTTTAAGACATCAGCAGGAATTGTAATACTGGGGAAGGGGAAAGAATATTTTCTATTATGACGAATGGGATGCAGATCCCACGATTGAACAAATTTAGGGAATTCTTCCCCCATAGCCAGAGATGCTAAGGACAGAAAATACAGAGGTAAAATAAATAGATAAATAATAATGATGAATACATGTAAAATATAAGTGGTTGTTTTTACATGAGAATTATTGAGAGCCAAAAATAATTTTCAAAAGGAAAAAAGACACATAAGAAAATTATTTACCTTCCTCTCTGTATGTTTTTTCTTTCTTTCCTACTTTTTTTTTTTTTTTTTGCAAAACCAGGGATTGAACTCAGGCCCTTGTGCTTGCCAGGGAAGTGCTTATTCTCCTGAGCCATCTTCCTGGCCCCTGTTTTTTCAATTAGTATAGTGTGCATAATATTCAATAACAAAGGAGATGTAAGTGATACAGAAGTCTAGTGAATTAACAAAGATTTTTATTAGATGTTTATGGAAGTTTTATATTTGTACTGGGAGCAATTAATGAATCTAATATATATTATTTTTTTCACAATCGCTTAAATATTTCCTTAGGATAAATTTTAAATAAATTCTGTTTTTTTAAATTTTATTTTAAAAAGCAAAAACAAAAACAAATACTGAAAAGAAAGCAGAAAGAAAGCAACCTAAAACAGTACGAAGGTACCGAATTTCAAACCAAGATTAGAAAATTAATAATTTTTCCTATATTATATATTGTTGTCATCATATCTGTTGCTCAGATTATCAGGTATAGGTATGTGAGACTGATCAAACTGTCAAACAGTTTTTTTTCAATAAACTAATTTTCCCTTGTCCTTCCTTATTTTTTTTAGTTTACTTTAAAAAGAGTATAATAATAATAGATAAAAAGGAAAAATCTCTTAAAAACAACAAAGATCCAAGAAATAGACAATGTGAGGATAATGCAGAGATGAACAATGTAAGACTAATAGGCATCAATGAAAAAGGAACCAACACAAATGACATAAAAAGAATATGGACAGAAGTAATAGTGGAAAACTTCCCAAATATGAGAAAACAGTCTGACATTCAGTAACCAAGGCATACAGAACTTCAAACAATGTCATCTCAATTAAAACTATACCCCCCCCCAAAAGAGAAACTATACATGGACATATAATAATCAAGATCCCAGAAAATCAGCACAAGCACAACATACTAAAAGCCACTAGAGAAAAGAAACCAAGCACATTTAAAGGAAAACCCATCAGAATAATGGCAGATTTCTCTTCACAAGCCATCAAGTCAAGAAGAGCATGGACCAAAGTACTTCAAGTCTCGCAAGAAAACAAATTCCAAACCAGACTGATATACCCTGCAAAATTCTCTTTCAAGTTTGGTGGAGAAGTGAAATACTTTCATGACAAAAAAATAACTAAAGAAATTCATGAAGACCAAATCAAGATGGTTTTGGTATCAGTATAATGCTTGCCTCCAGGAATGATTTTGGGAGTATTGCTACTTTTTCAATTTCATTGAAGAGGTTTAGGAGTATTGAGATTAATTTTCTCAAATTTTTTGTAGAATTCAGCTATGAATCCATCAGGACCTTGGCTTGTCTTTGTTGTAAGTTTCTTTATAATTTCAATTTCACTGGCTGATATTGGATTATTCAGAATTTTTATATCTTCGTGATTCAGTTTTGGTAATTTGTACCAAATCTGTTCATTTCTTCTGTGCTTTAAATTCTGTGAGAGTAAAGATTTTCAAAGTAACTTCTAATGAACTTCTCAATTTTCACCATTTTCATTCCTTATTTCCTGTATTTGAGGGTTTTTTTTTCCTCTTTTTGATGAGGTTGGTTAGGGGTTTTTCAATTTTATTTAATCTTTCGAGGAACTAGCTCTTTGATTCATTAATTCTTTGTATTTTTTATTTGTCTCAATTGCATTAATTTCTGCTCTAATCTTTATATTTTCCTCCCATCTTTTCTTGATTTGTTCTTTTTCTAGAAGCTTGAGGTTCAGCATTAGGGAATTTATTTGTTTTCATTCTGTTTTCCTAATGTGTGATTTCACGACTATAAATTTACCTCTGAGAATTGCTTTCATTCCATCCCACTAATTCTGGTCAATTGTGTTTGAATTTTCATTGGATTATAGAAATTGTTTAATTTCATCTGTAACCCATTGGTTGCTGGGGAGGGTGTTATTTAATGTCCATGTGTTAACGGAGTTTTTGCAGTTTATTTTGTCATTGATTTCTAGTTTTATTGCACTGTGGTCAGTTAATATGCATGGGATAATTCCAGTTTTCTTGCATTTATTTAATCATGTCTGTGGACTAGTATGTGGTCTATTTTTGAGAACATCCCATGTGCAGCTGAAAAGAATGTGTATTTAGATGTTGTTGGGTGGAACAGTCTGTTAAGGTTCACTAAGTCCATTTGTTCAAAGGTTCAAGTCTGCTACTTCTTTGCTAATTTATCTGATTATCTTAGAGATAATTGGGTGTTAAAGTCCCTGTTAAGATTGTGTTATTGGTTGTTTGACTTTTCATGTCCTTTGAAATTGGCTTATGTAGTTGGTTGCTGCCATTTGGTACATACATATTTATGATTGTTATCATTTCCCTTTGAAATTTTCCCCTAACAAGGATGTAGTGGCCTTCTTTACCTCATTTGATCATTCTTGCTTTGAAGTTCACATTGTCTATGAACAGGATAGCTACTCCTGTGATTTTCTGAGTTCTTGGCATATGGAGTATTGTTTTCCATCCTTTGACTTGCAGCCTATAAGTTTCCTTTTGATTTAAATGTGTTTCTTGTATGCAACATACTGCTGAATTTTGTTTCTTGATCCACTCTGCCAGTCTATTTCTTTTAATTTGTGAATTGAGGCCATTTCCATTTGTAGTTATAATTGATATGTGTTGGCTTATCTTTGTAAAGTTATTTTCCTCATGTTGGTTCCCTAATTTTCCTGTGTTTAATTGCTTGCCCTGTTTGATAGTTTCTTTCTTTTGTTGTTCCTAGACTTATGATCATTTTGATCACTTTCTAGAATAACTTTCAGTACTTTTTGTAGGGTTAGTTTTGTGGTTATAAATTTCTTTAGTTTGTTTTTGTCATGGAAGTATTTTACTTCTCCATTAATTCTGAAAGAAGAGTGCATCAATCTCAATTAAAAGTTGTTGTCTTTTAGTGGTTCAAATACTTCACTCCATGCTCTTCTAGACTTGATGGTTTGTGTTGAGAAATATGCTGTAATTCTGATAGCATTTCCTTTAAATGTGATCTATTTCTTTTCTCTAACAGATTTTATATATTGCTTTTACACTTAATCCCTGGAATCTTGATTATTATATGTCTGGGTGAAGTTGATGGCATCTAGAGTTCTATATGCCTCAGTTAACTGAACATCAGATTATTTCTCTGTGCTTGGGAAGTTTTCTGCTATTACTTCAGCAAATATTCTTTATTATCTCATTTGTGTTGAATCCTTCTTTTTCACTGATGCCTGTTAATCTTATGTAGTTCATCTTTGCATCATCTTGTAGCTGTTGAATTTTTATTTTCTGGTTCCTTGTTAGTTTTTAAGAGATCTTTTCTTTCCTGATCACTAGTTGCTGTGATGTTGTCATAGTCTGAAAGTCTATCTTCAGTTTCATTCAACCCATTTTGCCAATTTTTAATGCAATTTTTAATTTCCTATATAGCTCT
>PVKA01000355.1:19011-213632 GCA_004027165.1 Ctenomys sociabilis
TTTTTTTTTTTTTTTTTTTTTTTTTTTTTTTTTTTTTTTTTTTTTTTTTTTTTTTTTTTTTTTTTTTTTTTTTTTTTTGGTGGAATCAAGGATTGAACTCAGACCCTTGCCCTTGCCAGGGAAGCTCTTATTCTACTGAGCCATCTCCCTGGCCCCAGTAATTCTTTTGTTACAGTTATCATTTCTTTTTTTTTACTGGAGAGATTATTTATGATCTGATCTCCTCTATACCCCTCTAGAATTGTTTCTTTACTTCAGCTGCTATCATCTCAGAGAATTCAGCTGTACAATTTCTAATTTCTTCTATCCTGATGTCTCCTGAATTTGTTCTTGGTGGGCTGGGGGCCTGAGATTGCATTTGCTTCTTAGTCTTGTCATTTTCTATTTCAGAAGAAACTCTTTATTTTGTTTGCTGTGATACTTTTTTTGTGAACTTTTGATATTAGGTAGCTATATACCTGCAATCAGAGCCTCTCTTTAAAGGGTCTGTTCTTCAAGGATCTCTTTTGTGTGTCATAGATTCTTGTTTTGTGTGTGTCCCAAGATCTCGCCTTCTCTATTGATTCAGAGTGGAATATTGGTTTCCCTTTGGCACTGTCCAAAGGGACAGTGAGCCTCCTGGTCCATAAATTTGTTCAAAGGTTATTACTCCAACACTTCCCAATATTATTACCCAAGAAAATCATATGGTTAAAATACATATGGTATCCTAGTTATAGTAGTATAATTAGCAATAATAATATCAAGTGAAATTTAGCAATTGACAGACTTTGATAACTAATGGCTTTGTACTTTAGACCATAAGACCAAACACAGTAGTTGTATGACAAATCAAATCACAAATGGGGAATTTGCTTGTGAACTAGCTCCTGAGTTCTACTTGGGCCCCTCCCCACCATGTACCTGGAGCCTTCTGGAAAGACTAATTCATCCCAGTTCCTTCCTCCTGCCTCCATGCAGGAGTCTGAGCCCCTGTGGGTCTCAGTGTTCTCCTGGGCTTGGCCTCTCTGGTCTGTGCAGCGAATCTGAATCAACTGTGCATCTGGGCATGGACCTGCTGGTCACCTAGGCTCAACCCACCAGTCTGTGTGGTGAATCTGGGCCTCCTGGTCCATAAATTCGTTTTTTTTTTGAAAGTATATGAATATACTTTTTTCAAAAACCAAGTGTATATAGTCAAATTGCTTTCCAAAAAGTCTGTATGAATTTCCACTTTCACCATGGTGAAAATCATTTGTTTCTACATTTTTTTAGCATCACTAAAATGTATCTGTCTCATTATTCCTCTCAGAAAATCCTTTGTAGAAGTTTTGGAAAGCAGATAAACAAGACAGAAACATCTACAAATTGCTGAGATCTATGTATTCATCCACATCCTATCATATCTAATGTGGACAGGATAGATTATGTCACGTAATAGTTGCAAATTCTTCAATGGTTCCTGTGAGCTACTTTATAGTTTCTGCTTTAATAAGCAGAAGGCTGTCAGGAAATAATGATTTAGCTATTTTCTAAATATGTCACAATTCTACATTCAATATAAAAGTGAATTCTTGAAGCATCATGCTCATGAAAAACTTAATGTCAACTCCCATAGAAAGTCTGGATACTTACACAGCCCCAAATCTCTTAAGATTTTATTCTTCTCAGTTTTCTGAATTCCCACATGAAAATTCTATAGGATTTCTATGTGAATTATAGGTTACCTGAGAAGAAAAGGTTATCCAGGCTTGGGAAATAGCTCAGGGATAGAGAACTTGCCTAGTATCCATGAGGTCTTGTGTTCAATCCCAGAAATAGATAAATAAATGAAAATATATGTTTATAATTTAAAATAATAGACATTTACCATATGCAGTACTATATATAATAAAGTTTAACTGTTAGCTAAAATGGCAGTCATGTTTTTCATTTTAGAAACCAATGAAGTGTGGTTGCAGTGAATAAATGAAATGCTTATTTCATTATAGAGCTATGTATATGAAAAGAAATCACCAAAATCAAGAGCATAAGAAGACCATATGATGCTCTAACTTTGTTTACTTAATGAATCATAGGATTTCCAAATGTTGAACCATGAGGTGCTAAGGATTTAGAATATAGCAATAAATGGATAAAATGATAATGATGACTAAAGTTAAATGTTAAGTACTTATTCTTAAACAGAAAAAAATACTATTTCAGAAAAGCTAGCCAGCCTATGAACATTGAAACTGTGAAACTCTGAAAGCCAAGTGTGAGCATTTGGGGAAGGTGGGAAATTTGCTCAAGCAAAAAATAAATAAATAAATAAATAAATAAATAAATAAATAAAATATATAGAGATATATATTTGTATTCTACTGGAAGACTATATGTTTGCTTTCATTGCCAGACCATTGGCAACTGTGAATCTTGCACTGCATCTCAAATGAAACCAGGAAGCCCAGTTTCCCTGGTTAACCCAGTAAAACTAGGAGACAACAACAAAGTCACAAACAAAACTTTCCTAAACAAGCACCACCAACCAGATCACAGTAGGAGCTAGTCATAAATGGCAAAGTAGCTTACAATTAATTTTACGATCATTTTGAAGTCTGTGGAGTTTGTTAGCCTTGAAGATATTTATGTAGATAGAGAAAGCCTGAATTGAAAAATCCAACTTAAGAAACAAAAAGGAGGACCAAATTTTGTTCCCAGAGCTGAGCTATTTCAGGCTTCTTATTTATCTGATATATTTAGGGTTAGGCTGCAGAATAATCATAGAGAGGTCTGCCAAGGATTCAGGCCTATTTTTTAACAATTTCTGTGTCAGTGGCAGGAACATTATTCAAACTACTTTGGTCCTGTGTTGCCCATAGCACAGATGCCAGCTGGAAATGCAGAAGAGGGGTGTTAGTCAGTTGTGGAAACAACTAAGGGCTCACTCCATGAAAATACAGGAGTTTCAACCTTCTTCCTCTTCCCTTCAAAGCTGCCAGCAAACCCTGCAAGTGGGTGGGCTGGAACTTGGGAGAAGCAGCTGATCCCACGGGTGGACGCCGAGCCCCTGCGGTTCTCAGCAAGGAGGGAGCTCTGTCCCTGGGGAGCGGCGGTGGAAGTGCAGCTTGTGCTCTGCACAGTGTCCACTTAAGGTTACGATGACCTTTAGTCCACACTTACTCCACTAGCTAGGGCATGACTTGATGTGTCCTATTTCTCCATTCCCACAAGAGATGTGGCCTTTTCCTAATTTGCACAAAGGTAGGGTCAAGGCCATGAATAGCAGGGCAGCAATAGTCAAAGACTGCGGATCAGAGGCTGCCATATTTGAGCACAGAGCTAGCTATGGGAATCCATGCAGATGATGCAGTGGTGAACTGGGACCAGCATCTCAGTTTAGCCCTGATTTTCTATAGGGAGAGAAGGAACACAATGGATTCAGAAGAGTTGAGATGGGGTGGGGTAGTGGAGATGATAAAACAGGCTTTATAAGTCATG
The DNA here is from genome assembly GCA_004027165.1 of Ctenomys sociabilis. Classification (NCBI taxonomy): domain Eukaryota; kingdom Metazoa; phylum Chordata; class Mammalia; order Rodentia; family Ctenomyidae; genus Ctenomys; species Ctenomys sociabilis. Next base: position 22,471 of record PVKA01000355.1, read on the forward strand.
GTGCTATATCAAAAAGGTAGGGAGGTGAGCCCTAATGTCTGCACTGTCCTTCTGTACCTCAAGGAATCCAACCACGGAAATCGTGAAGCTGCCGCCTTCTTGAGTGTGGTTTGCATCAAATGTGGCCCAAGCATGTGTCAGGTTCCTGCAAACTAAACAGAGTCCAGGTGGTGGCCTGAAGCCTCCCTCTACTCTCTCCACCTCAAGGTGTGTTCACACAGGACATCTTTCACTGATTTAAAGTCTTCCAAGGAAAATGCAATTTTCCTATACTTTGGAGCCCCACAGATTCAATACACAAAATGACAGTCCAGTCTTAAATCGAGTGGCATCAGAATTTCCTAGAAGACAGGATGTGAGTGTGAGTGGGTTAATACTCAAATTTGCAAAGCACTGCCCATGTAATGGCTTGTTTCTTTCTGTTCAAATTAGAATTAGTTCAGGAAAGGGCTGAAAAGCATTTTAGAAGTGAGATCTTTGAGTGCTCAGGGTTTTTACTAGCTATCTACCTTTTTCTCTGGTTGAATGCTTGGAAAAGACTTTTAACATTTGTGTAGATGACTTGAGAATTGTTGGAACATCTAGCTTATTTCATTCATGCCTGTAGCCAGGCATCTGACTCCAAGATTCTCTCTGGAGGCTCTGCTGAAAGACTGTAATGCAAATGCTTTTTGGATGTATAGTGAAGGGATTGTTTCTGACTGCTTCTTCCTTTTCAGAGCCCCAAACTAGCTAGCTGTCATCTTAGAAAATGTCATGACACCACACATTAAACTCAGCAAACAAACAGGCACTTTACATTTAGAAGTTCTAGTTGCTACAAAAACTGACTTGTTAGATATACAAGCTATTCATTCCATTCCTTCCAAAGGAAGTAATCTTTTGTAAGTAAACCAAGATTTACCAGAAATGCTGAAATTAACTGCTCAAGAAGGAAGACTTTTGTTTTTAATGTCTTAGGTTCCTATGTTTGATTTAATCACAATATATTTTTTGTTGGCAAAAAATTTCAACATTAGCAGGAAATGCCTCAGTCTTCATTTTGTTTATAATGAAGTATATGTTGATGAAAATCCCATTCTTACTATAAAGATTATCAACACCTTAATATATAAACGTGCTTTGTGAGATTATTTTTTGAAAGATCCATAAAAAGTATCTTTTGAAATATGGGATGTGCATGTGAACATGGATGTGCATGTGTGTGCATGCACATGTGTGCTGGAGCTTAAAACCAGGGCCTCATACATGTAATCACATGATCTTGCCACTCAGCTATCCCCAGTCCCAAAAGACAGTTTTACATGTTTTTATGGATACTTTCAAATTCACAAGGTCTCACCTTTTCTTACAAGACTTGAGTCAGCTGTTCTGTTTAAGTAATTTTAGCTTAATATCTATGGGGTAAAAAACAGAAAAATCATGGCTTCTCTAAGAGTTTACAGCTTAGATCAATATTTATAAAAGAGAAAAAAGTGAATAATTATTATGGTCAGATTGCCACTTCTTGAAGGTCCATGAAGAAAGAAGCTATTTCTACCAATAGGAGTCTAAGCTGCACATAGAATGTATTCCTTGGACATTCCATATAAAGAAAGGCAGACTTGTTGAAAGTGATGTCGTAGGGCCAGCCAGATAGTTCAGGGGACTAAAGCACTTTTTTTAGGCAGATGGCAGTGGCCAGGGTTTGATCCCTGGCTTGCCGTGCCAGCCCTGCCCACAGGGCTCACTGAAATGTCAATTATAGATTGCCTTTTCATAGATTGGGCATGGGGGCACACACCCATAATCCCAGCATTTAGGAGGCTGAAAACAGGAGAATCAGTATGAGTCCTATCTGTGTAGTGAGACCCTGTAGACATAAAAAAGAAGAAGAAGAAGAAGAAAAAGAAGAAGAAGAAGAAGAAGAAGAAGAAGAAGAAGAAGAAGAAGAAGAAGAAGAAGAAGAAGAAGAAGAAGAAGAAGAAGAAGAAGAAGAAGAAGAAGAAAACAGTGTGATAATAAAACTGATCAGCCAGCACTTGTATGCAAAAATACTACAAATGTCTATCCCAGGACTTCTAACTTCAAGAATACTTTTTTTCTTCTAGCTGTAATTTGTCATCAGGCTGTCCTGCAGCAGGACACACCTGGAGACTCATACTACATGCAGAATGAGAAAATCTGGGATTTACAGTGTGTCTTTGTTACTTTTCATTGTGGCTGAGGCAAAATACCAACATCCAGGGTTAGAGGAGGAGAGATGTGTCTGACGCAGAGTTCACAGAAGTTTCAGCTCCTAGGTGGCTGCCTGGGTAGGGAGGCACAGTAGAGGAGAAACTCTTTAGGGCAGGTAGAAGGTAGAAGAGAGAGGAGGATGGAAGAAACTACAACCAAGTCAATAACTTTAGGTAAAGAGTATTTTCTTTTGTCTCAGTTTTCAAAGTTGTCATTTTGATGTATGTGAGAAGTTACCCTCTTCAACATCATTCAGTCTTCACTTAGGCTTTCTGTATCTATTCTGTTATATACAAGGTCGGCCATAAACATGTACTGAACAAAAGGTGCACCTAACAGTTTCCTTTACATTGGCTTGCTCTCCTGTTCTTGTTTTTTGTTCGTTTGATTTTTCTGTATTTAAGACAGGGTCTACAGGGTCTCACCACATAGATCAGACTCATAGTGGTTCTCCTGTTTTCAGCCTCCCAAGTGCTGGGATTACAGGCATGCGCCACCACACCCAGCCTTAAGTGTCTCAGGGTGCACCCGCGGGTGGGGCTGGCACAGCTTGCCTGGGATTGAACCTTGGCCGCTGCTCTCTACCTAAGCAGGCAACTTGTTTTCCTCTTGCGGATGGCTTTGCTTGGTTTTTCTTTCAAATTTTCATTAGTATACTTTTGTGATGCCTAGTGACTCTATTCATCATGGAGGCTTTGGCTCATGTGTACATGTCACTTAATCCTTCTTTCCCCCTTCTCCTCCCTCCCATTTCCCTCACACCTAGATCCCAATCCATGGGTTTCTTTTTAAAGGAAACGTATACCACTACTAGTAAGAAGTTTCCACCATCAAAGTGGAAAATAATCCTTTAGCATTGTCCCACACCCTTGGCTTCAGTAAGCAATTGAAAATTGGTAGTGTTTTTTAGCTGTTTCTAAAAATATTTCGTGTATTTGGTACAGGGTCTCATTACGCAGTTCCAACTTGCAGTGATCTTCCTGTTTCAACCTCCCCAGCACTGGAATTACAGGCATGCACCACCACTCCCAGTCTTCTTAAAAGATTTTAAGCATGTATATGTACTTCAGCATAAGAAATATTTCAAGTCTTATAGGATGATTTCCTGACATAAGATACTAGGTAATTTTGTCTCCTGTGTGTCTCTTACTTGAATCAGCAGTGAGAGAGATTGCTTGAGAATTTCTTGAACCTGAACAAGAAATAAATCAATGTCAAACATTGGTCTTGACATAAGAGTACTGGCTGTCCAGAAGGGAGCTATGGGTCACATGGAGTGTGCCGGGAGGAACGTTGTGGGGTGTGTTTCCAGGAAGGAGCAAAGCAGCTTGTCTTCACCCCACATCCTCCCTGAGGAAGCCCTCATCTCTCAGAATCCCTCAGACTTACCTGGAGACCTCCAACTCTCCATCCTGGTGCAGAGAGCCATTTTTCATGTTCCCTTTATACTCTCCATGTTTCTACCACATTAATTAACCTTGTGATTTTTCTTCCATACCTATTCTTTACTATTCTGTGAGTAAACTAAGACTAGCATTATGGTTTGTGCACAGGTGTGCTCGCTCCCCCAAAGCCTCAGGCAGTCATGGGGCAGATTCTGGAGTTCGTGATTGATTACTGTGGGTGTGGAGGCTGCACCAGGTCTGGGGCAGGTAATTTGCATTACAATGTAAGGAGGGAAAAGAGGCCAGCAGTGCAGCTGCCGCTTCTCCTCCCTTTGCATTTATGCTCTTTGCTGCAGCCACTAAAGGTTGCCCTCTGCCTTGGACCCAGCTGAATATGCACTGAAACCTCCAGGAACTGTGAGCTAAATAAACCTTTCCTTCCATCATTTTGAGTGTCAGGTATTTGTCCCAGCAACAAGAAAAAAGTAACTAGGACAACTAGGTAATATGATATCCTTTTTGTAAACCTGACAAGTAATGTGTAGAAAAATATTTAATAAATATTATTGTGGGCTGGGGATATAGCTTAGCAGCACAATGCCTGCCTGGCAAGTGTAAGGCTGGGAGTTCAATTTCTAACACAAAAACAATAAAAATGAGCTAAATATTATCGAAATGTATACAACTGAAGGACAGAGGTAGTTTTGGAAGGGATATGGAAGGCATTTTGATTCTGAGATGCCAGCAGCTTCCTTAAGAAGCCTGTCTTAAATTTAGGAAGCTGTCATAAATGTAGAGCAGCCCTGAGAAATAGGCTGAGAGAAGAGAGGGAGGGACAGCAGTCCTTCCACACAAGGCCAGCTGAACAGCACACGGCAGGGGGAGGGACTTAGGGGCAGTAGGTTTAATTAATTTTCCAAAAGTGAACATGTGAAATTGAAAGACCGAGTTATATTTTGAAACTAACCTTTACTGAAACAAGACAGTGAAAATAAAAATACTTTTCAGAATTTCTGAAAAAAGTGATTTTCTAAATAATTGGATGGGCTCTGATTTTAAGAGATAGCCTCACCCAGCTTCTTCCTCCTCTCCCAATTACCTGCCCTCTTTAACACCATTATAATTTTAGTAGGTGTTCAAGAGAGGTATGAGGGCATTTGGCCAAGAATGGCTTCTGGGTGAGAGAGGTTATATAATTTAACAGATTTAAATGATTTTATTATATATAACATATATGTTTTTAATGTATTTGTTTATGTACTTTAATTGACAATAAGAATTATATATATTTTCTTATACAACACATAGTTATAGAATGCTTAAACACAGTTAAATAAGATATGCATTAATATTGTCTTTTTTTTTTTTTTTGGCAGAACCAGGGATTGAACTCAGGCTCTTGCCAGGGAAGCACTTATTCTACTGAGCCATCTCCCAGGCCCTAATATTGTCAGTTTGGGGTTTTGTGAGGGGAACAATACAGTACAAGACACATATTTTATTAAATTATTTATAATAGTCACCCAAAGAATCATATACAAAAGAGGAAGTGGGAAATCTGTCCATACACTAAAGACCAAAGAACCCGGCTCAGGGCCTGGATCCCATGATAATGTCCAGCTGAAGACTTAGAGCTCGTACATGCCTCTGACAAGCCCAACTGGAGGCCCAGAGCCCTTGACAATATCTCATGGAGGCCTATTTCATGGATTTGTGCTGGGAAGTCCACAAGGTCAGTGGCAGAAGCTAGAAAGTCTGTGCAGTGGGATGGAGGATCTGTGCCAGTGGACTGAGGGATCTGTACTGGGGCCAGGAGGCGATGCTCAAGGTAAGAACCAGAGCTCCCCCACAAAGTACCACAGCTGTCCTTAGCTACAGTGAGGTCCAAAGCTTCTCCAAGGATGAGGGAAGCTAAGTTCCCACTAAGAAAGCCAACATGACAAGCTTCTCCAGAAGACTGAGCTTTGAAACAACATCTTCCCTGAAGCCAGAAAGTGACACCTGAAGTGAGAGCCACAGCTCCCCCAAAGTGAGCTGCAGCCATCCTCAGTGACAACAAGGTCCTGAGCTCCTTCTCTGGTGAGAAAAGTCAAGTTCATCAGGAGAGCCAACATGGCAAGGTTCTCCAGAAGAATAGCCCCCTATCCTCCTCCTCCTCGTCCTCCTGCTCATTGTCCTCATTCTTCTCCTTGTCCTCCTCCTCATCCTCCTCTTCCTCATCCTCCTCCTCGTCCTCCTCATTGTCGTCCTCCTCCTCCTCATTCTCCTTCTTCCTCTTCCTCCTCTTCCTTCTTTCTTCTTCTTTTCTTTCTTTCTCTCCCTTTCTTTCTTTCTTTCTTTCTTTCTTTCTTTCTTTCTTTCTTTCTTTCTTTCTTTCTTTCTTTCTTTCTTTCTGTCTCTGTCTCTCTGTCTCTCTCTCTCTCTCTCTCTCTCTCTCTCTTTCTTTCTTTCTTTCTTCTCCAGTTCTGCCTCTTATGGGGCCAGCAGCAATGCTCAGGTGGGCCTCCAATACCCAGCACCTTAGCTCAGTTCAGCTCAGTGAATCAACCTATCTGGAACTTCTGAGCTAACATTTCCTCAGTTACACCCATCCACCCTCATTATAAACATCAATGAAATAACTTAACTGGAGGGTTTTTCTTTCTTTTTTTAAAGGAAAAACTGAAAATGAACTAATTTCAAATTTATGAGTTACAAAGTTAACCTCAATGGGGGCCAGGGAGATAGCTCAGTTGAGTAAGCATTTGCCTGGCAAGTGCAAGGGCCTGAGCGCAATTCCTTGCCTGGCCAAAAAAAAAAAAAAAAAAAAAAAAAAAGAATATTAACCTCAAGAATTCTTGCATGGCCCTGTGCAAAATGAGGAGATAGATATCTGAAAAAGTAGAAAAGGCGGAAAGACATGGAGGCCAGATTCAGAAAATCCATGATGATGTTTGGTGAGTTACAAAATGAGAAAATAGGGAAGTAGAACTGGGACAATGGAGTGCACACACACACACTGCATTCTTTATGTCATACGATGTCTTCAAAATCTATTGCATCTTTACACTTGCAGAGCATAGCAGTTTGGACTGCAATCATTTCAGATGGCTGAAACTCTTCTGGATGCCACAGTTGCAGATTAACTTGTGACCAAAGCTATCAGTGGTTGCTAATGGCTATGGAGAAGTCCAAATTCCTTTTATAATTGTGGTTTTGTCTCAGAAAGTAACTGCCAGAGTCAATATTATAATTGTTCCTGTTCCCAATCACTTCCTATACAGTTTGGAGAGACTAACCTTTTAATATGACCTTTCTGATGATTTAGAAACTATGCTCTTTGTTGAGAGTTTTAAAAACAACAAAGAGCAAATTTTTCTTGACTCATGTCACTGGTTTAATTAATCACAAGTGAGTTTCCCAAATAACTTTTCTTTGAACTTCCATCAAAGCTTTTTAAAATTGATGAAATTTATTGTCTCTTGAAATGCAAATCAAACTTTCTTTCCAGAAAGGCAGTTCGATATAGTGCTTTGCAGATGGATAGGTCTACTTTCAATGGCCTGTTTCAGGCTGGATATGCCCCATCTACTCTATTTTAGATTTATTCCTGCAGTATGAACAAGAAAGAATCAAGATAAAAAAGATAGAGCAAAATAGCTCTCATTACTTTTTTAATTCAAGTTTTGATTTGGCAAATGCATTGCATTCCACACAGCCTTTATGGGGGATTCATGATTTAGTCTCTGAAGGTGAAAACTATGATCTCATCTGTATTCTGTGGGCGAGTTATCACCCTAAGGATATCTAATAAATGTTAAACTGGAAGATTTTAATGAACCACCAAGCGTCACACACTTCTTGGTTCATCTATCCTGCCAACTTCCAGTGCAAAACTATTATGAATAGATGGGTGGTTGGATAGATTAATGAGTGAATTTACTTGATCGCTAACTGCCAAAATTTTGTTACCCATAATTAAGCCATATTTCTTGGTCTTATGCCATGAATCACAAGGAAAATAGTAGATTAAAAACAAGCAGTGATGCTAAGGAAATGCGTTGGGTTTTTTTTGTTCTGTAAAATTTTAAGTAGAAGTTAAAGTAAAATAAACTCCATTTTTCTCAGTCTATAAAAATGCAATTCCTAAAATAACCTGGTAGCTCAAAATCAAAACATCTTAATGTCATCAGTAACCTTAATATAACAACAGGGGCTGGCCAGATAGTTGGGGTGGCCAGATAGCTCAGCAGATTAAAATGTTTGCTTGGGCAGACTGAGGGACCGGGGCTCGATCCCCAGTGTGCTGTGCCAGCCCCACCTCCAGGACTCACAGAGATGGGCGATCGAGACTGGGCCTGGTGGTGCACACCTGCAATCCCAGTGCTTGGGAGGCTGAAAACAGGAGGCTCTATGAGTCTGATCTGTGTAGTAAGACCCTGTAGAAACTGGACTAAATAATATATATATATATATATATATATATATATATATATATATATATATATATATATATATATACTATATATACTAAATACTATATATATATATATATTGAATTATATTTAGTAATATTTTAATGCTAAATATGTTTCATTTCTTTAAAGCTGTGCATCTATTAGGTGAAATTATTTATAACATATTTATGCAGCACCTATGTTTTAAGCATTATTTTAGGCTCTATTAAGTATAAAATTACATGGGTTGAGGAGGTGGCTCCGCAGTCTAGCACCCCCTAGCAAGCACAAGGACCCTGAGTTTGGTCCCTGGTAACACACGCCATGCCAGCCCCAGAACCCCAGCTGTGCGTTGCTGGCCATTGAAACCAGGAGTGGTAGCACACACCAGTGACCCCTGCATTAGGGAGGCTGAGACAGAAGGACAACTACGAGTCCAAGCTAACTAAATAAAAGATTAAAAAAAAAAAAATTCAAAGAGCATAAAATTATTAATGGAGTTCACATTTTACTGGAAAATTTAAGTAGATACTTTATCAAACTACTACTGCTGTAGGCAGATGAATTAGATAGAAATATTATAGGCAGTCAGACAGGGCCAGCCCCTCAAGGAGACAAGATGGAAGACAAGGTGACTTCGCAACTTGGAAGAACAGACAATTCCATATGGGTCACACCTCAAGACAAAAGAGGAAACAAATACAGCTCCACACTTCCCTAGGGATGAGCATGAGGGATTGGTATTCTAAGTAGGTATGAATGAGTCACTAGCCCAACCACCAAAAGGAAGAGACCCTGTCCCATACTCATGCCTGCTTGCTACATGATCACTTCCCCATTTGGTACTGGATTTAATCAACTTTACCTGAGCAATGGTGCTTGTAATCCTATTGGCTGACCTCATGCCCACCTAAGCAAGTTCCCGTGTTCTCTACCACCTTATACAAGCCTCACTGTATCGTTTTCCTGTATAAAAATCCTTGGAAGAAACAGCTTCTTAGGGATCACCCACTCAGGACCCCTCCTCCTTTCTCAGACAGGAGCTCTCTTTCCCCCAATAAATATATTCTGCTCATAACCTCCGTTTGTTCCTAAAATTCAGTCTTCAGTTTTAGAGAGCAAGAACTCGTCCGAGATACCTTTCAGGTTGGGAGTTTTATTTTCCGGTAACCCATTCGGCGGTCATCTACCTGAGATCAGTTTTTCTTCCTGTATCACTTGGAGGTCGTCCACCCAAGGTCAGGTTTTCTCTGTGTCACTACTGCATTCAGTTCAACAAAACATTTCAATTCAGTCTGGATATTAATTGTTCTCTTTAAAATTAAGACTATTTTTTTTTACAGTAACAGATATTGAGGACCTGGACAAGATTTCCAACTGCTTGTATGAGGGGTACAGAAAAAGGATGAAATAAAAAAGAGATAAATTTAGTAATGCGTGAGGGGAATGGGAGATCAAGGCCTCAGGATGGGCAGAGACAAAGACACTCCCAGCCAGCCACTATGTATTGAATAAAATGGTAGGAAGGTGTTATGGTTTGTGTCAAATTGTCCCCCCAAAGCCTCATGCAGTCGTGGAGTAGTCTTCTAGAGTTTGTGATTGACTCTTGATCCACTAGAATTATGAATGTGGGTGCTGCTGGGATAATGGGAGTGAGCACTACGCCCAGCCTGAATGCAGCTCAAGGGAGACAGACTCGCTCTCTGTTGCCACTGTTGCTAGCACTCTTCCCATTTGTTCTTGCTCTGTGCTGCCCCCATGAATGGTTGCTCCATGGTGCCCCTCTGCCTTGGAGCCAGCTGAGTATGGACTGAAATCTCCACTGACCGTAAACTAAGTAAACCTTTCCTTTCTTCATTTTGGGCATCTGGTATTTTATCCCAGCAATGAAAGAAGAGCAACTGAGACAGAGGGGTTGCAGAAGATTCAAGGTCATGGAAGGCTGAGATTGAGGCTAATCTGAGATGACTCAAGAGAGCAGAGGTTATCTTGTGCTAAGAAGGATCTTGCCCTACAGTGCTTTTAAACTTAGTGGTCTTAATTCACTCTCAGTGGGTGGAAAGGATAACCCATTCTTAAAGAGCTAATGGGAAATCTCAAAAGGGTGATACTGATAATTCCAACCTCTATGTAGCCCTTAGAGGGGTAGGCAAAATTAGCCACTGTGGCTGTGGGGAGCAGCTAAAGCTGGAGAGCATCACAAACACAACAGGGTTGCAAGTGTCACGTGACATCAAGCTGCTCAGTGTATCCACAGGCTGCAGTACTTGAGCAGTTCCTTTTCTCCACTTGAGAGAGATGGCTCCACTTGACCCCAGATTTGTTTTCTGTTTCTAGTCTTTATTTTTTCATCCACCATGATCATTCACTCTGAAAATTTCAGGAACTGTGCTAGATCACCAACAAACACACTGCATTAGTTTTCTTTAAAATATCCCCCTTCACCTGAAACAAATAGCACACTATACTTCCTATTTCCTTTTTTCTCAAACTTGATTTTGTTAGTTCATGTTTGCCATATGTAATGAATATATCATGGGAAGTTAATGCACATCACATCAGAACATTTTTTCCTTCTTTTTCCTCTCCCCCTCTTCCTCCATTCTTGTCTCCCAAAGATCTGCCTCCCTGATTTCTATTATCTTTTATTTTACTCCTTAAACCATCTACATGTTTGGTTCCCCAAGCAGTCAGATAGGGTCAGGCCCTCAAGGAGACAATATGAAAGGAGGACAAGAGTTTGCAACTTTGGGAGAAACAAATACTCCTGCTATGGGCCAGACCTCAAGGAAAAAAAGTAACCAAATACAGCCACACACTTCCCTAGGGATGGGCATCAGGGACTGGTATTCCAAATATGTGTATCAGTCACCTTGAAGCCATCAGAAAGCATCACTAACCCAGGCCCTTACAGGAATGTCCCTGTTCCATAATCATGTCTGCTTGCTACATGATGACTTGCTTCCCCATTTGATCCTAATTTAATCAATTTTACCTGAGCAATTGTACTTGTAGTCTTATTGGTTGCCCATAGTTTTGTCCCACCTCATGTGAGTTCCCTGTTTCCTACCTTAGACCTGCCTTACCTCATAGTTTTGCTATATAAAACCCCCTAGAAAAGGCAGATTTCTGGGTAACCCACTTGGGTTCCCTTCTGTCCCTCTCTCAGGCAGAACCTTTCTTTCTCTCAATAAACATATTCTGCTTTTAACCTCTTTTGTTTCTGAAATTCATTCTTTGGTTTTAGAGAACATGAACTTATACTAGGTATCTTTCAGGTTGGGAATTTCATTCTCTTACATCAATATAATGCAAACTCATACAACATTTAATATTTTTAGGTGGTAATTGTTTTAATTCAATTTCTCTATCAAAGATTCAAAAGTTAAGTGTTAGAACTAAAGTGCTAACCTAGGTCTTTTGGTTACAAAATTTATGTTCTTTTTACAGCATTATGACAGTATTTGTCTTTCTATTTGCCTCTTTCAGGATTAGTTTAGGAAAACCACAAGATTCATTCTAAGCCTAAAATGGTCTTTCACTTGTTCTATAATTTAGTGTTCTAAAGACAATCTCAAGAAAACTGAACTTCAATTTGAAGATGAAGATAAGGCTAAAGATAAAACTGACAATGTAGCCTATTCCTAAAGAGTTTTATGAGGAAGTCCTATTGAAAATTTAAGAATAAAAGTGCAGTATAATCATATCATTGTAGATTTGATTAAGATGACAGAAATTACATAGTGAGCTGGAAATATTCTATTTTGTATTCAAATAAGTTAGCTTCTATTCTTTCAAAATTATTCTGAATTGTGTTTCTTAAGGTAATTAAGAACTTATTGTTAGAGAGTTGAACATTGCTTAGCAAGGGCTAACAAAGGAAGGGGTTATGGGGTGTTGTTCACTTGTTAAAATATATTCAGCTACACTGAGCTTAAACATATCTGTAAATTTATTTCATCTTACTTTTTTAAATGTGGTTACTAAAATGTTTGCATGCATATGTAGCTTGCATTTTACTTTTTCCCAGGCACCAGTGCTGAATGTTGACTATCAAGCCTAATTTTTCCTGGTGCTATGAAATTGACTACAGGACCTACAGATGACAGCAAGTATACTGATTAACCTTGCCTTTGGAAGGAAGAAGCCATGCACTGAACTACACAGCACCATAAACCAAGAGGTAGAAAGCTATTCCCACTCAAATTCCAAACAATAGCCTCACCCAGGGCTTTTTTATGGCCTTGACGGCCTTTCCTCTGTGTCATTGCTTTTGATCCATCTTCAACCCAATTGATGAGGTTTAGACAGCAGTGTTTGAGAATAAGGAATTAGACATCCTCATAAAAGGTGAAGCTATGTATTTTGCCTTTACCCTTGTCCAGAAACCTAATTGACTGCAGAATCTATGGGGCCTCCTCCAAGAAAATGCAGAAGACAGTGTGATTACTGAAAAAGCTTGATGGGTAAATCCTGAAAGTTGGTCATTAGCTAAAAGTGGAGAGCTAGAATTACTGAGACTAGAAACATAGAAGGCAGGAGGATTACTGCAATAGTTTGCTTTAAACAAATAATGGTTGCATACTTTGCTTATGAAGAAAAGTTAGCAACAAGGGAGGAACCTCACTCCAGGTGTTGTGGCCCCCACAGAAAACAGAATGGAGACACTTGATTTCCACAGACTCCCACAAAGGAGCCCCAGAATTAGGAAATGGAGCTTAGAGAATCCTGGGCAGGTGAGACATTATTCCTTTCCATCCTCATAAACACAGTATAGTCTGATACTTCCATTTTTCTAGTGCTGCTGATTGCTCTGTGTGTGTGTGTGTGTGTGTTCCAGAGAAAGTCAAGATAGAGTTTGGTGCTTGAATAACTGGATGTTCTCTTTATACCGCAAGGTAGTTCATATTATAAGCTCTACCTCAAGCTCTTGGGAAAAACATAAACATTTTACTGTGTATTTGCCTCTGTCAGTGCCTATTCAAATGCTGTTAACAGCTGCCCACTGTCACCAGCACAGCATCCTAATCCCTTAGGAGATACACATTTTTGGCATTTGATCTTTGCCATGCTTTTTAGCCTCTCCTAACAGTTGACCTAAATCTGTTTGTGTTTTAGCCACTAATGTAACAAGTTAAAATCATGCTTTCATTCATTCAGCACATACATGTGCTTTTCTTATTATGTTTCAGGCACTCTCCTAGATATTAAGGCTTAGACAGCAAAGTGATTAAGGTCAATCAGACATTCTTTCTGGGCTTCCATGTAATGGGTAATGGATAGTATTTCTTTCTCTTGGTACATTTGGCAATATGCTTTCATTGCTTTTCCTGTACATTAAATATTACTGCCACTAGGAAACCTTTCTTCAGTTAGGAATAATGCTACATTGCCCTATAGCTTATATTCATTCCTCCACAGAACTTTTGTCTATTATCTGATTATCTCCCCACCTTGTCTGATATGTCAATGACAAGATCTGTCTTCTGTCTATATTTGTATCCTCAACATCTGGCACATTATGGATGCTTAAAAAAATGCATGCTCAATTGCCTCAATCTTATTGTCTGCTATTTAATTCTAGCTTTATTTTTTATTTTTGTATTCGCTATGAGCTTATATAACATCCAGAAACTTGGTGAGCCAAGTTTAGTTCAGAACAGTTACACAATCGAAATATGCTTTAAAGAGCTCTGTTTCAAGAAGCACTGGTTGAATGATTTAACATATTTCTCTCTGGATCCTAAGAGTGAAGTCATTCCTGTGTAGGGGGGCAGAAAGAACATAGCTCCCCAAGTTATTCTCAAAATTAAGGATACACAGCTGCTACCATTTCAAAAATTAAAAAAAATCTATTTTGGCCATAAGAGGCTCATTTTAATGCATACAAAAATAGAGCTATATATAGTTAACACAGGCTCGCATGTTGCCCAGTTATAATCACTGAGTCACTGATTAGGGAGTGGCTTACATCTGGGGCTTGTCTTGAAAACAAGATTCATCACCATCGAAGTGGTTATTTTCTTTTCTTCAGTCCTTGTAAAAGATGAAGTCATACAAAGTTTCAAATAGCAATCTTTGATACTCTCAGAGCTGGTTGTTGAACTTTATTGATGTGTTAATCGAACTAAATGAAGTATGTATATAATTGATTAGAATCCCAGGCAGGTCAGGATTTATAGGACATAGAAACAGACTGATCCTAAGCATCTGATGGTGGCATCGAAGAAGCCAGGCCCTCAGCCTCCCTTAATGTCTGGCAGTTCGGCTGGGATGAAGGCAATGGGAGCAGCAGGAGATGAGAACGGGACCATAGGAAGAAAATCACACAGCACAGTACTAGCCAGCTGCACATAAAATCTATCAGGCACTAACATAACCTGGTGATGCTCCAGTCAGGAGGTGTCAGCATAAATGGAAGAACATAAAGCCAACTATTTTATGGATGCACCCAGCACCTCTGCTCTGAAATCCCCCCTGCTTCTCTGATGCAGCACACAAAAATGTCAAGGAACAAATCCTGCAATGCATGAGATTTATTTTTACTGCCTGGTGTAATGAAGTTGAAATGCAAATCAAGTTGACTTATGGGAAAATGACATATCTTGCATTTTAGAATTTAGGAGCTCCTATGCAAATATACTACATTGTGCATTTAGGAATACTTCTTGAATTGAAATTACTAGATTGAAGTGTATGCATCACTCACTTTTCAGGGTACTACTAAATTGTCCTCTAAAATTACATATATTTTTATTTTTCTTCTGCTAGTGTAGAGAAGTACCCTTTGCCTGCTGCCTTTGCCAGATCCTATCATTAGTGCTTCTAAATGTTCGCTTATCTAAAATATCTCTTTTTATTTATTTCCACAGAAATAACTCTTTGGTTGGCTTCCAGAAAGTCTTGCCCAAAGATAATTGGATTTGTCTCAATTCCATTCAAATCCAATGTCGTTAACTCATTTTTATCATCTGTTTCCTTTCCTTTGATGAAATGTGGAATAGAGGAGGAGGCCAAGAAATCTAATGCTTATTGGATGGTTACTTCGAATTAGGCACTTTACAGATGGCGTTATATTTCTTGTCCTAACGACATCATCAAATCTCAAGACGAGCAGCATCTACAATTATGTGGAACCCTTTAAGACATGCAAATTATTATGAATTTTGCTTTCTTTTTCACGGAACCCGGTTGATAATTCCAATGTGACCCCAACTTCAAAACCACTGGATTCTATCCATTTTATAAATGAGGAAATAAATCAAAGTAAACTGTTGCCTTAAGATCATGAACTACTGTTGTGTTTGACCTAACTTCAAAGTGATTCCAAGGATTCAACCCCTGTGGATGTTAATTTTAAAAGGAAGTTGCACTGGGAAGAGCAGCACATGACTGTGTTCTCAGTCTTTGGGTGGCTGAAGCAAGATGATCACTAAGAGTTTGAAGCCAACCTGAGTTACACTCTGTGAGTTCAAATCCAGTCTAAACTACATAGCAATATGCGGTCTAAAAAAAAAATGGTTTGGAATGCAGTGCATAAGATGTAAGAACTCTGGGAGAAAATCAAAATTCAGCAAAAATCTGCATAGAAGCAAGTGGTAATAACTGGGAAAACCAGGGTCCCCCAAACCGGGAGAAATAGACTGTCAATTTATTAACTGAGCCTGAAATTGACCATGTGTCTGTTATTCCTTTGATGTTCACCAGTATGTTCTGGATACAGAGAACCAAGAGTAAGCCAGACATTAAACCATGACTTATGGGTTACAGGTACTGTAGTGTTGATAACATAGCAAAAGAGAGGATCAAACTTGGAAAAGGACAAATTCATTGTTTTCTAACATTAGGGCACCTTGACAGGGATAGTTATTAATCACTGAAATAAATTGTGTGTGTTTGTTTTCTGCTTGCTTTTCTTTTTCCAGGACAGAGAAAAGTTGGAGGTTTGCTGGTGGAAAAGATTAGATCAAGTGTATGGAAGCTAGAACACAACGGACTTTCATTTTGGACTGGGAGAGAGTTTAGCATGACTCATTATTAAACACAAGGAAATAAACTCCGTGTGGTGCAATTTTCCCCTGCTTGCTTTGTGAACTCATGTAGAAATGCAGCTCAGGCTGTGGAGAATGGTGACTGGCTACCAGTTATTTGATCAAAGAACCGTAATCTTGCAAACCTTGACTAACAATGAATCATTAAAGTGGAGAGCCCTTGGAAGCTAGAGAGCGCGTGACAGCAACGCTGACTTTCTGTCCTGCATTACAAGGGACGGGAGACAGCCAGCCAAACACCTCAGAGGGTTAAAGCAAAGCGCCTGTTTGGGCAGACTCAGGGGCTGGGTTTCCATCCCAGACCCGGTGCACGTGCTGAGACAGAGACTGAGACTGGGCGTGGTGGTGCACGCCTGTAATCCTAACACTTGGGAGGCTGAAAACAGGAGCACCACTACGAGTCTGATCTTCATAATGAAACCCTGTAGATCCTGTACTAAGTACATTTAAAAAACAATTTTCATTAAGGAATAGCAGTGTAGGTGACAGAGTGTAGTCCTCAACACAATAGTTCTTAAATACTCGTACAGATCAGAGTCACCGAGAGGGCTTGCTGCACCTGGGCTGCTGGGCGGCACTGCCAGAGTTTGCAATTCCGACTGGGTCTAGAGTGAGGCCTCAAAGTCAGGGCTCCCAGATCCACTAGCATAAGGAAGGGGTCTGTGTTTAAGAATGAAAGCACCTGTGACCCTCCCCAAGCCCCCACATCTCAATGCTGACCACCCTTAGACACTTCACTTGCCAAAGTTTGAGATGGAGTTCTGTCAAGTTTCCCAGGCAGGACTTGAATGTGCGGTCCTCCTACCTCAGCCTCGCTCAGCGCTGGCATTGCGAGCATGCTCTATCACACCTTTCATACCCTACCTGATTTGCTAGCTCCTTGTTGTAAAGTATGTGTGAAAATAGCATCAAACCAATGGGGACATCTCAAATTGGGAGATGTCAATGAGACGACACAGGAACGTGTTAATAAATGTTGATCACAGTGTGCATCTCCTCCCCTTTTCTTTTGCAACTGAAGACAAAAGAACATTTTCCCAGCACAAATTTGTCTCAGACAGTTCAGCCTGAATTTCTTAGGGATGATGCGTGCCGAAGTAGTCGAGCAGTCTCGCCCGATGACAAATTAGAGATCCTGGTAGACAACGTTGATGGCCTAATCAATTACGACCTCTCCCCCTTTTATTCTGGCTAAGCCAGGATTATTTTAAAATGGAGTAGATTTGCGTTTATGGATAAAAATAAAAGAACAAGTGCCTCCCTTAGATAACTTAGTGATGACAACCATAATCAGTCTAAGCCTATCTTTTTTTTTTTCTAAGCCTATCTTGATAACCCATCTTTTTTTTTTTTTTTCTTTTTTAAATGTATTTAGTAGAGGGCCTACTAAATACAGAGGGACTCATAGTGATCTTTTCTGTTTTTCAGCCTCCCAAGTGCTGGAATTACAGGCTCATTCTCAGTTTCCGTATGCCCTTGGGGCGGGGCCTGCACTGCACACCAGGGATCAAACCCTGGCCCCTGCATCTGCCTAAGCAGGTGCTTTAATCCACTCAGCCATCTGGTCAGTCCAGCCCATCTTCTTTTTATATGAACGTTAACATAGTCAAATTCGTACACTCAGCAAATAGTTTTTCAGTACTAAGCATCGTTCTTGGTGCCATGGTATAAAAATAACCAACGACGACCAATAGTCTCTAACGGGAGGTTTATTTATTAATTTATTTTTATGTATTTGGTACAGGTTCTCACTATGCAGCCTAGAGTCATAGTGATCCTCCTGTTTTCAGTCTCCCCAAAGCTGGGATTATAGGCATGTGCCACCATGCCTAGACTTAGGAGAATTATTTATTGGAAAATAACACAAGTACTTTCTGCTGCTATAAACAAAACAGATTGCATGCATTTGGAATGCTAACCTGCTCTCAGGAAAAAAGTGGAAATTGATATGAAGAATAATTTCCATAAGAAGTAATTAAGCTAAGAATTATGGATGGATAGGAGCAAAAAAGTTTAACCTTGTACAAAGTATATGAGATGGGGAAGCTTTATTATAAAAATTGAAGAGATTAAATGGGGATAGATCACAGGACATATCAAATTATGTCTGGAGCTTCCATAATTTTGGCCAAAAGTAGGAAGTTGGTGAAGGATTTTAGTTAGCATGTATTACAGAAGATTCACATTGAGAAAAATGACTCTGTACATAAAGAATGATTTAAAAGAAGACAAGACAAGGTGGACATTTGTAAAATTGAACAAGTGCTTGAAATAAGACATACTCACAGACTGGGATAGAACTGCTGTGACCAGTAGGGAAGACACTAGCTATCTGTGGCTGCTGAGTGCTTAAAATGTAGCTCATCCAAATTAAGATGCATTTTAGCATAAAATATGCTGTTCCAAACCCCATTTGGAATTCCTGTTCCAAGTCCTTTCTAAGGAAGGGAAGCATATGTGAAAAAGAGATAAATGGGAATCCCCACAAATCACCTGGACACAGAGTAGAAGAAAAAGGCGACTTTAATTTGTCAGTGCTTCTGCAAGATACTTCTGTCTCCCTGAGACCCCCAAAATTTTGTTTTTATTTCTATACTGCTTATTCTTATAGGGAAATATTTCATTGGAAATCAGTATGGAGCAAGGCCACAGAAGCAGATCATGGGTTATGTGGCTAATGCATGATCAAGGGAGGGTAGGGAGTCCTGAAAAGATTTTCCAAGTCTGTTCTGCTCTGCATTATATTATAGATGCACCCGTACATGTCTAAGGTCATAGCCACTGATTTTTCTCAGGGGGCTTAGCTGGATGTTAACCCAGCGCTGCCCAATTTCGACCAGGTAGGTGGCTTCCTCTCTCACATTAAATATCCCATTATCAATCCTTTTCTATTGATTTCATGTTAAAAGTAACATTTTGGGTTTACTGAGTTAAATGAGATGCCTCATTAAGCTTAATTTTACTCTATTTTATTTTTTACTACATTTGCATGGCTACTGGAAATCTTAACATGTTTGACTCATGTTGATTGAATTATATTTAACTGGACAATGCTGATCTCAAAACTGACAAAATGGAAATGGGAAAAGTATATTTTAGAAGTATTTAGGACACAAAGACTAAGCTGACTAATACGATGGGTTATTGTTAGAGAAGGGATTCTCCAGGAGGTGAGATATTTCTTGAGGAATTGAAGAAGGAGGCTGGGTGAGGAGAGGATAATATATTCTTGTTTGGTGATTTCGAATTTGATATTCCTGAGAGAAGACACAAAGGGAAGGGTCAAAATGGTTAATGAAGCCATGAAATTGCTTGAGCTCAGGAGAAGGGTGACAATTTAAGAAAAATAGTAAATAGAAGAAAGGATTTTGAATATTCCCAACAGAAAGAGATAACAAAGATGTGAGACGAATGATAATCCAACCACCTTAACCTAACTATACACATTATGAACATGTATTCAAAATCCATATTCTACCACATAAATAGGTATAATTACTGTCTCCATTAACGTTAAAAATAAATTGTAAAAATAAGGAAATAGAAGAGATAAGACAAAAGATCACAAAGAAGAGAAGGAGGTAAACTAGGACAGTGCTATCTGAAGGAAGCAGGAAGACCCCTGTTTTAAAGGTTGTAGAGACAAAATGGCAGAAGGTAAATTACTACTAAAAGTGAAATTTCATGTGATGGATACGAGTTAGTTCATCATTACTATTCACTCCACACATATATTTGCATGTAGAAAAAAATTCTATAATGTGAAGTTGTTTTGAAATTTTTCTAATGATTTGGATTTCTAAGTCTAGGAACTTAGAAGAATAAGGTTTGAAACATGCTCTTCTGGGAGGACTCAGTTAAATTATTCACAGCTTTCTGTCACAGTTAAATTACATGTATTTGTAATTTAATTAATTAAAAATTACAAAATATAAAGACCTTAAGCCTTGTCCAATGAATAAGTAAATATTTTATGCATTTTCTCTCTCCCATGACCATATCTCTTACAATTTCTGAAGTGACTATGTAAGAAATACAACTGTGTCCCTTACTATACATATGTAAATGAGATTTTATGAAAGTTTAGGCAATGTCCCTTATGCTTTCTTCCTTTTCAGTGATATTAGGAAGAAAATAAGAAATGTAGATATAAAACTGATTCAAATAACTTGAATGATAGTATGCAGTACCTTATGTGAAAGACAATATATTCAGGCCTTATAATTTACTGTTAGGAATTGAGCCAATTATACCAGCGATATAGCTCAGCAGACTAAGCACTTCCTCAGGTAAGTGGAGGGGCCAGGGTTCGATCCCTGGCACTGCATACCACACAGACCCCCCCCACCCCCAGGTGCACTGAGTGGTTGATGGAGTCTGGGCATGGTGGCACATGGCTGTAATCCCAGCACTAGGGAGGCAGAAATCATGAGGATCACTACAAGTCTGAGCTGCACAGTGAGATCCTGCATATACACACACACCACACACCACACACACACACACACACACACACACACACACAAACACACACACCTTAGATTAAAAAAAAAGTAAAAGAATTGAGCCAATTAAGAGTATTGGCTAAAGGTGAGGATATATCTCAATGGGCCTGCCTGGCAAGCATGAGGTCAGGAGTTTAATTCTTGATACGAAACAGAAAAAAAAAGAGTATTGGCTAAGACTTTGTATATAATATAAATGAAATTATTTGGTTATGAATTTCAGTACTCTGAATTTTGAATGTAATAATGGTAAATGTCAGGAACCAGTAGATAATACTCCAATATTTTTATTCTTCTCTAGGTAGCTTCTCTATATAAGCTACAATTCTAAAAGAAATGAAAATAAGAAAAATCAACAGTTGAAATTAGATCGTGTTGAAATTTTTAATGCAGTGTGAACCCCAGAGAAATTTACTCTTATAGTTCTTTTACAATGTATTAGAAATATCTTTTGTGGGAAAATAAAACATTTTATTTGAATTTGAGATGAGAACAGGAAATTCACAAACAGGATATATAAGGATTAAATATTTAAAAAGTCAAATTAATAAAATACATCTGAACTATTTAATATTCATTTTAAACAGCTAACCAAGTATTTATAATAATCCATAACAAAAACAGAATTAGATGCTTGATAGCATATGGTCAAATATCCTAAAATAAATTCCACATGGTAGAATATCAAATATGAAATTAAATCAAGATGTTAAAAGATACAGAAATGATCACACATGCTATGAATTTTTAAATTTCAGGACATTAATAACTTGGTAAACTAAATTAGAAAGTAAATCACAATTGGAAGCAATATAGGAGAAATGTAACACAGTTAAGGCTCAGTAATGCAGTGCCTGCCTGGCAAGCATGAGGTCCTGAGTTTAATTCCTGCTACCAAAGAAGACCAAGTAAATAAACAGAAAAAAAAAAATTAGTCATAGAAATGTGCTATTCTTAATATAAAACTTTAAAGAATTAGAAGAACACTGTGGACCCTGTTGACCCTGTCCTAAGTACATTTTTAAAAAATTAGAAAATATATACTGTAAATTGGTATCATCCTAGAAAATCTGAGGTTTAGTTATGGTAAATTACAGTAGGCGGCCTTATCTGCCTTGTTACCAGATCTCTTGATCAAAGTATCAATAATAAAATATCAAACATGAAAATGTTGGCACATAGATCATAGCCCCTAGTTAGTGATATGTGTGCATGTATATATATATAATGATATGCATACTTATGTGTGTACATATACATAAAGATATACATACTTCAGGAAAAATGTGTAAATATTTTAATATGCAATTTATTGAAACATTATGAGATTAATTCAAGTTACTTGGAACTCTACATGTTCAAGAAATGCCCCAAATAGTTGGCTTCCAGATATTTGCTAGTACACTGAACTGTTGCTTGGGTAATGTTAGTCACTGAGATTACCACTCATACATTTTCAGTTTTCAATTTTTTCTCTAAGGGGCATCAGTGTAGTGGGTTTCTCCTCTCTTTCTATTGGTCTCTCTCTCCCTCCCTCCCTCCCTCTCTTATAATATACCAGAACTATCAAATTTTTAATTAGGATTTTAAAAAAGTTGATGTTGCATTGGTTGTAACAGTTTTGTTTATCATTGGTTATTTATTTTTATTTTTCTCAGTATATGTTCAGATACTCAGATAGGTGATGCAGTTTCTTAGGAGTGTCTTGTATTTTGTTTTTTCTCAAGATAATGATAAAATACTCAGGAACTTGCTGTATTTTGACTAAGTGCATTCCAGTAGCCTCTGTGTTGAAAGACTGGTCCCCAGGCTGTGGTCCTACTGGGAGATAGTGGAGCCCTCAAGAAGAGGGGACAAGTGAAATCGAAGAGAAGATTAGGGCCCAGCACTCCATGTCTCTCTCTGGCACTTCCTGGCCCCATACAGTAAGCAATTCCCTCCAGAACATGCTTCTGCCATGGCGCACTGCCTTGCCACGGGCTCAGAGGCAGCAGGGAACCCATCTGAACAAAGACTGAGACTCCTGAAAGTGTGAGCCAGGATAAACCTTTCCTCCATCTAAGGTATTTATTGCAAATGTTTCATCACAGTAATGAAAAGCTAATTTTTGAAAAGTAATTTTGAAGAGAACTGAAAGCAATAATTAACACCAGGATTGTTACCATTCTTTGAAACGCGGAGGTGAGATGACTGCACATCAATTGGTGAGGATATAGCATTAGGGTTGGGGAACTTGATTTGTGTTCATTTACTCAACAAATCTTTTGCTGCCTTACACTAAGGAAAATATACAACAGCCGTGCTGACTCTATGGTAGCTCTGAGCCCTGGGTCCTAACTGCGTTGTCTCCATGAACATACACACTGGGGCAGTGCTTGCAGTGCTGACTCTGGGGAAGGACTGCTAACTTAAATTTTAGTCTTGTGATTATGGGAACAGCATACAACTGCTCTGAGCCTTGGTGCTCTCTTTAATAAATTAAGAAAAAACAGCAACTGGGATTTTCATGGTGGCACCATGATGTAACACAATGCACTGTGACCCCTCTTGTAGAATGCACACAGCAAATGTCAACACATTGTTAATGTTTTGGTTTTACTGTATTGAGTACAAGCTGTACTTCCTTTTTGGTTTCTTAATTGTAACTTTGAAAGTTGAACCACCCTTTCTTTCTTTTTTTCTTTCCTTCTTTCTTTCCTTCTTTTTTTTTTTTTTTTTGTATTTTAATACAGGGTGTTCAGGGTCTCACCACACAGACTGGACTTGTGGTCTCTGTGTTCTCAGCCTCCCAGAGCTGGAATTATAGGTGCACACTACCCTGCCCAGTCTGACCTAGACTTTCTTTAAGGCAAATGAATTATTATACAGAAATGCTAGGGACTTCTAGAGGAAAATATTTGCACCCACATTGCCTTGCAATAAATTATGACTTCTATGAGGTCCTTGAAGGGCTAACCAGAAGTGGAAGGGCGCTATCCACTGTAGCTCTGAGGCTGGCACCAGATGAGCTTCCCTTGTGTTTGGTTTTACTAAAAATGGCTTATTTTCATTACTACCATTACAAGATTTGCAGTAAGTTTTTCAAAAAAGTTATCAGTTTTCTTCTGATAATTAGGTCTTAAAGTTTTCTGTTCTGTTTTAATTTTGAAATTTGTTCTCAGAGATGAGTTTTGGTAATACTTTGAAGTCACTTTCTTCCTTCCTTCTGTGTAGGGGGGAAGAAATACACTCAGAACTGCTAAGTTGTTACTAGCTCTGCCTTCATCTGCACTGAAGCTCCCAAAACATTTTCCTTCCCAAGTATTTTAGCACTACTTTAATTTGTATTATGTGTGTGAAATTAGAGTACCATAAATACCACAAAATAGATTAGTTTATAAAGAATCAGTAAACATCTTGATTTTTCAAAAGAAAATAAATGTCTAAGCTAAAACTCAGAAATGACAGGAAAATGTATTTAATTAAATGCAGTACAAAAAGTGTGAGGTGTTGTCTGCACCTGAGGGAGGGGAAGGCTGACAGTAAGTGCTGTTGCCTAAAGACTAACAGATTCCTCTTTGAACAACACCTTAAAAATATATTTCATTGCATGAAATAAAATGTACACAGCCTCAACCTTGCCTGCTTAATTAAATCTTGACAACTGCTCGCCTTGAACACGCTTGTCTCCTACCTTGCATAACACCCTAACTGCCCACGTGCATTTATGTTGCTCCTTCTCACTCTTAGAGTGAACCCCATGAGGATGAGGGCTCAGTCGAACTCACTCACTCCTGTGTACCCTCCCAAAGCTGGTAGAGGTTCAGTTAATGGTGAGTGTGTGAATAAGTCAATATAAATCACTGAGCACTAATTGAGAAGCCTATTGTACAGCTTGGCTGGTTAGGGGCTCAGAAAGGAACAGATCGTAATGCTGACAGTCCTCAGTGCTTTTAGCAGCCTCAGTGAGGGTGTTGGAGGGCAGCCCTCACGCCTCCTAGCTACAATTTTGAGTTCCTTAGTGTCACCATTAGGCAAAACAGGCAGAGTCCTGGGGCAGACTGATCCTGAAAGCAAAGGGACTTTCCAAGTATAGAATTTGGTTCTCAGAGTGGGATGCAGATAGGCAGTAAACATCAGGTCAACCAAGATCTGTCAGCTGACTAAATGAACCACGACAGGTGGGCACTTGTAATGACAGATTTGTCCTGCATTATTTAGCAATATTTATTTTAGTGAGAAGAGCCTCAGATCAAGGGAAAAACTGTACAAGGAAAATTTGTTCTTTTTAAAACTTCGTTCTCATTGAAGCTGCCTAGCTCTGTCTATGTTTCATGGCTCTGTAATTGAACTAAGGACTTTGTGCTTTCTAGGCAGGCATGTATGCCACTGAGCTATCTCCCCAGCTGTAATTGCTGTTTTGACCCCTGTAACCATAAAAACATAGCCAAACATGCAGGATGCCTTATGGTACCAAGCGGCATGAACATTAATCTAGCCTTGTACCAGTCATTAATGTAGCCCTGCAGCTGCTAAGATCACCCTGCTAGCTAATCAGAAAAACTGCCAGGCTGTCCTGGCTTATGTTTCAGATAAAAATGCTGGCTCAGAGACACCTTTCCCTGGATTTTGTTGGAAGCTATTTCAACCAGGACCAATGGAGTAAAATAAATCTGTTCACTGCCTCCTGACTTCCTGTTCTAGACTCAGTTTTGCCAAAAAATAGGACAGAAAGATTAAGCATTAATGTAAAAATTAAGTTTTCTTTTCGATTGGAGAGCACATTGTTGCAGAGGGCAGGTATACTCCGTAGTATACTATTTTGATAAAATGTCCTGAAATGAAAATATAAAAAAAGGAAAAGGCATAGAGCATATTTTTGAGACTGCATTAAGCACATGCATGCTTAGAAAATTACAGTAGGTTATTCAAATAAACAAGCTGACTTAAATTTAGATGCTTAGCTTTGCAAGTTTTTTTTTCTCTCACACACAGGCCAAGTAGACATGGGTGGTCCCAGTTTTCTAGTGGGCATCTCTTCTCTAAATAGCAGCCCACGTTTCTTCTAAGTTGGGATTATTTCAGAGCCTCTCTCTGGACATGCCACACCAGCAGACAAGTAAAGGGAAGAAAGAGTTGGAGGCTCTTTTTTCTTTTTTTCTTCCTGTATTTAGGACAGGGTGCACAGGGTCTCACTATGTAGATCGAACTTACAGTGATTCTCCTGTTCTCAGCCTCCCAAGAGCTGGGATTGCAAGTGTGCGCCATCATGCCCAGTCTTGGTTGCTAACTCAGCGCACCTCCCAGGAAGGGCCAGCACAGCATGGCGGGGACTGACCTAGCTGGGGGGAGATGGACGCATGCGCATACATGGCTTTCATGCTTCTCAGGTGCTTTAATCTGCTGAGCTATCTGGCTAACCCTAAGAGTCAGAGGTTCTTAAATGACACATATAAGTCTGCAAAAATACCTTTGCTCGGAATTCGGTTTCCTTGTTGCACCTAAGCACAAGGCAAAACTGGAAAATGTAGGCACTGAAGGAACCTTAGAAAAGGGAACGTGGCCTGAAAGCTTAGCCTTTTTCTCTGTCCTGTCTTCTCTTCTCCTATGAACTATCAAACTCATTTTCTTACAATTAACTTTAAAAGAAAACATCCAATTCTTTAAAGAAAATATTTTGACGGACAGTAATCCTGAACTTTTATGTTAAGAGGAAGCCATGGTAGGTGCTGGCTTGGAACAATGAAGGTGTTTAGAATTACGGAAATGACTTGAGGCTAATGTAAGGTATCAGTACTCCGTGTAGTCTCCAACAGCAAATGAGCAGGAAAAAGGATGTAATGAATCCCAGACTGAAGAGAGCACTCCAGCATCTCTCTTATGGAGGTGGTCCAAGGGCTGGTGTCCTGCTGATATTCAGAGGGTGAATTTTATATGAGATTGAGGAGGAGCATAAAAACTATGTATATACACGCATCCATTTCCCCTCAGCTATGGCAGTGCAAAAAAGATTCATGTGTTTGTCCATGACTACTCAGGAACTCTGTCATCTTGAAGTACTGTCCATAATCTGACCTCTAAAATTCTTTCTAGGGGCTAGGGTGATAACTCGGTGGTGTAAGTGTGATGTAAGCAGCCTGGCAAGTGCAAGGACCCAGGTTTGATCCCCAGTACCTCACACTGTTCCAGCCATGGAAACCCAGCAAGGTGACACACGATTATAATCCCAGCACTGGGGAGGCTGAGATAGGAGGATCACTATGAGTTTGAGCTGCAGAGTGAGACCCTATACCAAATTTTTAAAAAATACACAAAATATTTTTTTTTAATTCTTTTTGGGCCAAGACTAGATCAGCTTTCCTCACCTGGCTCTAAAGATCAGACCCAAGTAGTCTGTTATTTATGCCTGCACTGGGATTTCCCACAGGATGATTAAGATTTCAACTACTGCATAGTTTTACTAACTCAAGCAACTATGTTTGGGTGCATGAAAATACTGATGTGGAGGGGCTACAAGATGAACAATGGTCATTGCTACATTTTTTTTCTTTTTTGATTCATTAAAGTATTTTTTGTTAACCTTTTCCTTTTTCTTTTTTTAACAGAGCTGTGGAACACTAGATAGGCCTCTTTTTAATGTGCTGAGTGAAAAAAATACAGAATACAATATGATTATGCAGTCACGAGTATTTCTTTAAAGAACATCTCTTTAGAAATGCTTTCTCTCTTCATGTTTACAGTTTCTTGCAGTTCTTTCTTGCTCACAATGTCATCCAAATTAGAAGTAAATTATTTAAGTAAATTTGTCAAACTGAAAAGAAAACTGAAGCTATGCCTCTTGTTGGGTTTTCTTTGAGTATAGAGGAAAATAAATCAACATAACAAGTGCAAAGCAGTACCTGGAGGATCGCTGTTGTCGTCTATTCGGGGATTATGTAGAATTGTGTATCTCTAGAAGCCTCCTGAGGGACTCACCATTTCATCTCCACCACAGCTTCAGCCACCACAGCCTCCGTTTCAGCTTCCTCTGCCAATGGCCTAGCTCCCTTCAACCAGAATTCATTAGCCTCCAGGGGCAGGTGCCTCTGCAGCTGACTTATCTATGCATCTTCAGTGCAAGATAAATTAACAATTGTTGACAATAAGAAGGAAGACAGTGCAGTAAAAGGCATCACTGAAGTTATTGATGGCAGAGGCTTTCCTATAGTTAGGTAAAAAGATTTGCTTGTAGAAATTTTTCAAGTCCTTCCTATTTAAAAAATAAGGAAAAATGCTTTTAAAAAATTGCTTCCAAATTCATGCAAGTCAACTCACAAATTAAAACCTAAGGTCAAGGGAATATAACACTATTTCACATGTTCAGAGAAATAAGCTTTCTCTAATGATGTGTTTTCCAGTAAAAGGAAATATGATCTTAGAGGAACCACTTAAACTCTCTTTCTCCCATGAATCCGTCATGATAGTTTGAATAGTCTTACAGCCTTTGCTCTATCCTGCTTTGTACCCTGACCAACCAAGTGAGTCCTAGAGGACCTCAACAGGGACGTTAACAAGATTAGCTAGTGCATTTACTGTATGTGTCTCAGAGTACATTACCCAGAGAGACTCTTTTTTTGTTGTTTAATAGCCCAAGCTATTTTTTCTTACAACCTTGTCTCTATTCTGGATGACAATGGAATTTTTCATGGACATCAAAGGCACTATAGAATGGGTAGAAAGCGCTAGCTCCTTACACTTGACTTTTTATTTCCAGTGAGTCAAAAGTCTTATTTGATTTCAAATCTGAATCAGAAATAGTTTAAGTGGTTTTGCTTCAAAGAAGTCAAAGATTCTTAATTCTGTTTGTAGAAACTTACCATTAACGGTGAGAGATTCGTCCTAGGACACAATTCTTATAGCTTTGTGCAGACCTGGATAGAACAGCACTGCCAAATGCTTTCCTGGTTATTGTGAGAGATTTTTATTTTTGTTTTTTTAACTCATGTGTCTTATTTAAGTATTGAAAAGAAATTAGTTATTACCCTATCGATTTATTAGGACTAGAGTGACATCTTGTGGCACATCATTTTGCCTCTTAAAATTGTTACCCATGTTAAAAAACAAGACCAGAAACTAACCCTTAGATTTGTTAATACAGAATACATTCATGAAAAAAAAAAACCCTCAGAAACTCCTAATTGGAGACAAATTCAAATGAACAAGCCGCTCTTTATTTGTTCACACAAATAATTGTGAAAGGGCCAGTGAGATAGCTCAGCAGACTGAGCACTTGCTTGGCAAGCACAGGGATAGGGGTTCCATCCCTGGCACCTCACGTGGTGCAGGCCCCAGCCCCAGGTGCGCTGAGCTGGCCACTCAGACCTGGTGTGGTGGCACACACCTGTGATCAGCTTGAGAGGCTGAAAATAGGAGGATCACTATGACTCCAGCCTGAGGGTGAGACCCTGTACCAAAAACAAAATGATAATGGTAATAATTATGAATAATTTAAATTAGAATATCTTTCAAGAATATTTAACAACACACCATTTATTTTGAATTTTCTTCCAAAAATATCATTGTGACATATGAAAAGCTCTAGAAATTGGTTTTAATTTGATCCTCACACAGACAATGAAATTCAAAGTTAAAAGTCTGTGCTGAGAGTATTACGTGATCACAACTTCTATGATTTGTTAAATCCAGCTCATTAAAATAATCTCATCAGAGGGAAGATTTTTATTGTATGAAAGGGAACTTTTAGTGCAAAATTAAGCCTCTGTTACTTGGATCTGAAAATTATCAGCCTCCACAAGACTAGCTGTAATTAGCAAGTACAATGTGTAAAGTAAGAATGGTATTAAGCTAGTTAAGAGACACATGTTTAAATGTCTTTCAAGAAGACAAACTGAGCTAGCACCAGTCACTGCTCCCAGCTCCCACTGTTCCCCCATCACACACATCCAGGATTTATTGTTCCCTCCCCTTTACTAGCTTAGTGATGACAGTTTGTTCTGCTTCAGGTAAGAGACCCCATTCCACTGTCAACCAGGTGCAGGTGGCTTGTGAACGCTGTGCTTGTAACCTTCGTTGCTCTGTCTTTCACTCAATCACCACCCTTCCTTTGACTCTGAACTTCTAAATGTCCTTCTGATAGCCAATGAAATTAAGCTGTTAGAGATCAAAAAGTACCAATAGTAACAATCCTCCTTCCTATGTACTTTAGTAAGTTCCTGGGAACTCACTGCTATGAGTTATGTGCTATTTCATCTGATTGAAGACATCAATGTGAGGCTTTTTATTTTTTTGTTTTATGTGCTACCAAGAAAGGAAAAATATGAAAGAAAGAGAAAGAAAGAAAAAGAAAGAAAGAAAGAAAAATTATGGTTAAATACACTGTGAGACCTTGACCAGAATGTTTAAACTCAATGACATCTTATTACATACATGTTTTAGGCTTATTGCATATAAATTACATAACATACTTGTGTACACACATGCACACACACACACACACACACACACACACACACACTATTTACTTTAGGCTCAGGGATCACACTATGTTATCCAGTTTAGTCTTGAACTTGATCTTTTGGACTCAAATCATTTTTCCATTTCAGCCTCCTCACTATGGGGGCTACAAGAATATGTCACCACCTTCAGCTTTATTTATTTCCATATTTCAAAATGAAAATATAAGAAAAATATGAAGTATCTAGAACACAAGGTCCAGCCCCATGGCAGTTTCTGTGAGTGTTGTCCCTGTCTGCTACCCTCCCCCATCACCCTCTCTTCCCTGGGGCGCTAGGGACCCAACAGTGTCCAAAGAGGGCTCCAGAGTTTGCCTCCAGTAATTCCATCTAAGCTACTGATAACTATTCATAAAATTTTGAAACTGGTACTTTAGCTTACAGAAAAATCAATGAATAAAAAGATTTGTTCTAATAGTGTTTGTGGACAGGATATCATGTTTGCATCTTGTACAATGAATAACCACTAAGACAACAATATGCAATATATTTACTATTCAAACTGTCCTACTCATCGATTTTGAAACTGTCTCATTGCTATTTATTTCTCCATAAAATAATTTTTAAAAACACACAATAAAAAATAAATAAAAATGGGCTAATACATACAGGTGCAAACTTTTTTTAAGAATGAAAAATCAACAAAACATTTTTGCACAATAACTAAGATTTATGATGCTTCCACAAATAGTCGTTATTATCCGTTCTCAAATCTTTGTTGACTGAGACCCCAAGAGATAATCATGTGACAAGATTGCTGAACGCTTAAACAGCAGCATCTCAGCCATGAATGCTACATGATCATCAGTGACTGCAAAATGTCTTTGATAAAATTGATGTACTTGGGGAGATATGAAACATCATAATGTTAATACTAATAGGCAGCCTTTCCTGATGACATATCAGGTAGTTGTGTTCATCACATATATTATATCAATTAATCTGCAGTATAATTCTAGCAGATACGTTGTTTAAATAAATAGATGGAAATCAAATAACTTGCTCCAAAGACAAACATTTGGTAAGCAACAAATCCGTGGGTTAAACTCAACTGTCTCTTCTCATATTTTTCCTAACCCATACTTTTTCTATAGGTATGTGGTTTTATGACTTGAGCAAAAAGTATCAGAAGGGATCATTCAATCAAATGGAAAAGGATACTTTCTGCACTGGCAATTTTCATTGAATAATAGGCTGATGAAGGAGCAGTTGTGTGAATAAATGTCAGATTTATATACTTGTGAATTATTACCAAACTTTCAGAAAAGGAGAGAAATGACAGACTGTCTTCTATCTGAGGAAGAAAAAAACTTCTACCTCAGCTAAAATCTGTAATGACTTCATTGAAGAAGCATTTTCTGGAACATGCTATATGTCACAAAAAACCGCTTTATTTTTCCTTCAAAAAATAAAAGCTTTTGCAAGTTTCAAAAAGAGGAAAGTGGATCTTTATTTAATGTACTATAAAAGAGAGGAATTGGCAGTATACTTTTTTGTTTGAATGGTTTTATTCTCATTAAGTAAGCACACTTTTCATACATCTTTGACTCAGTAAGATAAGAAAATATGAATATGATTTACCTTTAGTTTTTACTTTATGAATGTTAAAGTATTTTTTATATTTTCAAACAATGTCATTAGTAAAAGAGCTTACTTGATTATTCTGTGGAAATTTCCTTCTCCTTCTTTATTAGACAGATTTTATCCTCACTAGCTATTTTTAGGTCCTATGGAGGCTCAGCATTCCCTCAAGAATAACTTTTGTTGGCAGAGACGAAACAAAGTGATTGTGTTCAACACTGTATTTTCTATGTTTGCATAAGTCAAAGAAGAGAAACAATAAGCAATTAAGGCTTTTCTTCCTTTTAAGAAAATAAGTGTTTTTATTCTCTTATAGTTCTATGATTCTTTAAAAATTTGAATAAAGTTTTGAAATAGATGCAGAAAACCTGAAACTTTTGTTTTATTAAACAATCATGAGAAGGGATGGCAAGAGGGCAGAATGTATCTAGAACAATCATAACCTATCTGAATATTACTGTAAAAAATGAAGTTGAACAAACAATAGAACAGAAAATCTGAATACTACTATACCTTTGTAAAAACGTATCAGTTTGACATTTTTGTTTATTTGCTATTCTCACATAGTGTATAAGTTTCTGACCACGGATATTAGGAAGAAAATTTAAATGTACAGGGAAATATATTCCATAAAAGGAAGAGTTAAGAAGAAAGAGTCCAGAAAAATGTAACGGAAGGAAAATGTTCATACACATATATACAACAGATGATATATAACTCAATGAGAAATTAATCTATGACCTTTCTGAACAAACAGCATCAAACATCCCAGTGATTGTACATGCACTTTCAAGGATAGCAGGCATGATAAGAGGAGCTTATAGAGATGACACGGCACTAATGAAATGGTTGTTTCGCTCAGAATTTATTATAAACATGCAAGTATGACTATAAGACACTTTGGTTAAAGACAAATGGTCAAAGGGATTGATTTTAAAGATTAAAGGAGGACTATTTATTCATGAAATCATATTAATTCCAAATGATGCTAAAAATTCAAGAAGTACTGAATTTGTTTCTTTAAATATAAATAATTGTATAAGATATGTTTATTCAGATTCATGCTAGTAAGGTCAGTTCCATGCAGAATAAGGAATCTGAACATGACTAGGCTAAATGCTTACTAAAATAAAGTTCAACAAATCAGTATTCTCCATAAAATTTAAATAATACATACAACATATGGTACCTAAAACATAATCCAAAAATTACTTAGACATTTGGGAAAATCTTAATGACTCACAAGGAAAACAGTCAACAGATATAACACACGGTGGTAAAAGTACCAGCATTTGTCAAATACTTTAAGGAAACTAATGAAACAATATGAGGTGAAGTAAGGGCAAAAAAAAAAAAAAAAAAAAAAAAAAAAAAAAAAAAAAAAAAAAAAAAAAAAAAAAAAAAAAAATTGAAACTAGCAAAACTGAAACTACTCCACAGAGAAATAAAAGTTATTTAAAAAGTAGCAGATGAATAGGGCCAAAATATTGGCTCCTTGCAGCCCTTCTTTTTCTCTAATTTTTGGCCTGCAAATTTAAGTTGCTTACCCTCCAGAACAGAAGCTTAATGATATTACTACCCTATAACACAGGCAGTTGAGCTTCACATAACTATCTGTCTGAATATCAAACATCTTAGAAATAACATGGAACAAAGAAATGGTTGGGGCTGGCAAGATAGCTTAGTGGACTAAGCGTCTGCATAGGCAAGCGCAGGGATCACGGTTCCATCACCTCCACCACCACAGGCCACACTAGCCACATCCCCAGGGTGGGCTGGGCTGGCCAGCATCTGGGCATGGTGGCCCATGCCTGGGGAGGCTGAAAGCAGGAGGATCACCATGAGTCCAAGCTGCCACAATCAAATCCATTAGAGAGAGAGAGACAGAGAGAGAGAGAGAGAGAGAGAGAGAGAGTAAAAAATAAGTAAATGCATTTAAATAGAATTGTAGCAAAATTAAAATGTTGTCAAAGGAGGAAAGAATAGGGAAGCAGAGATATTAAAAACAAAGTAGGGAAACAAAACAAGTAATAAAATGACAAATCCAATCCAATTATGAATAGTTCCATTGATTAATTAGACTTACCAGTAAAACAGTGTCAAACTGGCTAAAGAAACAAGGAAAAACTATATGCTAACTATAAGAAATATACTTTACATAATAACAGTATAGATAGGTTAAAAGTAAAAGTACCATTAAATAGTAATCAAGAAAACCAGAAGCAGTCATATTATTATCAATGAAAATAGAATTAAAAGCCAAAAATAAAATCTTCAGAGATTGGAGTGATAAAATAATAACATTAAATTTTCAATTTTACAAGAAGATATTATAATCCTGAGTGTGTATTCTAGGACTTCAAACCATGTAATGCAGAAATTGGTAGAAGTAAAATGGAAAAGAGAACAATACACACTTGTAGATATTTAGTCCTTTCTTAGTAACTGGTATAAAGAATAGTCAGAATCTTTGACTATTCTTTAGATCCACCTAACCAACTAACTCGACCTAATTAACACTTATAGAACATTATCCCTAATAGCAAAAAAATGTGTGTTTGCTCCTTCCAAGCACACGTGGAACATTCATAAAGATATATCATATCCTTTGATTTTTAAAACAAATTTATGAGAATAACATACAAATGGTAATCTCTGACTAAAATAGAATTAAGCTAAAAATTGGTTTTATGGGGGTCTGGATGTATGAGGTATGATAGGAAACTATAGGGCATATTTCAATTTAAAAATTTATTACAGCCGAAGACATATTATGATTAATTCAGCCTAAAAATACTATCACTCCGAACATACTCACATCCCACTCTTGCTGAGGAAGTTCTACAAATCTTGTTTTGTGATTGTCTTTAGTTGCACGGTTATAGCTGCCTCAATATCCTGAGGCCATTTCATACATTTACCTTTCTTGAGTATTTTTGACTTCTGGGATGAGTCATATGTCATACAAGTCGGGTCTAATCAATAGTGTGGATAAGGACACTGTGATATTTTTAAAGCCTGCCTTGTGCTAGGATGGCACTTCTTAGTAGTATTCACTACATTTTTTTATCACACCTTTATTTTTTATCACAACTTATAAACACACTCACAGAATAGAATTTCCCTAACTGCTTCAGAAAATGGCAAAAATGCTGGAATAAGTATGTTTGAAGTGAAGGAAAGTATTTTTGAGAGGAAAGCATAGCAATGAGTCTTTTACTATATTAATTTAAAAATTATATACATATATGTAATATATCCAAATATTTGCAAATTATATCTAATACCTGTAATATATATCTAAGTATATCCAAATAGTTCAAAATTGTAATGCATATATATTTTTTTCTCCTAATAGATGAAAATTAAACAACACATTTCGTCCATAGGCCAATAAGGAAATGTGAGGATAAATTATAATATATTTTAAACTGTTGGATGGAAGTGAAAATAAAATATGATATGTCAAAGTTTGGAAATATAGCTGAAGGCAATTTAAAGGATTATAAACATCTATTTTATAAGACCTCATATTAATATAAGCTTTCATCTTAACATATTAGAAAAATACGTCGAAATAATTTTCAGAAAGCAAGGCATAGAAGATAACAACAGAAATCCATGAAAATCGATGAAATCAAAATCTGCAGTTTATAAGGATTAGTAAAGTGAATCGGATGACATAAGGTACAGTGATCAAAAATGAAAGGGTAGTATTTAAGATCTTGGTAGCTGTAGACAATTTGAAGAAACATTAAGGCCGCACATGAAAGGATATTACTTAAAATCTTAATGATACCGGGCAATTTGAGGAAGGATTCAGAAGAACATAAACTGAACAATGCAGGTGACCCTATCAATAGGGTCTTTTACTACAGACCTTATCTTCAAATTCAAGGAAAAATATTTAAATAGACGTACGTATTTTTTAAAGCAATTGACTTAGTAGTAAACACTTTCTGGAAGTGATAAGTCCAGACCCCTCTTATCTCACAGGTAAATTCTAACTAAGGTTCTTTACATGAAAGGAAGAAGCAATATTGATTATACCCAAAAAAGAAAAATTACTTGCCAACTCCTGAGCCCAGTTTTACTCCACTCTCAAACTAAGTAAAGGCAGTATGAGAAAACTATTGATAGAGGCCCCTATGAACATAAATGCAAGAACTCCCACAAAACTACTAACACTTTGAATCCACTAACACAAAAAGCGATTTATTTTTATAAAAAAGAAAAAGAACGTCATAATATTGAGTGTATCTGGGAATTCAAGGCTATTTGAACATTCAGAAATCATTCTATGTAATGAATCATATCAGCAAACTTAAAGATCATATTAATATAAAGGGAGGAAAACATTTTATATACATAATAAAAGGTAATCTTGCAATAGGCCACTAGAAATCAGCAATACAAAGGAAGAGTTATTGCTTATCTTTCCTTCTTTTAATTTTAAGACCAATTTTGTATGCTTATATCTGGTAATCTAACTAGCTAATCTGGAGATAGCAATGTGCAATACAATTGCTGAATTCCTATTATTTTGTTTAGTCAAATGCTTTATTGTTTCTTGAAAGGTTTTTCTTTTGGCTATTTTTTATTCTCTTTAAAAAATAAAAAGTAAACAAAACAAAAAATCTGCAAAAATATTTAAACGCTAATTTGTTGCATTTATGCTAATAGTTTATCTTAGTAGTTTATCTTGAGTTTGTGTTATCAGTTTGTGTCTTTTCTGTAAGAATCTTTTTAATGTCTTCTACTGAGTCATTCGAAGACAGTGATGTACAGCATAACTATTGTTATTCTTTTGTTATGTGGTTATAATTTATGTTTTAGTACAGTAAAAAGAACAGAAAAAGGGAAAAGAAATCTCAGTACATTAAAAATTGAAGAAAATGTAACTTGTTAAAGGGAATTTACAAAAAAACTAAAGCTAACATTATTAATAGGGAAAGATTGAATACTCATCCTTTCTACAACAACACAAGGATGTCTCTTTTTTATTTTAAGAGAGAAAAAAATGAAATGGTACATAATTTCAAAACAAGGCAATAGCTAATTAACAGTGGTTAGTTATTATATTGAATATTGATATCTTCATAGTAGCTGCTCAGATTACTAAGTGCAGGCTGCAAAATTGACCATACAATAATATAAACACTAATAAAACAAAACAAAAAATGTATATTCCAGAAAACACAAGGATGTCTGTGATCACTACTCTTAGTCATAATCTTACTGAAAGGTCTAGTCAAGAAAAAGTGGCATTCTTTGGAATAAAAGAAAAAACATTTCTCATCAGAAGTGACATAAGGGCCAGCGAGACAGCTCAGCAGAGTAAGCACCTGCTTTGGCAAGTTCAGGGACCGGTTCATTCCTCAGCAGGTGTCAGGGTGTGGTGACACATGCCTGTAATCCCATCGCTGGCAAGCCTGAAAACAGGAGGATCACTATGAATCTGAGCTGTGTACTGAGACATTGTATCAAATAATTTTTTTTGAAGTAACATAAAATGGCTATAGAGATAGCTTGATGGTCTAAGAGCCTGCCTGGCAAGCCCCAAGGATCCAGGTTCAATCCCTGTTACCTCATGGTATGCCAGCCCTGAAGCCCCGGGTGTACCATATCGACCACTGAGTCAAGGTGTGGTGGCACATGCCTGTAATCCCAGATTAGGGGAGGCTGAGACAAGCAGGTCACTATGAGTCTGAGCTGCATAGTGAGACCCTGTACCAAATACATAAATAAAAATAAGTGACATTATAATATATGTAGAAAATTCCAAGTAATTATCCAGCTATTATAATACGGGGACTTAAAATCACTGTATATGTGGTCTAGCAATTAATTATTACATACTAGAAATTATCAATTAGCAATTGTTGCTCTCAAAGTTTTAAAAGTA
The DNA here is from genome assembly GCA_004027165.1 of Ctenomys sociabilis. Classification (NCBI taxonomy): domain Eukaryota; kingdom Metazoa; phylum Chordata; class Mammalia; order Rodentia; family Ctenomyidae; genus Ctenomys; species Ctenomys sociabilis. The sequence continues at coordinate 60,042 of PVKA01000355.1, forward strand.
TCACTTCCAATAGTGACAGAGAATGAAATCATCATAAATCCAACAACACATATAGATTCAGTACCTATGTACTAAAAATCATATTTATGTAAAATATAAAACAAATGTATAAATGTAAATATGTATCATTTTTATGGCTTGATTTAAATATTTCCAGTTTTCAAATTTCAACATTTCTTGGAAAATTTAATATTATCAATTCTAAAATTTCTCCATAGAATTAACACAGTCTCAGAAAAAAGTTTTGAAAAAGTTTCATGCTTTGTATATTGCAGATACACAGAGAAGATTCTAAAATATTTATGGAAAGGAAAGCTAACCAAAAAAGCTAAAGTCATTTTAAAATGAAAAACAAAGTTGGACCATGCACAGTATCTAGATTTAAGGCTTAGTAAGACTTAGTAAAACTATAGTAATCAAAACAGAGTGGTTGGCATTATAGAAGGGACAGATAGATTGATAGAACAGAATAGAGACTACAGAGGAATTGGCTGTACCATGGGTAGCATAGTAGTCTTCCAGAATAGAGACTAGAAATAGATTCACACAATTATAATTAAATTTTGCTAAGGTTGGAAAAGTAATTCTAGAGAGAAGGCTTTCAACTAAGAATGAGGCAGTAATGTCTGCCTATCAACCAAACTACATCCCACACATTTACAAAAAATAAGTCAAAGTGCATTTTAGATTTAAATGCCAAAACTATAAAACTATACAAGAAAAACATAGAGAATAGTTTTTGACATTAGGGTAGACAGAGCTCTTCATTCTGACAGCAAAATACCGTTTTAAGAAAACAAACTTCTTTTGATCTAACAATGCTTTAATATTTCTAGAGTATATCTAATGAAAAACATTTTTGAAAGAATAAGATAAGCTTGTAGAGTGAAAGAAAATACTTGTGAACCATATATTTGACAAAGGACTAAATTAGAATATGAAAGAAATTCTAAATGCAACTATGCAATAATCTGATAAAAGAAATAAGCCAAAGATTTTATCAGAGATATTAGCAAAGATGACGCATGGGCGAAAAATAAGCACAAGACAAAATACTAAACATTACAAAAATCAAGTCAAGTCATGAAAAATAAGTTTAGATGCTACCATACATTTTCCCAATGGCCACACACACACATACACACACACACACACACATGCACATGCAGATACACAACCTGACAGAAATATAATGCAGTGTCTTTCTGATTCAGTTTCCTGGTAGAAAAGTATTCCCTTTTCTAAAAGGACATGATTCCTGGTAGTGAGTCAAGAACAGTTTCCTTGGGCCAGGGAGATGGCTTAGTAGAATAAGTGCTTGCTTGGCAAGCATGAGGGCCTGAGTTCAATCCTTGGCTCCACTAAAAAAAAAAAAAAAAAAAAAAAAAAAAAAAAAAAAAAAAAAAAAAAAAAAAAAAAAAAAAAAAAAAAAAAAAAAAAAAAAAAAGAAAGCACTTGGAGCCCACATATATCCACTGGCAAAATTTTAGAGGATGCTAGTTTGCAATTTGCCTGCACTTGAACAATCCTTTATAAGCCTCTCTTTCCTTGTTCTGGTCCCACACACCCCCTGGAGGATGCTACTACTCCCAGTGATGCCCCCATTTTCTAGAGAACATGGTCTGAAGAACTATTTGGGCTTCTTCCTAAGCTGGGTTTAGAATTTCTTTTTAATAATGATTTTAGCCAAAATGAAGATATGCTTTTTCTTTAATCTAGCACTTAAAAAAATATTATTTAGAAGCAAATAAGCATTGCAACTTTATAGGAATGTTTTTATGGGGTCCATACCTCTGTAAAATGAAGTCTATTAACTAAAAAGCCTTCCACTATGACTTTTTTTTTAACTAACTTGCAGTCTGTCACCTTTTTTTTTTTTCAATGTATTTGGTATAGGGTCTCACTCCTCCTATTTTCAGCCTCCCCAGCGCTGGGATTATGGGTGTACGCCACCACACCTGGATTCAGTGGCTGGTTCAGCGTGCCTGGGGGTGGGGCCAGCACAGCATGTGGTGCTGGGGATCGAACCCTGGTTACTGCTTGCTTGTCTAAGCAGGCACTTAGTCCACTGGGCTATCTTGCCTGTCCTTGGGATCTTTAAATGGATTCTCTCTCATGATGCAATGAAGCTCTGAAAGGATAGGAAAATTACAGGTTTTTCAGCATCTTGTGTATTATAAACAGTCATTCATCTTATTTTCTCCAGAGTACAACAAAGATGCATACTTCACAAAGATGCATTTCAAGTAGCCTTGGACCAGTAAAGGAAATGCCCTAAGCTATTCTGGTGGAAAAAGAAGTTAGCTTTCAAATGAGAAAAATGGATGTTATTATAAATTCAGGAAGCTGATTAGATATTAAAAACAGTGAGTTATATTATTATGCCATACATATTTAATGAGAATAAAATATGTTCTTCACCATGTTTTCTCTTTATTTCATTGTTTTCATAAAACAATTTTTTCCAGTATCCAAAGAAACATTTCTAGGACTAATTCTAACAACTATTTGGTTTAGCAGGAAGGACAAAATCTGTAAGATTATATTCTTTATAGTTATTCAAACCAGCCTATTGCATACACAAAAAAGTAAAATCAGAATTTCAAATCAAAGCAAAAATCTATAATTACTCTTATTCTCTCAAATATGAAGATTCAAAGCTTTGGTAAACTCTGCATGCTATGTGTGTATGTGTTTATTTAGCAACATTCATTTTAAGAAAGTGCAACTGAAGTATAGTATGTCACTTTTTTTGAGAAAAAGGAAAGTTTTGAACAAATTATAAACAAAATAAAGACAAAAGAAGAAACATGATACTGTTCAGTATTATTTTTAAGCATTCCATAAGCATGCTAATAATGGATTGCCTATTTTCTAGCATTGAAATTACTGAAATATTTTAAGATAAACATTCTGAGTAATTGAGCTTACTGTACATTGTATTTTGGCATCTTTAAAATCCACACGATTGTCTAATGACATTTGTTCCTCTGTTTAGGGAACACATTAACTTGGCCAGGGAACATACAGTTAGAGACATGTATATAATGTTTAGCAAGTAGTGATATCATGACAAGGAATATAAAGTGTAAGAATATACTGAATCAGTGTCAGTTAGGCTAACCTGCATAAATTATAAAACACAAGAGCACTATTTATATTAAGATTTATGAATTGATAAATTCATATAATTTACGTCTTCTAAAAATATAAGCTGTAAAAGATAGGTACTGCCTATCAATGCCTTCATAGTTTTAAACAGTATTATTTAAGTGCTCTACTATGCTGAGGAATTTTACATTTATGGATAGTACATAAGAGAAAGAAAAAAACACTTTAGAGTAAAAGCCTTCTTTGTTTTGGACAAATGTATTCCATTATCTGTGCAATTTACTATCCCATCCTGAACCTTTCCAACCTCTATGAAAATTATAATCTTTTTGTCCCATTTACATGAATATCAAATGTGCAAACCTTATGTCAAGTGCAGTTTTGCTACCAAAGTGCCAGACAGCAAAGGCATCACAGGGAGCTTATCAGAAATGTACAACCTTGGCCTCACCTAGAAAGATCATTAATAGAAGAAGCACTGACTTAATATACTTTTGCTTGATGTAATTTTGTATAAATTAAACGTATCTAAATAGCTATTACAGTCACATGTTACTTAACATCTGGGATATGTTCTGAGAAATCCGTCACTAGGCGATTTCATCTGAATGAGAACTTCAGAGAGAGTTCTTACACCAGTCCAGGTGGTGCAGGTCATCTGTGGACAGGGCCTCTTGCTACAGTCAAGCACTGGTGCACACAAGAGGTAGAAGAGGTCACTGCTGGCATCTAAGTGATAACCCGGTCTTACAGTAAATTTTCTAGATGTATAGTAACTAGTACGCTCTAAAATAAATAATAAAAAGTATAGTACTACAGTAAATACATCAACAAATAATGTCTATAAGTTAGCATAGCTTACTCTTTCTTTTTTCTAACAAGTTTTGTCCTGGAGCTGCATAAAAGATGTTCAGTTTCTTGCACTGTATTGTCCTCTACACAGATTTGAAATAAGTGGCAATTGGATTTTTGTCATGTACCTGGCTTCGCCTCTCATGTTATTACTTGTTATACATAAATGCACGTTGCTAATTTACTTTGGTGCTTTGATACCTCGAGTAGGAAGGTTTAAAAGGTTAAAAAAATCACTATTTCTTTCCTATTTAGTGGCACCAGTGTTCTATGATTTCTAAACAAACATCATTGTTTTCCAGTTTGACCTAGAAGTGTCTGTGTTCTATGGTTTCTAAAATGAAAAAGAGCTGTTCACATGGTCAATATGTACTTTTATTTTAAATAACATCACAACAGGCACAATGACACAACAGGACCATTACCTTAATACTGATAACATTCCTTGACATCACTGACTTATAATTTACATATATTGCTTCTATCTAGAGCTATTTTAAATATTACCTTAAAACACTGAAATACTGTAAAACACAAATCTTAAGTATATACCAGTTGCAAACATAATGTGCTTCATTAATATTTTCCTTGTTATTCAAATAAAGTAATTTAAAGTTCTTCAAAATCGTGTCCACTTGTGCTCATTGTTTCAGGATGCATGACTCGTCCCATGAATAGGATTGTACCTGCATAAATTTAGAAGTGAACAAAAGGTAGTGAATAAAACTCAGTTATTTATTCTTTTTGCTTATAATTAGCAAATGCTTTCAAAATTAAAATAATTTTTATTTTAAAAAATAATTCAAGGTGGATATAGTGAAGAATGCCTGTAGTCTCAGCATACTAGGAGGCAGAGACAGAAAGATCACAAGTCTAGCCTAGCCTGAACAGCTCAGCCACTAAGAGAAGGTCTGCCTCAAAATAAAATATAAACCAGATGTGAAGGCACACACCTATAATCTCAGCAGGAGGGAGAAGGAGGCATCCGCACTGTAGGGGGTCTGAGGTGATTGTGGCCTACCAAGTGAGTTCTAGGCCTGCCTGAACTGTATAGTGAGACGCTGTCTCAAAACTGAACAAGACAGACAGACACAGACACAGGCAGAGATAAACAGAGAGAAAGAGTCAGGGAAAGAGAGGAAGAAAGGATGGGATGGAGAAAAAGAAGGAAGAAGGAAAGGGAAAGGAAGAAATGATGGGTGAGAGAGAAAGAGAGAGAGAGACAGACAGAAACACAGAGACAAAGAGACACAGAGAGAGACACATTCCTCCAAATCATATGAACTTTATTTTTATTTATTTATTTAAAATTTATTTATTTATTTATTTTTTAAATTCTTGTTTTATTAAAGTACAAATATCAATAAGACAGTTTTAAGATACCTTGACAAGATGGATTTGGTAAATTAATACATTGCCAACTGTTTTCATAATGTTTTGGTATCATAGAAGGTGCATGCATGATATTGTACTTACAGACATTATTATAGCATATAACTCTTATCAGTAAAGAAAAAGAGTGTAGCTGTTTGTGTATCTTATTTTTTATACCTGAATTACATCAAAGATTCAATAACTAATACTTTCTACCTTGTTATTTTCCTAGTGGTTGTCCATAGTACTAGAAGCTGACATAATATCCTGTCCTTGAGCTCCAAATTTTCTGAACAAGGAGATTATCGAGCCACAGAGGAAAGAGATCGAAGTTTTATAGTGTGCCTGGGGAGAGTCACATGGAGAGCAAACATTCTCTCAGGCTCTCAGAGAGCAAACTGGTCAAGCATTGGCCATGACTCATCCACATGGATGACACAGACAAAGGATCTACAGAATAAGGTACAGGACTACAAGACAAACCCTGAGGGGACTTCACTGACCTCATAAGAAACATAAAGTACATGTGTTGGTATTAAGTCTTGCTTTATCTAGGTCTTAACCATCCAGCAGAAAAGTATAAAAAATGAAGTATACATTGTGGGGCCATAATATTAAACTAAGCTGTAAATGGCTATGGTTGACAACTTCTTCGGATAACTCACTGTTGTAGTGTAATGCTGGACTGTGTTGGATTGCGTTGTTGAGTTCAGGCACCTAAGTTCGTTGAATGACAATGGAGTGACTGTCTCTGACAGGTGTAGACAAAGGAGGGGTATAGAAAAGAAGAATCATGATGTGTGTGTATAGACAGTACAGTTGGGGTAGATAACGCTGTGCTTCTGCATAATCCTACGAGAGGCAAGATTTGCACTAATGGTGGTTGGACATATGAACTTTAAAAAGCATGTAACAAGCACAGTGAGTGAGAGGAGTCCTTAATACAAAATACAAAGTTTCTTTAAGGCTTCCTGAAATTCTTGTAACACACTCACCAGTTTTCTTGTTCCTGATAAGAAAGAAAAATGGATGGTCGACTATGACTTGAGGATATAGGACAGCCATCCTACTAATTGCAATCATTCCTACAATGTAAAGAGAAAGTAATTACATGTCTGTAGATATGCAGAGACTGATGGACAATTTCTCAAAACCATCTGTGTCTATCCACTTAATGCAAACGCAGACATCAGAAAATGAGTCTAAAGACTTAAACAGAGAACCGATATTAAAATTTCTGCTTGCTTTTCTTTTTAAACAGAAAAAAAACAAGCACATTACACACAATTTCTTCCTTGCAACCCATCAAAAATAAAAGGCCAATTTATTCTGTCTGTTATACAAATTGTATTCTTAGTCTAAAATAAATATTGTGCTTACCTCACAATGTTCTTTCAATTAAGAGGAGAGAAGAAAAAAAAAACATCAAAACAAAAAATAAAGAGAGTTTCTTTATATTCCCATCACAATTTTTTGCCTGAAACAAATTCTTTTTGCATAGCATGCCTCCAGGGCTATAGTAAGTGAGCAGTATGGCAGTGATTAAAGGAAAACCATGAACATAAAGGATGCAGTGATGTTTCTGCAGGTGGGATATTGAAGCTCCATGAAGTCTGTATCATGTGGAGGATTATTATGTACTTTCCACCATGTGGTTTGTTGTCAGAAAAAAGTCAATATTAAATTATACCATATCTTAAGTTTTTCTCATACAGGAAACTACTGTGTATATGTTTATTTCTGAAGATACTGGCATCAGTGGTAAAATTAAAAATAATGTGTGCACATGATAAAAACAGCATGGTACTAGGGGAAAAAGCATGGAAAGAAAAAAACAAAAGCGCCCAAGGATCTACAGAATAGTAGATGCACTCCACACGCACTCAGCTACCTTATCTTTGACAAAGGGGCCAAATACTGGAAGAAAGATAGCCTCTTTAATGAATGATCCTGGGGAAATGGGCTTTCCACATGGTGCAGAGATGCCTACAGCCAGGTGCAGTACATTAAAACTGAAATGGATCGGTGATCTAAATATTAAAACAGAAACACTTAACTACTAGAAGACAGAATAGTTTAAACTCCTGAAGAGAAAGACTTCATGAATGAAACCTTGATCACACAGGAAATATTACAAAGAACAAATAACTGGGTTTATAGCACATTAAAAAGTTTTTGAGCAGTGAAATAAATTACCAACAGAGGGAAGAGACAAAGCACAGAATGGGAACAAATTTTATTAGGAATTCCTCAAAAGACTATGTCTAGAATACATAAATAACTCAAAAAAAAATCAGACCCACCCCCAAATTAATAACTGTCCAAAAATATACATTTGAAATGAATAGCTATTTCTCAGATGAAGAAGTACAAGTAGCAAATAAAAATAGGAAAAAGGTTCAGTATCACTGATCATTCAAGAACTGCAAATTCAAAAAACTCTTAGATTCCAAAAAGAATGGCTACTATCAAGAAATCAATAATAAATACTGGTGAGGCTGTGGGGGAAAAGCAACTCTCTCTGCTATTGGTGGGAGTGTAGACTAGTGCAACCATTGTAGAAATCACTATAGAGATTCCCCAAAAAGCTGAAACTACAGTTTCCATTGACCCAGCCAGTCCCCTTCTAGAGATATTCCTGGTAGTGTTATTTATTTATTATTATTTTTTTCTGTATTTTTTTAGGGAACAGGCTGCAGAGTGCTCGGGGTCTCACTACTAGATCAGGCTTGTAATGATCCACCTGTTTACAGCCTCCCAAGAGCTGGGATTGCAGGCGCATCCCACCCCATCCTGTCTCAGAGCCCAACAGGGGCAGGGCTTGCATGACAGGCCTGGGAATAGAACCCCTGACCCCTGCGCCTGCTTGCAGGCACTTTAATCTGCTGAGCTATTTGGCCAGCCTATTCCTGGAAGTGTTAAAAGCATCATGGTGCAGTGACATACACACACCTCTGTGTGTAACAGCACAATTCATAATAGCTAAATCTTGGAAACAGCACATATGCCACTGGTACATGCACAGATAAATAAAATATAGTATGTAAATACAATGAAGTACTACTCCGCTGTAAAGAAAGACCAACTTGAGATGTTTTTATGTACACAGATGTACCTTGAGAACATAATTTTCAGTAAACTAAACTGAACACACATGTTTAGATATGTCACTTTCTGCTGTGTAAGAAACACAAGTGATAAATTATGAGCACAACACAAGATGGATATTGGGAAGTAGGAAGAAAATGTTCAACTGGAAAGGGGACCAGGAAGTGAGGGAAGGAAGTACGGGAACATGGATTTAAAAAAACAAAAGAAACAACAGAGACAAAGGTCTTTAAATGGCAAGAGGAGGAGAGATTGAAGGGAGGAGATGAAAATGAGGAAAAGCTAAGATATAATCTGTACAGGCTTGTATTCCTTATGATGAATGTGAAAATTATGTACTAATAAAAGTTAATTTTAAAAAAGTGTGCAAATAAGCTGACATTTTACCAAAGGGCTTCCGAATAAAATTTAATAAAAGCTATTGAACTTCCTATTAAAGCAAATCAAAAGAAATTCAGAGAGACAAAATGCAAGGGAAAAATATGACTTTCAGTTAACTAGGTACTTTAGGGAGGTGATTAGGTTAACTTTTAAAAATTCTTCATTTAAAATTATGATTTTATTAGTACCATTCAGTTTAAAATATTTAACAATATTTATTACACTTGTTATATATTCTTGTTTATGTTTATGATTTTAAAACTAAAACTTTTCATTGCCAAAATCAAGAACCAACTTCGAAGAGTTATTAGGAAAGAAAATGCTTAAATGAGCAGCAGGGAAATATTTAAAGAGCAGCATAGCACAAATATCTATTCTTGCAGAGTTGTAGATGTGTGCTGATTCTCATTAGGGAGAAAATGGAAATAGAGCTACACTGTAAAGGGGCAGCGGAGTGCACACATGCTTCACATCCTATTTGGAAAATTCTGGCTGCTTCAGCATCTGCCCCACTGCTACCTTGGAAGAGTCAAATTTTTGGCTTGGTTCTAAAAATGGTCTCCTCCCCAGCCAAGATCGTTCTGAAAAAAAAATCTAGAAGAGCAGAAATTTTAGGAAACAAGTGAGTCTGTACCTGAGACAGCAGCGGCCTCTGAGCCTTCCTCATTAACCTCTATGAAGGACTTGTGAATTGCTTTGGAAAGGAACAGCTCTTGGTTATCTGCAAAAAGAGAACCCGGAGCATTGCTTTAGTACAGGATACCTTGTTTATCCTTTTTAAAAACTTAATTTTGTTGAGAAACAAATAGCAATGGGACAGTTTCAAACCCGATTAGGAGAGTTTCTATAATTTAACACATTGCATATTGTTGTCTTCGTAGTGGTCATTCATAGAACAAGATGCAGACATGACATCCTGTCTAAACACTATTAGTACAAATCTTTCTTCTCATTGAATTAAGAGAAAGTAGCCCAGACAGGAGACAAACACAAGAGATAATGCTACAAGATTGTACTTAAAATGTAAAAGAACTATTGAAGATATGACTTCCACTTTGCCCTTAATTTGTACTCTCTTGATAACTTTCCCTTTATTTTTTTATCAATATTTTACTGTTTAATTCTTAAATTTCCAGAGAAAAGCAGAATAAGACACAATTTTGCACAATTCCATTTTAATTTGAAATAAAAGGTGCATAATGAAAGCTGGTAAAAATTCAGAGACAAACAGAATTTTAAAAGATTTTTCGTTTATCTTTTTTTTGGGGGGGGCACGACTCAGCTCGCCCTGGAGTGGGCCTGGCATGGCAGGTGTTGCTGGGGATCTAACTTCTATTCCTGTTTTGCCTAAGCTTGCCTAAGCATGCTGTTCAGACCACTGAGCTATCTCACCAGCCTGGTTTTTCTTTTCTCACCCTAATCTCTATTACAGTAACGTGTATATCATTGGCAAAGAAAAACAAAATTGTTTTCTAGGTTGTAGAAATTACTCCATTTCAGTTAGTTGTCTTATTCAACAATTTACAAGGTTGTGTTATCCCAAGACACAGACAATAATAAACTTTTAAATAAGAGGAAGATTACTTTTTTTTTTAAATGCCTCTTTTCTATTTATGTTTGCTTTTACATTCAATGACCATTATGGTTGAATGAAACAACCCTGATATTCGTATGGTGAAGTTCTAATCCCCATTACTTTACAGGGTTGTCCACAAATAGAAATGAGATCTTCAATTAAAATGAACTAATTAGAAAGGGCTTTAATCCAGTATGACTCATGCCCTTATAAGAGAAAATCCATACATGAATGAGTTAGAGGGGAGGTCATACATGATGGTTAATTTCACGTGCCAACTTACTTGAGCTTAAGTGCCCAAGTAATTGGTCAAATACTGCTGCCAATGCTTCTCTGAAGATATTTTTGGATGGGATTAACATTTGCATCAGTTGACTTTGAATAAAGCAGATTGCCCTCACAATATGGGTGGACCTCACCTAACCCGCTGCAGTCCTCGACAGAACAAGAGTAACTCCCTCCAGCAAGTGGGCTGCCTCGGCTCTGAGCTTCCTCCTGGGGTTGCTACAGGCAGATTACATATTTGCAAAGCCTCCACTATCATGTGAGCTGATCTTTAGCTAAAATCAATAAGTAAATCTCCCTTGCTCTCAAGAGTCTGTCTCTTTCTTTTTCTCCCTGCACATGTACTCAAGTACCACACACACACACACACACACACACACACGCGCACACACACATACACGTTTGTCTGGAGAATACTAATGTAGCATGTGCAGACAGAGGAAGAAGACAACCAACCGCCTATAAGCCAAGGAAAAGGTCTCAGAAAACCAACTGTGGTGACACTCTTATCTCAGACATCCAGCATCTGGAACTGTGAGAAAATAACTTCCTGAGCTCTTAGCCACCCAGTTTCGGTTGCTGTCCTGACAGGCCTCACAAGCTAGAAGCTGGCTTTCAGTCTTGAGCTGATAAATGTTTCCCAAGATTAAAGCAAAACAACCAGAAAAGATCCTTCAAATATATTTTTAAAAGGAGAAAATAAGCACAAAAAAATGAGTTATACTCAAGTTTATATTGTCCCACTTTTTAAATTTTTTCAATTCTAAGAAATCAAATTCAAATTTCAAGTAACTTTGCCGTTGATTACAGGCACCGATCAGTAAAAGTATAATCAGGCTGCTTGATAAAACTTTGCAAGCAACAAAATCCTACCTCCGCCATATATTTCTTCCTTGACTTTTCAAAAACACTTATCTTATATGCAGAGGAAACGATGTTCAGTAATAGTTTTGAAACATCTATAGCAGAGCACCTGTTACTGTGAATAAGCCCCAAGTCAACAAATAAATGCATTTCTAGGTATGTTTTTAATGACAATAGCATTTCCTCATCTTGTATTTGGTATTGTACATAAACATAATATTATCAGATAGTCCATTCTATTTTTTTCATAATATATATTTGAAAAAATATGACTATATATAGTCATATTTGATGACTAGAAGAAAAATTAAAAGTAAGATTTTAAATTAGCAGTTAAGGATAATTAGCTGCCTTTATCTTGAGAAGTACTTTGATTAGAAAAATATACACTATAAATATAAAAATATAAATTATGTTAAATATTTAACAAAAGGAAAACTATAAATTGTAAGTAGTCAACTTTTTTTAGTTGGTAAAATAAGCACACAAATTGCAATATGATAAAATATACTACTTAGCAGTTAGCTAATGCTACACTACAGTATTCTGCGATTCTGCTCCCTACTTCCTTTAGGTAGTTGGTAATGGAAAAGACATGTATCAAGAGCAAATATTATGGCTGTGAATGCAAAAGGGACAGAATATAGATCCTAAAGGAAACAAATACCCACATTTTCCCCTAAGCTCTCTTCAAAGAGCATGAGGAGAATTCTTAAAAGCATCAAATGATATTTCAGTCACATCAATTTCAAAGTAGAAACTGCCTCCAATAGCTATTAGGCTTGACCTACTGGCCTGCTGCAGTAGACACCTTGAAATGAGAAAGAGAAAGGCAATCCTTTCATTTCTGGGCTTTAACCCGAGCACTGTAACTTCCTCTCGTCCCCACTCCTTCTAGTGCTTTCCCTTGTCCATACAGCACAGTGCTGGGAGGGGCAGGAGTAGCACCAATACTTGTTACCAGAAAGGTCAAGAAAGCAAAAGTAATTCTCAAGGAGCTAGTTATTAAGAGCTAACGGTAGATAAACCTTATAAAAAGAATAAAAGAACAACTGCCCCAAAATGTATGCAGAAGCATGGGAATCTAAAAATACAAAAAAGATCTCTGAGAAAAATCACAAAAAATATTATATAAGGTTTCTGCCAATAAATGTTAACATGAGAAGGTAACTTCTTCATTATGAACTTTACTTGCAAAACACAATTTGATATATTTGCTAGACTTATGCCGTGGTATGTGGGTTCATGAACTTAACTCTTTTCATAATTATGGTCACAAACAAAATAGAACAAGAACCAAATCAAGTCCACTGGTTAGATTCACCATTGACCTTATGGGGAAATTTGATTTGGCTCTTGTCCATTTCAGTTTGTGATCAGAACTGTGGCAGGAATTAGGTTCCCGAACCAAGGGCACCACTGTATCTCTGTGTGTACACCACACACAAGGACCATGGTATTGCAATCTCCTGTGAAAGGTTCTTTATTTAGATAATTTTGAAAATGAGGGAACTTGCCCTGAATTTAGTAGATGTTGTAAATTATAATGTTGAGTAAAGGAAATATATAGACTATCTGAATAATCCTGTAACCATTATTATTATTGAATCAGTATGCAAAAAAAAGCCCCCATCCTTAAAATTATAGACTTTAAGACTAGCTGGATTTCAAGGTAATCGTAACCAAATCTTCAAATAATGGACAGGACTATCTGTTATAATACATTCTAGATACTAGAAAGAGAATAATATCTAGCTAACTTGGTTATGGGCAGTCTTACCTTGCTAGTAAATTGAATAATGATAGTATAAAAATAAAATCACAGAAAAAAAATGCCTAATAATATGAATATAGACTTTTTTAAAAAATCAGAAAATTAGGAAAACATAACAACTGGTGCCACAGAAATATGAAAGATCATTAGCGATTATTATATGCCAACACCTGGAAGAAATAGACAAATTCTTTGACACATACACCTTACCAAGATTTAATCATGAATAAATAGAAAACATAGAAAAATCAGTGACAAGTGATAAAAACCAATTAACAATACCGCCTCCCATCAAAGAAAAGCCTAGGCTTAAATGGCTTCAGTGTTGAATTCTATAAAGCATTTAAATAGGAATGCTAATTATTTTTAAATTCTATCACAAAATAGAAGTGGAAGAAATTCTACACACAATCTATAAGCCCAGTAATACCCTAGCGTGAAAACCAGGAAAGGACATAGCAAAACACAACACAACAAAACAAAACATAAAAAATATAAAGGAAACTATAGGTCAATATCCTTAGTTAACACAGACACAAAAATTCTCAAATAAATAATAGCACACTGACTCTCTGTGTTAGTTGACACATGGTGTCAACTTGGATGAATCAGCTCTGCAGTTCTCAGTGTGGAAGCCCAGCCCTGGAGGTGGGCACAGCCCAGTAACTGAGAAAGGCTTCCTGCAACCCTATTTCCTGCTGCCCTGCCCCACTTCCATGGAGAAGGCCCAGTCTGCAGAGGAGCTTGACTTCACAGCCGTACTATTCTGCACCACTTTGGAGGAGCTCCGATCTTGGTGGAGCACCAGTCTTTGCAGTCAGCATAGAAGGATGAGACAGGCTTGATGGACACTGCAGCTGCTGCTCCTCCTCTGCTCTTCATTGTTTTCTGTCGCCATGAGCTGCTGTTGTTTGCCTTGGAGCCAGCAGAATACGGACTGAACCTTCCAGTAACATGAGCTAAATAAACCTTTCCTTCCTTCATTTTGAGTGTTGGGTATTTGTCCCAGCAACGAGTAAAATGTGACCAAGACACTCTCATAGCTCATTAAAGAGATTATTCACTATGTTTGAGTAGTGTTCATCACAGGGATATTCCAAAAATATCAGTACATCAAGATTATATACCACAGCAGCACAGAGGAGGACAAAAACCATATGATGTTCTCAATAAATCCAAAAGGACATTTGATCAAATGTAATAATCCTTCATGATGAAAACCCTGGGTTATACATTAGTTATAGAATGGATAACTCAACTTTACATAATTAAGGCCGCATATAATAAGCCAAGAGCTAACAGTATAGTACATGACAGAAAGCAGAAACCCTCTTCACTGAGGTCTGGAGCAAGGCAAGGTTGCCTGCTTTCATAATTTATATTCAGTGTAGTACTGGAAGTGTTAGCTAGCACATCAGGAAGATAAAGAAATAAAGGGCAGAGCTAGATGTCAACAATGAAGCATCTAAAATAGAAATCATTTACAATAGCCAAATAAATAGGACTAAATTTAACCAAAGTGGAAGATTCTACAATTAAAAATTATAAATGATAGTGAAAGAAATTGGAGAGGACACAAAAATGTAGAAAAATATCTCATGTTCATACATTAGTAACATAAATATTAAAATGTCCTTACCACCTAAAGCAATTTGAAGTCAATGTACTTCCTACTAAAATACTAAACATTTTTCAGAGAAATATTAAAACAATCCTAAAATTTCTATGGAACCTTAACCACAAAAAGAACAAGGCAAGAATTGTTTCACTATTTTATCTCAAAGCATTCTACGAAGCTTTGGTTACCAAAATAGCACTGCTTCGGCATAAAAATAGACGTAGACCAATGGAACAGAATAGAGTCTGAAGGTTAATCTATATATCTACAACCAACTAATTTTTCACAAAGGCACTAAGAACACACATTGCAAAAGGTCAGTGTTCAATAAATGGTCCTAGGAAAATTGGGGTAGCTACATTCAGAAAAATGGAAGCAGAGATCTCTCATTAGTTATAAAACATGACTAAAAATGAAGTAATGCCTGAGACCTGAGATCAGACACAATGATAGTGCCAGAAGAAAACATAGGGAAGATGCTTGACGACATTGAAATGGCCAAGGATTATTTGCACATGACCTAAAAAAATCACAGGAAATACAGGCAAAAATCCACAAATGGAATTACAGAAAACTAAAAAGCTTGTTCCTGGCAAAGGAAAAAAAATTCACAGCATGAAGGAACAACCTACAGAGCAGGATAAAGCATTTGAGAGATATGTATCTGACAAGGGGTTCATATCCAAAATATCTGAGAACCTCAAAAAATGCAATAGCAAGCCAGGCATGGTGCTTGTATGAAATTGCTTTCTGCAATTCCAGTACTGAAGGAGAAAGATTGCCAGGCTGAGTCCTGCTTGGGCAACTTAGCAGGAATCTGTCTCAAAATAAAATAAATAATAAATAAATAAATGAATAAGGCTGGGCTAAGAACACAGCTCAGCAGTAGTATGCTCCTATGTTCTGTTCTCCAGTATCGAAAAAAAGACAAAAAATTAGGCAACAAATTTAAATGGACATTTCTTACATTTCTTTGAAGAACTACAAGTTGTTGAAAAATATATTTCAACTTCACTAATCATCAGGGAAATGCTAATCAAGATTACATTGTATTATTTCACCTTAGAAAGAAAGATTATATTCAAAAATACTAAAAATAACAGGTGCTGTCGAGGATGTGGAAAATAGGGAACTCTTGAATACTGCTTGGGAGAAATGTAAACTGGTAGAGCCACTACGAAAATTAGTATGGAGGTTCTCCCCAAAATTAAAAGTAGAACTTTCGTATGACCTAGAAATCCTACTAGTGTATCTATACAAAGGATACCAAGTTAGTACATCAGTGCCAGAAGTGCCAGCCCTGCCCCCAGGGTACAATGAGCCAGCGACTGACTGGTTGTGCTGGCACGTGCCTATAATCCCATCACTTGAGAGACTGAAAACAGGAGACTCACTACAAGTCTGATCTACATAGTGAGACCCCGTACACTGTAGATTCTGTACTAAATTTAAAAAACAATTAGTATATTTAAGAGAAATCTGTCCTCCCAGGCCTATTGTAGCACTATTTCCAATGGTTGAGGAATGGAAACAAATTAACTATACATGGAAAATATATGGAATATTATAAATCCATTACAATAGACAAACATCATTTATCACAACACAGAAGAACTGCAGACCACCATGTTTGGTGAAGACAGCTACAGGAAGACAAGTAGTACAGTACATGATCTCACTCATATATAGGATCCAAAACATTTGATTTTGCAAAAGCTGAAAGTAGGATGTTAGTTGTCAGAGGCTGGGGAAGTGGGGTTGAGAAAGAAGGGGGCAAAGTTGTTATGGGCAAGATGTTATGATTAGATAGGAGCAAGAGGTTGTGACATGCTGCTGCATGATGGAGTGACTAGATAATGATAATGTACTGACATGTCAAAAATGCCAAGAAAGCATTTTGAAAGTCCCTACCAGAAAGAGTGATAAATGAGGAGATAGATAGGTTTAATGGGATTTAAACAGTTCGCTTTCATGTATCAATTTAAAAAAAAATTAAAAGCTGCCACAAAATTTAACCACACAGTATTATTTCA
Source organism: Ctenomys sociabilis (assembly GCA_004027165.1). Lineage (NCBI taxonomy): Eukaryota > Metazoa > Chordata > Mammalia > Rodentia > Ctenomyidae > Ctenomys > Ctenomys sociabilis. Next base: position 77,018 of record PVKA01000355.1, read on the forward strand.
ATGTTTTAATGGGGGAAAACCCACTGGGGCCCGCCTCCTGTCCCTCTCTTGGATGGGAGCTTTCTGTCTGCCAATAAGTATATTCTGCTCATAATTTCTATTTGTTCCTAAAATTCATTCTTTGGTTTTAGAGAACAGGAACTTGTTCCAGGTACTTGTTAGGTTGGTAGATCATTTTCCTCCTATGTCATTTGGAGGTCATTCTGTCCCATATTCATGCCCACTTGTTAGGCATTGGTTGATCATATCTCATGCCTACCTAAGTGAGTTCCTACCATTTTAGACTACTGCCTCACCACATGGTTTTCCTCTATAAAGATCCCTGGAACAGACAGCTTCCCAGGGACTACCTGCTCAGCACTGCTTTCTGTCCCTCTTTCGGACAGGAGCTTTCTTGCAATATGGGCATAAAACCTATACTAACATGCTGACATGGTGGTGCACAACTTAATCTAGCCCTTAGGGGGTAGAAGTTGAATGATAGTTGTGAGTTCAAGGCCAGCCCGGGCGATATAGCAAAATTCTATTTCAAAATGAACTAACCTAAGTAAAGAGAGTCTACCGGTAATGTTCAATTTCCTATATTTAATCTAGCACATTGGAATAAACAAGATTTCAGCAATTATTGAACGACAGGGGTAGACATTCATATACTGTCTGTCTTTGAGTGCACTGAGAGTTTAAATGTCACTCTACAGAAACTATGATGACTAATTCTGCCTCCAGTTATAGCTCTAATGCAGTGAGGGACAGCCTTTTTGGAGCTTTTGGTAATAACAAGCAGTCCATTGTGGCACACATGCCACAGGTTCAAACCAAGAACTATAAAGTCTGTTCTTGGGCCAGCCAGATAGGTCAGCGGATTAAAGCGCCTGCTTATAGCCTCCTACAAACGCGTGTCTTTTGCTCCTTGTCTTCAAACATGTAAGAATTGGAGGCAAAGAATAGAGGACTTGAAGGCATCTAGAGCTGGCTTGCTTCCCTCAGGCTCAGATCAACTGTCCCACATACAAAAATTAAATAAATAAAAAAAATAAAGTGTCTGCTCAGGCTGACGCAGGGGCTGGGGTTTGATCCCTAGTGTGCCATGCTGGCCCTGCCGGTGGGGCATGCTGAGGCAGCAATTGAGACTGGACGCAGATGCCTGTAATCCTAGCTCTCGGGAGGCTGAACACAGGTGGATCACTACAAGTCACATTTGTGTAGTGAGACCCTGTAGACCTCTTACTAAATACATAGAAAGAGTCTGTCATTGTGATAAGTAAAAGGTATGATATCAATATAGTAAATATCCTAGGAAATTTGAGAATGACAAAACAGGGGAAAGGGACTAACAAGCTTTACAGTCTCATCAAATGGAAGAATAAAGGGAAAATAATACAGCAGAGCAGTGTTCCTATACAAATTTCAAACACAGTAAAAATAGAATGCAATGTTCAGATTCACATAGATGATTAACTGCTACACTATGCTTAATAAATGTCTAAAGATATAAATAACAACCAGGACACTAAGTCCTCAAAAAAATACTATCCCTTTGGATACATCTGTGGAAAAATGTGATAAATAAGGAAACATATTGCAGATATGATGGTTTAAAGAAAAAAGATTTGTTTTTATTGGTATCAACTTCAAGCTAATATATTTTATATTAAAATAAAATATAGCTGAGAATTACTTAGGCAACTATGTGTCTGAGGCCACTGTATCCTAGTCTAGCAAACAACATGGAAATATAAGCAAGTTCAGAGCTACAAAGACTTGCTCTGATTTTAACCATCCTGTGTAGTCGTGTGCTAATGATGCCTCCTGTCCTGTCATTCCAGCAGCACACAGGTCTGCACCCTGCCTGTCTTCTTTGTGCTCTCCACAACACCTCAAGCTGCCCTGCACTAGGTATCCACTCAGGTATTAAATGAAATGGATCAGAACTTGAGAAATACAAAGAAAATTTATAATGGTGAATTCAACTTATTGGTTAGAGGACAATTAGCTGCCTTCCACTGAGTTAATAAATCAAAGGCAAATAAATATTTTATTTTTCATAATTTTATTTTGCACACTGGCCCCAAGTGGCCTTCTCTATTATTCTGGACACAGCAGACAGTGCTACCAAATAACTGGTCCTGATCTTGCTTTCAACCAACTAGGGTGGAGCCAGGCTTTTTTGCTCTGGACAAGATGGGAATGAGGCCAATTAACCCTAAGTTCCCCCAGAGAAGGACTCAGCAAAAAGAAATAAAAATCCATCTCTTCTGAAGAAAGCAGGGCAAGGTAGTAATGCATTCACTCAGTCACTGGGCAAATATTGTTCAAGTGGCCTCTTCCTATTGATATTGTGCAGGGCCCCAAGGCTCTAAGTGTCTGGGCATTAACATAATCCTGGCAGGATGGCCAGCATGCAAGTGCAGCCACTGCTTTCCTTTGTGGCCCTGTTCCCAAACACAGCCAGTCTAAATAGGCTTCTGCGTCACCAAGGACAAGCTTAAAATAGTAAAATGGAAAGAATATGATAACAGAACCCTAGATACCAAAAATGCCTGTGCTTTAGTTGCTAAAATACTTTTAACATGCAATTTAGAAATTTTTCTAGAATATGGGATCTTTCAAGGTTGGAGCAGGGTTTGTTGTTTGCTTTTATGGATAGATTTTAGTTTTGAAGCAGCAGGTACTCATTCATTCATTCATTCATTCATTCATTCATTCATTCATTCATTCATGTACTCAGCAGCTACAGTATTCTAGGCATTGCTGCTGCACTGGGTATACTACTGGGAATTCAACAGTTTTTTCCCAATAAGGGGAAGGCAGATTTAAATAAAGGTACAATAAAAATGTAAAGCCACAAAGACTACAAATGCAGAGTATGGTGAGTATAACTATGAAAACAAGACTATGTGTTAGTGGGTGCCTGGGCTAAGAAGAGGAGCCACTTGACAAAGGTTATTAAGAAAGCTGAAACCAAAGGAATGCAAAGAACTATCTGCCATCCACAAGAAGGTGGGACTGTAGTATGGAGACAAAAGGTAGGACAAAGGAAACAGGAGCTGGGTATGTGCAGAGGTACGAAGGACACACTATGTGGCCGAGATGTAGGATGCAGGGAGGGTGGTGGGAGGATTGAGAGAAGCGCCCTCTCCCATTAGGCAGGGTCCGGTGGCACTCCTCCCATGCTCTTCCGCTCAGCATCTTGCCTGGTCCCACATGTTTGACCCTCAACACTAGCTAGTCTCTGGGGAGAACACAGCCCCCTACATCTCACACACAGTCCCTACTTTTGAAGAGCTCAGAGCTCAAAGACACGCATACCAATAAACAATCTAAGGAAAAGGTGAGATGTGGTAACAGAGGTAGGGGCAAAGCAATGCCTGGCTCCAGATGAAGCAAAGTAAGTGACTCAGGAAGGAAGCTGCGTAGAGATGTTGACATTTGGCCTGATTCTTGTGGAATAGGTATGTGAGGGAAAACCAGAGAAGAAGGCAAGGATGCTCTGAGCTGAGGATTTTCATTGGAAAAGTGGGAGAAACAGCGGGTGACTTGAAGGCCCAGCTGGCACTTAGGTTATGAGGAAGTGGAAAGTGGGAGGGGACGTTTGTACTTTCTAGAGCTTTGACTATGAGGTTAGACAGCCAGCAATAAGAGCACAGCACTGCTTTGATGTCAGAAGATACTTGAAAAAAAAAAAAAGAAGAAGAAGAAGAAACTTGAGGCAGCAGCTGTGAAGGGTAAATTGGAAGCACAAGGAACTACGGGGCAGGAAGATCAAGTTGCTGGCTGTTCCAGTGGCCCAGGCAAGGAAGAAGGAGCAGGAGTGGAATCACAGCAATGAAAACTGAGTCCTCTGGCTTACAGGTGCAAGGAGAAAGAGGACAAACAAGGGCAGGATGTAGGAGCGGGTCCAGGATAAATCTACAGCACTTGAGTCTGACCTGGCTATGGCTTTCACTGTGTCTTCTTAATTCCTTTATTTTATTGGCTCTTTTATTAAAGCTCATACTTTATGCTGAAGGATTTAACACCCTCTTTCTCTTTCCCCTTACACCTTCCAAAAGGAATACCTATTAATCCAAATGCTGAGAGTCATTCATTTCCATTACAAAAATACTGCTGCTTTATAACAGGATTCTCACTGCAACTACATGAGCATTTTAAGTAGAGTCTGAGAAGCAAATGACTTCCAGCATTGTGTACAGTCTGTGTTTAGTGTATGAGTCTTTATTGTGTTTTATGTAAGTGGAATTTAGCATTAAAAGCAATGGAGAATCAAATTGAAGAGAAGAAACAAACCTAATACATATAGAACATCCTCATCATTGCTCCGTTCAGTGAGTAGCAAGAAGGAAGCACGGTGTGGGCAGTGAGGAAACATTCATAAGAACTGGTGTTCAGGAAGTTTAAATTCTATCACAGGAGACTAGATACATAAAACAACATGAGATAGGACGTGTGCCACAAACAAAGGCACAGAATATGGGGCATTTTACCAAGGGATTTCTTCCGGTTGGTATCGTCATGCTGGTGTGATGAAGTTGTTGGGGGGTCTAAACAAAGGCTCATTTAGGTATTTCAAGTGGAAGAGATTTTATAATGATGGGAAGCAGGGGAGATGTGAGGCACAGAGCAAGTGTTCATTGTGGCCACAGCACACGCTCACTCCCTGTACAGAGCCAGCAGAGTAAAGGCTGGGGGAGCTGAGGTCCCAGCAGCTGGCCAGGTCCCAGCAGATGAGGCCCAGCGGACCAAAGGCAGCCTTTGATCAGGAGGCGGGCTGATCTGAGAGTATATTTTGAGGGGCAGTGGCAGACAAAACAAATTAGACTGGAGTAAGTTTAGACGCCATTGGGAAGACTACTGAGGCAGTCCACAGCAGCAGTAACAAGCATCTCACGTAAGAGTTGATATGGTCAGATAAAAAATGAAGAATGCACTTGAAGTTTTAGGAAAGACCTCAGTCTTTCTAGAGACAAGGTTGAAGCAGGTTGCTTCCACATTACCAAATCACATTTGCAACTTTTGAAGAAAGATACAATTTTCATTGTATCATCTAAGAATATTAGAGTGCCACAATAGTGATGGCCTTTGGGTGCTCTAAAATTCACTAGTCAAATCTACTGTTAGTCAAATTTAAAAAAAAAACAACTTTTTTTGTAACTTTTAAGTAAGTGTTTTAAGTGAAAAAAAGTAACACACATGCAAGGCAAATATATACAAAAATATATTCTCTTTTTATCCAAATGCTCCCATTTGCTTTTTTCTTTTCCACCTCTTTAATGCTTTTGCTCCTATCACTTTTCTCAGCCCCTTCGCCGCTGACACTGTGGGTTGTGTCACTCGTTCCCAGAATCTGTACTGTGCACTGTCACAGTTTAGAAGCATTCCCAGCCTCCTCTTGCTGGGTCCAGTAGCATCCCCCCAGTTGTGACAACAAAAACCATTTCAGCCACTGTCAAGCGGTCCAAGGGTAGGGGGGCTGCCCTTGTTGAGACCACTGTTCTATTGAAACATGTCTACTAGCCTTCCTGTTATCAAAGGTGGCTGTTAAATTCTTCATGCTCCTCTAGGTCAGACATGAAACCATCACTATTTATGTATTTATCTATTGCTGCACCATGAATTGAACTCAGGCCTTACACTTGTGAAGCAGTTATGAGTTATGAGTTACACCCTGATCCAATCAGCACTTCTTTCCATTCCTGACACACTCTGTTTCTTATATTACTGATGTTTTTCTAGCAGTTGTTTAATGAAAGGAATGGACATGGTACAAAACTCAGCATATATATATATATATATATATATATATATATATATATATATATGGTATTCCTATTAAAGTTCCGAATAAATAAACTCAGGCAATTTTTCCCTGGGTATACATGAGGATTACTAAGTATCATGGTTTAATATCAAGGTTTACATTTTATTTGGAGATGCAAAATAGAACCAGCAATGTAAAAAGAATATTAACCATGTAAGGCAGAAAACCTGGTGTCTACATTGGTGGTAGTGGGGGTTGTCTCTGACATGATAGAGCTACCAACATCCCAGCAGGACAGCTTACAATCCAGAGAATGCACATAGAATTTGAAAGGTTTTGCTTAGACACTTTGTCAAATATTTCTGAATCCCTGAACTAAATGGTGTTTAATTAAGAACGGTGTTTAATTACTGAATTTGGTGGCACTAGGCTGATTTTTTTAAGGAAGAAAATATTTCAAGAAATATAACTTTTATAACAGATAAGGTAGGCCCAAACAAACCTATTTCTTCTTCTCTTTACCCATTTTTCCTTTGTGACATTTCCTGTATGCTAACCACGTGCCAGCCTGTGCGAGGTATCAGAAATGCAACGAGGAGCAAGACACTGAGAAGGACTCAGTTCTCGTGGGGGTTTGACCAGATGACAAGACACTTTGCATATACAACGCAGGGGTACCCTGGAAAATTCTGGGGTTATTTAAATTTCTAAACTATCTGTATTCTTAATATATATTCATGGCCTATTGTCTCTGTACATAGGAAATGCAATTACATAATATCCCATAAAGCTTCCAGATATGTCAGAAATTATAAGCTACACTGACCACAATAATTGATTTGCCACAGTGCTGCTTTTCCCTCAGGACCGAGAGGCAGCAGATATTGTACTTGTGAAAAATAAATACCTGGGTGTTTGAGTGAGACAATGAAGAATCACTAATCAAACTGAAAAGGGAACCATGTTAAGAAGGCAGAATGCAATTATCCAGTTGGAGTTCGGCCAGCTTGGTAAGACAGATTGTCTCAATCTCCTAAGGAAGAGAGCTTTCGCAGTTTAAATTATAGGATGCTTCAACTGTGAATATATTTCTGAGTCAGGGATGAAGAGTCCATATGATCTTTGGAATGTCCTATACTCTTGACATTCCTCCCAAGGAGGAATTTAGAGCTTTTGGAACTTGGGTGTAAGCCACGAAAACATTTACTCAGGGAAAGCTCATTTCTCTCGTGCAGACAGGAACATTTATACAGAAGACATTTAGAAGATCTCTATTAGAGCTTAGGGCTGTAAGCTCTCTGAACAAGGAGTAGAAATTGCGGTACCAAATGCATTAATATCAACTCATTGCTAGAGGCTAAATATTGTTTAAAAAACATCTGCACAATTCTAACTCTGGCAGGGCAAGGGCAAAGGGTATTTTGATCATAGATTTCTTGAGATTTTCTTGTAGGCTCCCCTCCCCTCCTCTCCCCTTCCCTCCTGTCTTCTCCCTCATTTCTTCTCTCAGGTTTGCAAGACTGTAAATACACATATATATGCAATTTCAGAAGAAAGAGCATCTATTTAATCCAGGCATCAAAGCTGTATTTCTATGCTACATAACTTTGATTTTCTGTTAGCTTCTAATGTGGCAGAAGAAATCTAAATGTTTGTTTGTAACTCACAGGAATTCTAACACTTCAGTGCTGCGAGTTCAGCAAGCTTGCATGTAAAGAGAACTTTACAACTTGAGTTGATTCTTTTTCTTAGTACATGTCTTTATCTTATCAGGAAGTAGAAAAGAATCATTACATCAACTTACTAAGTATTAAGTCTATGGTTGCCACTTATTTCTCTCTTTTGGTTTTGTTTTGCTTTAGGTGGTGCTGGTCAATGAACCCAGGAAGTGCTGAGCTACACTCCCAGCCCTCTAAATTATTTTTCCTTTTATTTTGAGACAGATCTTTGCTAAGTTGGCCAGGCTGGCTCACACTTGCCATTCTCTAGCCTCCACCCTCTAAACAGCTGGGGTAATAGGCATGTGCCATCATGCCTCAGTGAACATTTGGGTTTTTGACACAGTTGTTGCAAAGTTGGTCCCAAACTCAAGCAATCCTCCTGAGACCATAGAGATAATGTCACCATGCCTGGCTTGTTGTCACTTATTAATGATAAATACCACTTAAAGATACACCCAAAAGTATGTTGAACATTCTAAATGCTTTAATATGATTAATATTTTGTGATAATTATTCTATACAAGTTGGATATCTGGATCAAATCAAGTAGATTTTTTCCTGTTAGGCTATTTAAAAGAAATTACCCAATGTCTCAACGTGCCAGTACCTTTTGAAAGTACTTCTTCAAAACCATCATTTTTTATGGAAGACATTAGAAAAGCATTACATAATTTTCCTTTATTCTGTATTCTTTAAAAAAAATGTTTGATCTAATTCTCACTGCAAGAGACATTCAATTATCTGCTCTTCCACTTCTGAGGATTCATTGCAGTGGGACAAACTGAGATATTCAGTCAACACATTTATTGATTATCCTCTCACATGGCACTGCATTGTATCAGATAAGATGGAAAAGTCCCAAGAGGTGTGAGCCAAGTCTTCCGAGAACACAGTTTATTATCAAATATAAGACATGGGCAACATAATATAAATTTAATTCCCTGATTGTATTTATAGTTTGTTTGTAGAAATTAAAAATACTTCTTACTAAATTTATTTGGCAGGCAAAACCATATTTTATCTCAGAATTGCACATAAGTAGAGGATTTTGAGACACTTTTATAGAATAACATTTTAAATTAATATTTATTTCTTACCAGACAAAGCAGTCAAATTTGCATTTTTTAAGAATATTTCAGTTATTCCAAGAGCATTCAAAATGTCTTTTAAATCAATTTCCTGTTCCACTGTGAACCTGGAGAATATATGGGGGGAAACATAATATTTTCTTACTTAGGACAAGAATAAAATATTAAATATGTTGATTTTAAATTTCTATTTCAGAGTGTAAATTGTGCTAAAACACACTTTGGACTGCAGGATCCTTTTGATGATGCTTGTACAAATGAGGCATTGAAAGAATAGTGTAACAACAGGATTCAAATATGTAAGTTGCAAAATCCGTGATGTGACAAAAAACTAAAGATACTGTAAAATGAATGAATTTTTGACATGATAAATAACATATTTAACTTTGCAAGCTGGAAATTACAGTTTACACATTTTTGCAAGGTGTTTCCCTCTTCTAGCATTGTGGGCAATTTATGCTTTTTGTTTCTTTGTTTTATTTTGTTTTTGGTGGTACAGGGATCAAACTCAGGACCTCAAGCTTGCCAGGCAAGCATTTATTCCACTGAGCTATCTTCCAGCCCCAACTTTGTGCTTTTTACCCAACCTTGACTCACCATGTACAGATAAACAAGAGCCAAGTTCTGTTATACGATGAATACATTTAACATTTCAACTCAGTAAAACTTTTCACAGTTTAGAAGTTCATCTTAATGGTAACATTAATCTAACTACTAAATTTTATTTCACTTTTTAAAGAAATAAAATGATAAAAAATAAAAACAATACAAAAATTTCATTAAACAAAGCATTAGGAACTCTATAGTTGTTGAATTGCATAGTGCCATCTTCAAATTAGTTGTTTAGATCACCAAATATAAACCTGCAAGATTGGCTTAAAAAAGTTATATGTAATTAAAAACAAAAAATTAGATTAAAACATTTTAAAAATTAAGCATTGCTCTTTCCCATCTTGCAAGATGCCGGACAAAAAACTGAGAAGCCAGAAACTAAAGAGAAGAAACCTGAAGCCAAGAAGACTGCTGCCAGTGGTACTAGTAAAAAGGGTAAGGTGAGAGCAAAGAAATCTAAGAAGGGGCAGATCCACTGCCGCCAAAATCTTGTCCTGGTGAGCAGAATGGGTAGATACTCCTGATCTGCTACGTATTCCGGAAAGGCTTTGTACAAGAAAAGGACACAGCTGCCAAATCAAAGGTGGAGAAGAAAAAGGAGAAAGTTCTTGCTATGATCACAAGCAATGTGATCACAAGTTCTTGCTGTGTCCCCACAAATGGTGAGGACAAGAATGGAGGTACCCAGGTAGTTAAGCTTCAAAAATTACTTGGCTACTACTCTACTGAAGACGAGCCCCGAAAGCTCTTCAGCCATGGCAAGAGACCCTTCAGTCAGCACGTGAGGAAACTTTGAGCTAGCATCATTCCCAGAACCATCTTGATCATCCTCACTGGGCATCACGGAGGAGAAAGAGTGGTCTTCCTGAAGCAGCTGGCCAGGGCCTTGCTGCTTCTGCCTGGGACTCTTAGCCTTAATTGTGTTCCTGTATAAAGAACACACCAGAAATTTATCATTGCCACCTCTACTAAAATTGATATCAGCACAGTGAAAATCCCCAAACACCTCACTGATGCTTACTTAAAGAAGCAGCAGCTCTGGAAATCCAGACACAAGGAGGGTGAGATCTTCAACAATAAGAGAGATAGCAGATTTCAGAGCAGTGTAAGATGGATTAGAAAGCAGTGGAATCACAGAATTTAGCAAAAATCATAGCTGTTCCTCAGCTGCAGGGCTACCTTCAGTCTGTTTTTGCTCTGACAAATGGAATTTATCCTCATAAATTAGTGTTCTAAATTTCTTACTAAGAACCTAATTAAATAACTGATACATTAAAAAAATTAAGCATTAACTGATCCTTTCAATAGATCAGGAGAAATAAACTGTACATAAATCTTGGAAACAACACAAATGCCCATCAACTGAGGGATAGATTTAAAAAAAAAAAGATGAGGTATTTTTACACAATGGAGTATTACTCAGCTATAAAAAGGATAAGTTCAAGGCTTTTATAAGTAAATGGATGCAACTAGAGACTGGACAGGTAAGTGAAACAAATCATACCTGCACTTGCAAACATCATATTATCTCACTAGTGAGAGAACCTGCAAGAATAAACAAAATCTGAAAAGTACAGCAGATACTGTGAAAAGGCAAGAATCTGCTCAATGGGAAAGAAAAACTGAGATGAGGAAAAGGGTATAAGTACTAAATTTTACTCTATCATATATTTTAATTTGGACTTTACATTGCTTATTTTATTCTCTATCAAAAGTAAGGATTAGGGGCTGGGGAGATAGTTCAGTAGAATAAGCGCTTGCCTGGCAAGCACAAGGGCCTGAGTTCAACCCCCAGTTCTGCAAAAAAAAAGTAAGGATCGATATGAAAATAGAATTGTCTTCTGTTCACATTTCACAAAGGAGACAAAGAGGAAAATACAGGATGTCTTAGAGAATATACTCAATGGCCTAATGTGAGTGTTTATGTGCATATGTGTTTATAGTTATTATGTAAATCTTTAAACACTTATGTGGAGTTTATTGTGTACCAGGAATTGTTCTAAGAATATTAAAAATAGTTTAATTAAAAACAGTTTAATCTGCATATCTCTACTGCCTTTTAAGCTATGTATTATTAATCGTATCTTCAGGTAACAGAAGAAGGAACTCAGTGGCAGAAGATGAAGAAACTTGCTCAGGGTCACATGGCTCACAGCTGGCGGAGCAGAGAGGCAGGTCTAGGTGGTCCTCATCTGTCTGTTTACTATAGGAAAGTGAAGGAATGTGTCAACAGTGGCTTCTGTTTCCTTCTTCTGAGCCACTTGATTTGTTTTCCACTCCCACCGCTGGCTGCAGGAAATGATGAATAATTTATCCAGATGAACTTGAATAAGTTGCTTAACTTTTAAGCCTCAGTTTGGAGATGTGGAAAATTATAATGACATATGTACTTGTCAATAAAAGGGTTACACAAGGGTTATAAAAGCCTTAAGATGGTGCTTGCATGCTGAGGGCTCATGGAAAAGCCCAGCACAATTGATACTACTTACTGTTTATGTAGAACATCACATTAGCATAGATATTAAGGTGTGGTGTATTTACTTACTAGCAGTAATGGGTATCCTTCTTCTTAAATAACTACATTAATCCCTGCTACCTTCAGTTTAAATTAGTCAAATCTAGTCTCTTATTTTAGCATTTGTAGTATCTGGCATCAGACAAATCATGTAGGTTGAAATCAAATAAAATCTAGAAGTGAAGACTATAAGATTTGCTGTTCAAAGATAAAAATGTGCGTATATCCATTCCTTGTCTTTTTTATCTGCAAAACAACTGAATAACTATCATTGAGTTATTACCGCTTTGCTTGTAATATATACTTTTTTATTTTTTATTTATTTATTTTTATTTTATTGAAATACAAACGTCAATCAGACAGTCTTAAGACAGCTTAACCATACAGATTCGATGAATTAATACATTGCAAACTGTTTTCATAACGTTTTGGTATTGTACAAGGTGCATACATGATATTATATTTACAGATATTATTTTAGCAGATATCTCTTATCAGTGAATTAAGAGTGTAGCTGCTTACTTATCTTATTTTTTTATACCTGAATAATATCAAAAATTCAATAATTATTGACCTAGTGGATGACCGTAGTACTAGAAGCCGACATAATATCCTGTCCAACCACCATTAGTGCAGATCTTGCCTCTCATAGGATTATGTAGAAGCACAGCGTTATCTATCCCAGCTGTACTGTCTATACACACACATCATGATTTTTTCTTTCTAAACCCCTTCCTCTGTCTACACCTGTCAAAAGTGGGCACTCCATTGACATTCAACTAACTTAGGTGCTTGAACTCAACACCACAATCCAACACAGTCCAGCATTCTACAACCATAGTGAGTTATTCAAAGAAATTGTTGACCATAGCCATTTACAGTTCAGCTTAGTATTATGGGCTCATGATGTATACTTCATTTTTATACTTTTCTGCTCGATGGTTAAGACCTAGGTAGATCAAGACTTATATACCAACACATGAACTTTATATTTCCTATGTGGTCAGTGAAGTCGTCTCAGGGTTTATCTTGTAGTCCTGCACGTTATTCTGTAGTTCCTTTGTCTGTGTCATCCATGTGGATGAGTCACGGCCAATGCTTGACCATATACTCATAATATATACTAATACTAATTAAGTTGCAGAAATTCAGGGTTGCATTTTCAAACTACTTTCTCTACATGAAGAAATCTATAAAAATCACAAAAGACTGACACTGGAGTAAGTCTTAAGAATACTGAAACTGATCCCTCGAATCACTTTCATCCAATGTTGAGTGGAACCCACTGCTGTAAAATGGAGAGGGAGGATAGTTTGCTATGGATTTGAAAATTCTCAATCTGTTTAAAAGGGAAATCAATTTTACCCTATTTAGCTATTTAACTTCTCTATATGTGCATTAGCCCTGCAGAGTTTGTGAAACTCCTGGAAAAATGGATGTTCAGTAATTAGCTGTGCCCAGTTTAGTAACAGGCATTAATATGGGCAGGTGAACGAAACTATTTCATAATTGAAGAGTATCTCTCAGAAAATGAAAATTTAATTTTCTTCTGCTGCTGCCTTCAATTTCTCAGTGGATAGGACTCCAAGGCCATATGTTCTAGTGGTTCAGTAAGAATATATGATACCATTCATTTGTAATTCTGTTAAAATATTCCTAAACACTTTTATAACTTCACTGAATTAAAGCCGTTGGAGATGCTACTCTTAACTTCTGGATGCCAATAACAGAATCATGAACACTACTGAATTCCCGACAAAATAAGAAGGAATTCCCTTCTAGAGAAATGTAAAATTCATTTAAAAATATCAACAGATGAGTATTAACATGGACTAAATGATTAATAAGTTTAGATCTGATTTAGAATGTAATTTAAACTCATATTAATGTTCAAAAGTACACTATTCTTTGGAGTTAAACATATACTGCTTATATAGTTATATGAATTATCATATACTTTTTTTAACACAAAGGAAACCATCTTATTTACTTAGAAAATATTTGATTAATCTCAAATATTTCAAAATCCTTTACAACGCTTCTTTTAAAAATATAGTCAATTATCACATATTTTAAAGATAGCTCTATTCGTTTGATACTCATTGACTGTCTTGATAGCAGACTTAGAGTAGAATTTTTTTTCTATATAACTGTATTGTCAAAAACAGTGATTCACGCTGAATATTTTAACCAAAGAGAAAAAGATAAATAAAACCCTTAAGATCAGATTACCTTAATTTGTATAAGCACACTAAGAAATGTGTGATAATGGCCAGCCAAAAACAATTTTGTAGCCAAAAATATCTATAAGTCTGAAATAGACTTCCTTCAGTAACACAACTGAGATGAGCTGAGCTTTTGTAAAAACAGGTATTTAAGTAAGAATTAATTTTCAAAAACTTTTATACACATGAGGATGGGGCCTGTTTGGGGAAGCTGGGATGTCCATCTAATCAGTCCCATTGCTGCCCTGTCCCTGAGGCTTTTCTTCTTCCTGAGAATTCCCTCAATCAGAAGGAATATAGGACTCCCATCCTAGTACTAAGCAGGCCTGATCCTGCTTAGCTTCAAAGGTCAGACGAGATCGGGCACCTTTAGGGTGGTAACTTTGTAGACCGAAAATTAGAGAAAAAGAAAAGCTGTAGGACAGCCAGTGAGGCCCTAGCCTTTCATGGTCAGTGAGGACTCAGGAGGTAGGAGAACCTGTACCATAACATCCTGTAACTCAGTGATGTCCCAAATTTTCTGATCAAGGAGGTTATGGGCCAGAGAGGAATGTGACTGATGATGTACAGTGTGCCTAAGGAGAGTCACATGGAGAGAAAACATTCTCTCAGGCTTTCATGGAAAGCAAATTGGTCAAGCAATGGCAGTGGCTCATCCACATGGCTGACACTGACAAAAGATCTGCAAACTGCGATACAGGGTTACAAGATAAATCCTGAGGGGATTTGATTGACCTTGTCACATACAAAAATTACATTTCTTGTTACATAGGTCTTGCTTTATTCTGGTCTTAACCATCTAGCAGAAAAGTATAAAAACAAGGTATAAAAACTAAAGCCATATTAATACACTGAGCCATGAAAGGCTCAAATCAACAACTTCTGACATTGCCAGTCATGTGGATAACCCACTACTATTATGGAATTCTGGACTATATTGGAATATTTGCTGAATTCATGAACTTACAATATTTAAATGGCAATGGAATGCCCATCTATGACAAAACTAAACCAAAAAGGGATATAAAAGAAAGATCATTTTGTATCTGTATATATAGTTAGGATAGATATATAGCTACTTTCTCTTAATTCAATGAGAAGAAAGATTTGTACTAATAGTGTTTCTGGACAAGATATCATGTCTACATCTTGTACTATGAATAAACACTATGAAGACAACAATGTGCAATATATTAATTATTGACATTGTCCTACTAATCGGTTTTGAATCTGTCTTATTGCTATTTGTTTCTCAATAAAATTAATAAAAAAGAAAAAAAGAAGCACACACAAAATGAAGAAATATTGGTGAGTTAATGATTTAAAGAATAACACAATGATAGATACAGTAACAAGAAACAGAGAGATCTTTTCAAGTGGGAAAGGGGACTTAGAAATAAAGGGAAGGGTAATATGAAGAAGGGAAGGCCAAGGAAAAGAAAACAAAACATGTTACATACACATACCAACTCTTGCCAATGAATACAATCATTATGTACTGCAAACATGGACTAGGAAGTATTTTGGAAATTTAAGGGTCAGGGAGATAGCTCAGCATCATAAGTGCTTGTAAGTTCAAGGTTCTGAGTTCAATCCCCAGTGCAATAAATAAATAAATAAATAAATAAATAAATAAATAAGCAATATGTTTTAAATGATTTAGCATTTTTTTTTTTTTTTTTTTGGCGTGTGGTACAGAGTCTCACTATGCAGCTTGGATTCATAGTGACCCTCCTGTTTCCAGCTTCCACAGAGCTGGGATTAGAGGTGTGCACCACCATGTGGTGCTGGGCATTGAACCTTTGTTCCTATGCATACTTAAGGGGGCACTTAGCCCACTGAGCTATCTTGCTAGCCCTAATTTAGCATGTCTTAATGCCTTATTTATCACTTTTAAATGTTCATTGTAACTAATTATATTTGAACTATTTTCTTTTTTAATATACATAATTTTACTACAAATTTTAAAAAATTGAAACATCCCAAACTTACTATCGGTACTAGTTCCTGCAAATTCGTTGTGCTACCATACACAGGAGAAATCATTAAGTATTTAGGAACATTCAACATCAAAGCTTTAAAATCTTACTGTATGAAGTAGCTCCTCAAAAAGCTACAACCTGAATATTTTAGAAAAGTATTTTTTTTCTATAAAGAATTTTATCAGCTATACAAAAACCTGTAGTTTTTATACTGAAGCTAGGTTGAGCTGCACTTCGATTCATATTCCTAGCAAAAAATTGCCTGAGTGCACGTACACTCCACATGTCATTGCAGGGAGCTGCTTCATCTTCATCTTCATCTTCCTCTTTGTCTTCTTCCTCCCCCTCCCCCTTTTCCCTCTCCTCTTCTTCTTCCTCCCCTTCCCTATCTTCTTCCTCCCCCCCTTCCTCCTTTTCTTCCCCCTCTTCTGGTTCAGTCTTCTTTGAGCCATTGGCCTACCAGGGCCCTTCTTTTTCTGCTTCACTTTTGTCCATGGCACGGTATGCAGCAATATCATTTTCATATCTCTCCTTGAGCTTAGCCGCTTTTTTGGTTGTTTCTCTTTGGCTGAGTGCTCAGACAATATTTCACCCATTTGTTTTTTTTTTTTTTTTTTTGGTATCTCCAATAACCGGGCCTGGGAGCTCACTTCTGAACTCTGGGCAATGTTCAGAGCAAAACAGGGAGAAGACAGATAGTGGTCTCTTAGGAGCGCTTAGATTTTCTTTCTCTCTTATTGCCAGCTCTGGGAGGACCGTAAGTTTTCTTCTTCCTGTAGTAGTGAGCTTTCTCACTCTTTGCCATATTTTCAAACTTCTCTTCCCTTGGCAGACACAGTCCTCCATTTCTCTGAGCTTTTCTTGGAGAACTCAGTGAAGTTGACCGAGGAGTCGGGGTGCTCCTTCTTGTATTCCGCGCAGTGGGTGTGCATGAAGAAGGTGTACAAGGACATCTCACACCATGGTTTGTTGGGCTCTCCCTTGCCAAGGGTGGCGTTGCCTGGTGTAGCTTTACTCAGGTTCCCACAGAGCAGCCTGAGTGTGACTGAGATGCTTCCTTCCTAGGGCTCTGGCTAGAACTGGTTTACCACTAAGGCAGTCCTCTGGTTCTCATTTTGCAGAGCCATTTTCTTAATGTGAAATGAGTATTAGATCTGTAATGCCACATATACATGTATATGTATCAGTTATTTGTTGGTCTGCGTTGTGGTCTAGTCTAAATTTACACATTTTATTTTAGGAACATGTATGTGTTAACTGATCTAGCTTTCCTACTAGGTTTTAAGGTATCCAGGGATGGAGTAAATATCATCTGGGTCTCATTTTATACTTACTGTGTCTTTCACATTAATATTAATATTTACTGTGCCTCCATTCTGTGGAAGAAATTTGCTTCTGCCTCATAAAACTCGCAGAAGGATGCACAATGTTGTTGTAGGACGGTTTCAGGTAAGAATAAGGAGGTACAGACGTGAGATGTGAGTGAGGGTCACATGACCCAAAAGACAGCTCGTGGGAGCCTTTCTAGAAGAACTGGTGTCAGAGCGGACTCTGAAGGGTGAACAGTACTGCTGGCAAAGACGTGAGAAGGGCACTTCCAGAACATAAATGGAGACTCTAAGACATAAGAGGAGCAGCACGTACTCGGCATAATGACAAGCATGTGGCAATAGTGAGCTACAAAATGTTGATGGGCTGACTGGAAGAGGTGGAGTCGATGAGGAGGAAGAGGAAGAAGAAGAGGGGGAAGAGGAAAAAGACAAAGAGGAGGAAGATGAAGAGGACCTTTAAAATTAAAGGCAGTGGCACTGTGTCACCCATTCAGTGAAAGCCCTCCTCTTGCTGCAGAACTTGCACAAGAGCCTCTCACCTGGGCAGGTAGACTTCCACTTTCTGCTTTTTCACGGAGTTGGCCCATTCTTCAATCAGCTGTGCTTTGACCAATGGCTCTAGAGTAGCCAATGGAACTTCCTGTCTGGACAACACCAGCATCATGCTTATCTCCTCTCCTTCATATGGTATTTCTAGGACTTGGTAGATACCGCCAGCTTCATTGGACCCATCACTAAATTCCCCTGAACAGGAAAGAAAGGCTGTAAATACTCTGTATGAAAAGTTTCTCCAATAAGGTTTAATTTTGTTAGGATTTCTTCAGAAATAAGGTATAGAAAATAAGAATTTTGGGTGTCTAGGAAATTGTCTTTGAAATTAAATGAATTTTAATATTCCAGAGCCCTGTGAAATTTAATTTATTTTAGAATCCCCAGAATATTTTCACATTTGTCATAACATGTTCTCTAGATTTATTTTTACTTTTAAGTGAGATAATTCAAAAATATTTTAAGCACATTACTTTAGGAACAATAAAAATTCTTGCTCCAAATATAAATCATGGCTCCAAGTTGGATGTAAATCACATTTGACAGTATTCGTTGGATATCTAAAAAGGGAATTGGCTAATAATACCTGGTATTCTAACCCTACCATAAATGCAAGTTTTGAGGCCACAGTTCCCCAGCTAAAATGAAATCTAGCTGTTGAGTTCAGTAGTCTCCTGCAGTGGTGGAAAACCTATGGCACACATGCTGCAGCACACTGTTTGTGTCATTGAAAGCTCAGAAGGGTTTACCATCACTCGTATGGTGTCTTTATGATGATCATGATCTAAAATTAGGTTATCAGGTAATTTGCTTGGTGTTCTATGAACTTGGCCAAATTATCTAGGCTTACCTATATTTTCAACAATCTTTAAAGCATTCTGCCATTGTTTTAAAATTTTCCTACTTTAAAAAATTAATGTAATGCTTTTTCATGAACATTATCCAATAATAGATCTAGGATTTTAGACACTGCACTAAGCATTTTAGTTTTTATACAAATTGGTATTTTCCTTTCATGTTTTGACTATTAACCAGCTTTGCTATGATTATAGTCTTTTAACACTACACTGCACTTCTAAATAATACTAGTTCTAAAATACACTTGCATAAATTACATTTCTGCCCAGGACTTAACAAATGATTATAATTTGATTTAGTATACAAAAAGACATAACACACTAAACTGAAAACTCCAAAGAGACATCTTTGAAAGCAATACTAGGAGTACTAAATTTTATCACAAAGTATATTCAGCCACTAAATGAAACTGAATGAACAATTATTTCTGGACAGATATTTAATACATTTTAAATAAAAAAGTGTAAATGTTCATGTGAGAACAATGCTTCCAATTCAAAAAGTGGTAAGGTGCCTAAATGAAGTGTTTGGTGGACCACACAGTTCACTGAAAAACACCTCAAAGCCAGTGACTCATAGAGCAAATCAGAACATTCTCGCATCATGCCAGATGTTTTCAGATGAAAAAGCCACTCAGCAAGTAGGATCAGCTATAGGAATTTTAAAAATATATTGGAAAACTGTCAAAGCATATAATATTCACTCAACATCTAATTACAAGTAGCCTTTAAAAACACAGCTAAGGAAATTGAATTCTAGCCCAATTAGGCTGACAAAGAGTTTGAGAAATGAATATTCCATTTTATTTTTCTGAAATTTATTGGTGTATTACAAGAAATCAAAACCAAAAATTGCTTACCATAATAAAATTCTCCTTGCTGATACATCATTGGAATTTGCACCTCACTTTCATCATCTTTAGTGAAGGAAAATGTTCTAGTATTTTCAGGTCTAAACTGCGACTTCCAGTTGCCCTTGAAATACACAGCATTGATAAGGGTCAGATGAGTGACAGCATCAAAATCCCTTGGGGACACCAAGTCTTTCAGGAAATCTATTTAAGGAAAAATAGAAAAAATTTATATTAAATTAAAAGTGAAGAGTACCAAACGTTATCACCATGTGGTTCACAAATATTGTATGCTACACTTACAATAAAAATAAGATATCTTAATTTCAAAGGGAAAAATTACAAACACTACATAATTAGCAACTAAGGACATCAAACAGCACCACCACCTAAAATAAGAGCAGCAGCAGCCTGAAATGCAACTAAGCCCCCTGCATGACTGAGGCTTCAGCGCTGTGCAGCTGCGCTGATGCGTGTGAAAACTCTTAACACTGTCTGAGCACACAAATGTTTCCAAATTGATTCCTGGACAGTGTTCAAGATTAAATGTCATCCAATTCAAACTTTTCCCCATGAGCACTGGACATCTTTCTACAAATACAACAACTGCTATTAACTAGGTGACAACAGATGAATGCAAGCCTTGATTCTTTATTTCTATCATTTGAGCTGCTCCTTTTCAAACATAGTTTGAAAGATACTGGTCCTTGTGGCTTGCTGGAATTGTCCAAAAGAGTTTGAAAGTTCATGGACTTCAATAATTCAACATATTTTGGGTAGACTGTTATTCTTGACTTGTTTTTGAATGCTACAAAAACGCTTCTTTGTGGTACAGTCTAACCTTGAAAAACATAGGACCAAAATATGTTCTATATTCTCTGTATTATACTAGTCATACTACTTAAGATAGATGTCTCAGTATTTTGTGAAAAATGATATCTGATCAAGGTGGGTTTTTTTTGGTCTTAACATAAGATTTTGCACTGACATACCTTGGGACTTTTGACATTAAAATTTAATTTAATGAACAGCTATAATAATTTTCCTTTATTTCATTTTTTCGATTCTAATTTCAATTATTGCTCAGATAAAATTCGAAGATATAATGGTAAAATGTGGACGACCTTAGCCAGTCATGTAGCCCACACCTGTCACCCAGCACTCTGGGAGGCTGAGGCAGGAGAACTGCTTTGCCAACCAGGACTTCCTAGTGAGTTCCTGGTTGGCCTGAGCTACACGGCGAGGCTGTATCAAACAAACAAACAAAATTAAAAACTTTAAAAAGTTAAATGTGGCACACTTGCAGATCTTAAATTTTAAGATATGAATTAGAAGTAAAATTTAATATAAGTACTTTTTTGTAGGGATTCTAGATCTGGAGATTGAACCCAGGGCATTTGCACCGAGCAATATCGCAAGCTGTTTTTCTTTTACTTTTTGCGCTAGGGGCTTTCTCAATGGCGAAACTGCCTGGGCTGGGCTCAAAACTGGGACCCTTCTGCTTCACAGGATTACCACCATGTGTCACTAGTACTGAGTAAGGTAAGTGGATCTTATTCTGATTCCTTTCCATTTATTTGAGCTTAAAATTAGCTGTTTTTTTTAGTTTGTCTGTTTTGTTTTTTGTATCTGAAATTGAACTCATGACCTTGTGCTTGTCAGCCAGGTTACCGGTATGCCACTGAGCTATACCCCTTTCTAGGTTGCTTTTCTTTTCTTTTAAACTTATTTGTTTAACGTATTTAGTACAATGTCTAAAGGACGGGTAGTGATCCTCCTGTTTTCAGCCTCCCAAGCGCTGGGATTACAGGCAGGCCTCACCACGCCCAGTCTCAATAGCGTCTCAGTGTGCCCTGGGGATGGGCTGGCATGGCACACCAAGGATCAAACTCTGGTCCCTGCGTCTGCCTAAGAAGGCACTTTAATCCGCTGAGATATCTGGCCAGCTCCTGGATTGCTTTCCAAAAGTAATTGTTTTCAATTTTTTATTGCCAATTTAGTTTTGGAGCTTTAAACTTAATAAATATTTTTAAATTCTGGTTTTACCTATTTAATTCTATGTTAAATGTGTTGTGAAATGAACCACTAAACACCATTCTATCTAGCAATGTATTTATTCAGTAGTCAGCTCAGCACAGTTCCATTTCTATGTAGAGGAAACCCATCAATCAGAGCACAGGGTCAGGTGGTCAGTACCAAAAGTCTGTATGTATGAAAAGAATTCACTTCTTCCTCAGAAGTTCATTCATAAACAATATTTCTGAGATGTACTTTAACCTACAGAAAACAATTACCAGGTACCAAACTCAGTGCTATCTAACAATTCAAAAAGCAAAGGACTAAGGGGACAAATAATCCAAAAACTAAAAGAAGCTATTAAAGAAAAAACATACTATTTGTGTTATTTTCCACCCATTTATTGATGTAGTTGGCCACAGCTACACTGTGACTGAAGTCCACGTGATTTACTTCAGCATTAAAGTACTTTTTCATCATTTTCAAAAACTCGTCCTTGACATGAAATTCATTTTGTACAAAGAGGGCATTGGCAATTTTCAACTCATACTGGCTCTCTTCAGCAGTTTCCATGTTAGAAAAATCCTTCAAGAAAGAAAACTCTTCACCTGCAAGATGACAAAGGACAAGCTTATTAGTGGAACAACCATGGCAAAAAGTTAAGAAGAGTAAACAAACACTAGAACTCAGTGAGGGACATAAGATGAATATGGCCCCAGGAGAAAAGTATGTTTACTCCTCACATTGATCCTATAAGACTATTCCAATGCTTTTTATACTGTTTCTAGATGTTTCAATAAACCTGTGTAGCTTAATATTTTCAACTAACACTATTTTTCATTGAATTATTATAGTGCTAGAATCTGCAAAGCAGAATTCTGTCAGTGGTTTTCTTTCAAAGCACTTGGGTTGCTTTCTTTAATTACTCTTATTTTACAATTATCAGGGAAAATTGTGTTTAATTATCTGTATAAGCTCATGTTGGTTTGGAAACATTATGCACACCTGTAATTCCAGCACTTGGAAAACTGATGCATTAGGATCACACTGAGTTCAAGGCCAGCCTGCACTTGATTTAAAAGAAAAGAAATTCAAGATATTTCTTCCTTTAAATTTTACTATTGTTAGACTTTTAAAATATTATAACTAGAAAATTCATTATAAATTGTCATAGTCCTTAATTTTCTAATGAGTTAATTTATATGCATATTAGAAGCATTAAAATAGAAATCATACATGGTATTAAAGTGATTATAAAATATCTTTTGGCTAGAAATTTTCCCCAACACATTTAATTTTTATAATAAGATAATTCCTCTATGCTATTTATAAAAGGGGATATAGTTTATCTTAAGCCAAAACTATCAAGTGGTCTTACAGACCATGTTCCCTTTAGACAAATCATTCTAGTTGTAATTTTTATGTATTTGTATGACAACTGAATATACAAACCTATCTTTAGCCTATAGATGGGGTACTCTAGAATCACTTATTTTTATTACAGTGAAATATATTTAAAGAGTAATAAGTTTGAAATGCAGTTTTCTAGATTCAGCCATAGATGGAGGCAGGAATTAACAGCTTTCCTATTTTTTAATCTTCCAACCATAGCACCTCAGTATAATTTCTTACCTTGTGTAAATATCACTGTCTCCATAATAACTCAGTTCAAATTTAAAGTCAGGCCACCTGGAGAAATCCAGCCAGAGCATACTTACCGTGCTTTAAGTTGTCATATCCCATTGAAAGGCGAATTTCTTTCAGAGTAGACCCTTGAGCCCCAAGTTCCATTATTCCCATTGCAAGGGCAATGCTTAGTGGAGAGAAGAGAATGTTTTCATCTTCCCCAGTGGCTCGAAGATGGTTGTACATATTCACCGACACCTCAGTAAAGGCTTCATCAGGGAACGTGGCCCCTAACACCACACTTTGCAGAACCAGCAGAGAGAATAGTCCAAGGAAAGCCATACTGGAATAGTTTCAAGCTTAGGAAACAATAATTTACATGTTAATTTTTTCAGAAAAGTAATAGCATTGAATTGAAAAATATAAGGAATTAGTTCTTGGTAAAGAAATACTTTTTAAAACACACATAATATTAATATTGTTATAACAAAAGCTCCCTTAGAGTATATGTTGGAAAGCCTGTGTGTGTGTGCATATGTATGTGTGTGTGTGTGTATGTACACATCCCTGTACATGCACATATATGTGTGTATGTGGGCTAGGGAGACATTTTTCTTTTCTTTTTTTTTTTTTTTAGGGAAGGGTCTATAGGGTGTTCATTGTCTCACTAATAGATCAGTTTCATAGTGATCGCCCTGTTTATAGCCTCCCACATGCTGGGATTACAGGTATGTGCCACCATGCGCAGTCTCAATTGCCATCTCAGCGCACCCCAGGGGTGGGGCCAGCACAGCAGGCCAGGGATCAAACCCTTGACCCCTGTGCCTGCTTGAAAGTGCTTTAATCTGTTGAGCTATTTGGCTGGCTCTTGGGCTAGGAATTGAACTCAAGACCTTACACATGCTAAGCATGTATATTTCCTCTCTGCTAAATTCCCAACCCTGAAAGTCTTACTTTAAAAAAAGTCAGTCAATAGTCACATAAATAAATAATACTGCCTACATTCTAAGAAGTGCCCAAGCAATAAGAATATTATGATTCTAATCTTCACAAAGTTAAGAAAACGAACAGATTGATATACAAGTGATGTTTTATATTTGGAAAAGATAATTAATTCTTTTTCATAATCCAGTCCCATATATTTTGATCACAAGTCTGAGCTAACTTACCCTGCTTTCTCTACATTACATAGGTCTCAAATAACTACAATGAAAGCCAGAAGATGCTTCCAGGACTTGAGATGAGTTATCGAAGTTATCCATTTGAAATATCACTTTACTCATTTACTACATATAAAAATTAATATGCTTTGTAGCTGGGTTACCAACTAGTGGAAGAGAATCAGACACACATGTGCCCCATGTCCCAGTTTATTCTGCCCCAGCTGCAGAGCTCACAGGAAGTAGCAACTCAGCCATCCTCGGGCCCACTGCTCATGTGGTGGTTCACCATGCAGGTGCTGTTCTCAGTGATGCTATCAGGAGGCAGAGCCTTCTGCCAACATTCAGAATGAGGCTGAATTCTTTCTTTCCTTTTTTTGTTATGTATTTAGTACAGGGTCTCACTACACAGATCAGACTCACAGTGATCCTATTTTCAGCCTCCCAAGGGCTGGGATTACAGATATGCACCACCATGCCCAGTCTCCATCTCTGCCCAAGGGTGGGGTCAGCATGGCATGCCAGGGATCAAACCGTAGTCCCTGCACCTGCCTAAACAGACACTTTAGTCTGCTGAGCTAGCTGGCCAGCCTGAGCCTGAATTTTTGACACAACACTGTCCTTTTATACTTAGGCTTCTGTTAACAGTTTCGGCTTACACCAACAAATTGTGGATTCCACTTAATATATTTAACTATCATGTTTGTCTACTTCTAGAATCACATTGATAACATATTTATTTTGGTAAAAGAAAGCAACACAAGCATCCAGAGGTCTTTGACTAGCATTTACATGTCTTGACATACCAGTATTCTAGAAGCTCCTGTCTACACACAAGCAGTCTGACTCTCTTTTCTCTGTAGTCTCCCACTTTGTCAATGCAGGCATCTAGAAAGCCACACTATTTATGCAAACAATTCAGTAACTTATTTTTGTATCATTTTTAAATTCATCATTAAAATAATATGCAAAACAGTACTGAGCAAACATATTTGAAAAACTATATTCTAATGAGGGTTAAGCGTTAATGGTTTCTATCAATCAAATAATGGTACAGATACATTTAACTGAAGAACAGTGTATATGTAGTAGTCATTGAGCCATTGAGCACAAGTTCCAAATCAGAAGTGCAGCAGCCCCAGTAGCCTAATGGATAAGGCATTGGCCTCCCAAATCAGGACTGTGATTTTACATTCCATGAAAAATAAGAATAGGAGTAGAGGCGCAATCATGGAGAATAAGAAAGAAATACTTCCCTAAATCAATTGAGTAGTCTGGACCAGGGTGCAGGTAGGGGATACTAAATCACATAGTTTAACACATCATCTTTTTTGTTTGTTTGTTTTTGTGGTACTGGAGATTGAAGTCAGGACCTCTGGCTTGCCAGGCAGGCACTTATGCCCTTGAGCTATTTCCCTAGCAAACATCATCTTAACTTTACCCTGTGTAAGGACCAACTGAGCCTCATTACTTTTGTTTGATGTTATCTAGTATAAAACTAAGAAATTAAATTCACAATATACTACTTATATCGGTCAATCAGTAGAGAACCTATTTTGAAACCACTGCATTTAGCTAGAGCATCACATTTCAGGCTCCTAAAAATATCTTATTCATGGAAAAAACTAATCTTTTGCCAATCAATACATATCAAATAAATTTATTTTTATTTACAAATAATGTTTTATGACATAATTCTAGCTAAGAATGTTATGTACTTATAAAGGTTATCTTGTTAAACTAACCATGTTATATGTATGGACTCATCTTCACCACTTATAAGTGGTGCTTATAAGCATAATAGCATCTTGTGCTTTTGCTCAGCATTATTTGGAGGTTCCAGAGCAGGCTCATAGCTCAAGTCATCCTGAGAAGACCTTAACAGTAAATTAAACAACTTCAGATAAGTAGCAAGATACAGACTTGAAGAACAAGACCTGGATTCAGTCTCATATCTGATAATATGGTACATGATGTTCAACAAGTTACATGAGTTCTTTCAAGCTTACCTTTCTCATTTGTGAAATGAAAATATTGTATTAATCTTTACTTATAAAACTATTAAAGAAATACTATAAATTTGAAAATTATGTGTGAACTACTTATTTTAACCTATAAGGTTTTCTTTTTCTTTTTTGTGCTACCAAGGATCGAACTAAGGACCCTATGCTTGCCAGGCAAGCACTTATTCTACTGAGATATCTCCCCAGACCCTTAACCTAAAGGACTTTCTAATGATGGGCATTATTATGAGGAAAACAATGTTTCCATAGTATGTATATTTGCCAAACTAAAGAAAGAGATAAATAGCGAAAATAAGCATTTTTCTCATTTCTGTTTCCCATCTAATATAGTACTATTATGTATTCATTGAGATAGTATGGTACCATGAAAGCACAAAAATATGTAAGAAAAGGCTCCTGTCCTAGAAGAACTCATATCATTGTGCAAAAGTATATAGTTTGTTACAGTAGTTCTTATCTGTTTAAGAAAAGAAATCATTTAAGAACCAGAAAAACAGTAAGTCAACCCTTCATAAAAACTAATACCCATAGATAACAAAACATTACCTTCAGGCAGGGATTCACTGACCTCAACTTGTGAAGAACAGGTTTGCAGCAGCTGGTCCAGATGCAGACAGGCAGTTTCACAGAGGGAACCCGCAATTCCACAGGATTTCTTTTCTGATGAAAACAGAGATAACAAAACCACTAACACAGCCTTGGACTTCTAGAGGACTTCTGAAAAAGCATCTGTTGTGTTTGTGGGAGAGGACTCTTCCAGGACGGGGTGGGGAGTAGCAGGTTGCTGATTACATGTCCTGCTAGGAAATTAGGAGCCTGCAGTTGTGAATGACAGCAGTCATTCCAGGAAACCATAAGGACTCAAATTTCTCTACTCTGGCAACATGCATGCTTGGCTACATTCAGAACTTTTCTCCTTTCACAGAGAACAATTTCAGTTTGCGACCAAACTTACCTCTGCTAGCTGGACCAGTGCCTCTGATCCTACCTATTTTGCCCCTGTTTGCCAGGTCCTGGTACCTCTGCTGCCTGTGACTGCTTCTTCAGGTTTTGTGGTCTTTTTGGAGAAAGATTTTCTCTCTTTTTTTTTAATACCTTCTAAATGTAGATGGTCTCCATGGATCTAGTGCTGGCCCTCTCTTCTCTCTATATGCTTCTCATGCCTGGTAGTGAACTCTCAACATAGATACAAAAACTATTACTCCTATTCAGAATCTAACAAAAGTAAAAATCTACTTCTGACTTGTTTTTCCTTTTATTTCCTGATGTGTATATCATTGATTGTTCTTCAGCCATTATACTTAAATTCCTGTGGGAACTTTGAATACAAGGTAGGTAAAACAGGAGCCCATTATTTTATCAATCAACCTCACTTATTTTCTTAAAATATTAGTCTTTGACTTGTCTCAATCTCTTTTTACTTCATGTTCAATGAACTGAACACTTGTTCCATGCTACACCCCCAACACCTCTCCATATGATCACCCAGGGGTCACTTTTGTGGCCACAGCCATTCAATGCCTTTGAAGGGCCACACCAATGGTTCTTAAACATCACCTGAACTCTTGGTTACTGCCTTCTTCAACACAGCTTACAAAAACCCTCCAGATCAATTGCCTTCTTCTATTATATGGCTAAGTTATTCCAGTATATAAAACCCCAGGACCCTGTAGACAGAAGCCCAAAATGTTTAGTCTTAAATGTAATCCTTCATTAGTATTGTGATTGAGCATAAGTTTCTACTCATTGCTCTCCTAGAAATCCTACAATTCTAATTAGATTTGCATCACATATATAGGATCTCCCTCTCATGGTGCTGATTTGTATATTTTTCTAGAGTCACCTCATCCCATTTCCAGAATTTCACATCCTAATTCTTCAATATTATGTTCCCACTTCATGAATATTTTCCCAGTTCTCCAGTTAAAAGAAAAATTCCTCCTTCTCTGAAACTGCTCCATTTTTATTTCTCCTGCCAATTGTGTACAGCAGTGCTTCCAGACCAGATAATTTCATACATGTATCATTTCTTGTCTTAGCTTTTTAAATTTTATTTATTTATTTATTTTTTTGTGGAACCAGGGATTGAATTCAGGCCTTTGTGTTCACCAGGGAAACACTTATGCTACTGAGCCATCTCTCCAGGTACTCTTGCCTTAGATTTTGAGAGCATAAGTGGAAAGGTAGACCTGCTCATACATATCAAGCTAATCAGAGTAAGATACAATGCAATACACATAGCAGGAGCCAAGGCAACATATTTTGAAAAAATGTTTACTAGAGCACAAAAGGAAAGACACATAAGAATGCATCAGAATGAAGAGCAAGAGTAGCTAGCTACAGCTTTTAAGTTCTCTAGGTTAATTTAATCTCAACCCAGAAGTAATAGTTTATTGCCACATTTTATTCCTTTTGATAAAATGTTTCCTCACTGAAGGTGAGGCTATTTTTCCAGCCTAGCAAAGTATTTCTACCTCCATTGCTGGTAGAATGCAATGCCTGCGCACGCGATGTCTTAAGAAAAAGCACGACACATTGCAAAGTCAAAAAAGGTGGCAAGTAGATATAACTGGCTGAATATTTGTCTACAAAATCCAAGGCTCACCATTAACCATAATAATCAACACATCCCCGAAGAGTTACTCTTCGATGGAGCTCTACTTTGAACAATTATTACTATTAGGCAACTGATTACATCTTTTTTTTTTTTTTTTTTTTTTTTTTTTTTTTTTTTTTTTTTTTTTTTTTTTTTTTTTTTGGTCAGAACTGGGGATTGAACTCAGGCCCTTGTGCTTGCCAGGCAAGTGCTTATTCTACTGAATTATCTTCCAGCCCCTGATTATATCTTTAGATTTAAAAAAAAAATAGGAGTACCAGAATAAGCAGTAGATGATGCTGCCATGGTAGCAAAGGTAAAGTAGTTGAGCCATGAGTACACTATTCATTGTTGAATACTTCCTCCTCACTGTCTGTGGTGAGGAGGAAGGTGTGTGTGGATGGGCACATGACTTTAGAAAATACTTCATTAAAACAGGTCAGAGAACTGAATCTTCTTGTAATTGAGGCAGGAGAAATTATAAGACTAAAATCAGTATTATTTTTAGAAAGCTTTTTAACGTCTTCTGATAATTTAGGCTTACTAGGAGATCAAGCATTCATAAATAGATATTATCTTGATAACCCAATTACTTAAAATTTTAAAAATGATTCAATAATTGAGAGTTGAGCAAAAGAGGGAGGTCTTCTTTAGCCACAGAGAAAAAATAGCTGGTGGATGTCTTTCTCCTAAAAAGAAAGCGGGATGGGGGAAGTGCAGGAAATAACTAAGGAGAAGCATCTACTACAAAGAACACTGCGCCAAGATTCTTCTAGCCTGTTAATTCTCAGACTTTTGCATGCAAAGGACTTTTATTCTTTTAACTGGATGAACCAAGACAGGGATGATAACATTTTTTTTTAGCCCAGCAAACACGCTAGAAACATTACTGATAACCACATGAGAGAATGAGTATATCAAAGCAAAAATGGTAGTCCTCCTCAATGCATAAATTTGAACTAATGCAATTGTACTACTTTTCATCATTTTGCTATACACATTGGTAAAAATTGTTATCATAAGTGTTGAGAAATCTGTTTGGTGGTCACTGTTTTAACCTTGGTTAGCACTTCAGTAGTTGCTAGATTTTTGTACAAGTTAAAGTCTCCAGGCCTTTTTTCCTGCTTTTCTCTGAGATAGGCTAAAGTTAGACACACATGAGTTTAGCTGGGAAATCTGTCAAAAAGAAAAAAAACTCCCATCTTGTGAAAAAAAAATCTGCATTTTAGCAACTGCAACTTAGAAAATTTCCTTTTGTCACATGTTAGATGTTTTTCATTACTTTTAATTTTGATCTTTCTCAAAATGGGATAAATCTAATAATCATTGTCTAAAGAAACCAGCTGGTATTCAGGCACAGAGCACGGTGTGACACAGCTGTCATTTCCTGGGCAGGTCTCCTGGCCTGGGCGAGTATGCTCCAGGGTACTAGTCAACCTGTGCTCCCTCCATTGACTTATGTCTACAGGTGCTGCCTGTCAGCTGAATTTTCCTCACACTTTGAGCATGATGTGACCTCAATAGGACATCTGTAAGCAGAACAGGAAGGACACTGTCAATAATACCAATATTCACTGAAAAGAAATGAAGTTATTGATTTTCTTATAAAGAAAAAAACCCAACAAACAAATGCATCACAAAGGATGCAAGAATAGAAACACATACAAATAGACAAATATGTGCAAGCAAAGAAGCCTTTTCTCCAGAAAGTACACACAAATATTGGCTGGATATCATGCAGTACAAAAACTAAGAGTTAAACGCAGAAGAACCTGCCAAATCTCTCAGAATGAATCACAGTGCTTTGAAAGCTAGAAAAGGCGAATGATCCTTGTATGCTCTAGCAAGGACTACTGCTCAGGTGTTGTCAAAGGCTTCCTAATAGCTTTTAAAATTACTCATATAATGTTAGGCATATAATGAAGTACAGCTATGTGTGGAGGGCATGAATATGAGAGTGGAATATCCATGCAAATCAAATGGAAATGTAGAAAAGATCTCAATATTCTTTAAAGTACCTCAGGATTACCTCACTCACAAGAGTTCCAAAGATTGCCATCAGAAAATTCATCATGACCTTTGTACGACAAATAGTGTCCAAAAGTGACCCAAAGTAATGTCAAGAAGGTTAAGACTTAAATTTCTGTTAGCTGAAAGGATAACGTGCAGTAGCATGAATAAATGTACTTTACAGGTTGAATAGAAATGAATACTTTTCCTCTTTAAATTTTCTTTCTCTCAAGAAAAGATGTTACTCAACTAAGGTATTTGTTAAAAGCAATGGGCTCGAACCAAGGAACTGCAGACCCAACAAGAGGTTTAGGTCTGTCATAAAACCTGATACTATTAGGGCTCAGAAAATAGTACCCAAATTATGACCTACTACTGCTCTGCTGACTTCTTCACACTAAAGGTCCTGGCTGAGCATCGGATGCTGGGAAGGTTTTGCTCTGGTATCCCTTATCTACTTTAAAACAAGCCCTGCAAAAACAGAGCCACAACTACCCTCATCACTTGTGAGATACTGGACTATCTGGCTCAGGAAAGAAGTCTGGGTACTGTAACCACACCTGGAGCAACTTAAATATCTGGTGAATTTTTTGCATTAGGCTATAAAAATGTTTGAAATACTTTTACCATAAGACAGTACAGATTTCTCAAGCTCATTCAAATTCCAGAGAGAATCATTTAGAAGCTCATTTCTGTTTCTTGGGCCCATTCAGTTTCCTTAAAATTGTTTAGAACTCCTCTAAATTGCCTAGAGGCACCATTTGCTTTTTTTAATGTTTAACATCAATCACCTGGCTCTTCCTTCATTATTTACCTGCTTCTCCAGTCAGCACAGTGTGGCCTTGCTGTGCACTCTTAACTTGAAGTTTTCAACAGAATATGGGCTATGTTTGTTTTCCTATACTGTTGTATCAGACAAAATGGAAAGCTCATCAGATAACCCAAAACCAAGTGTCAACTTGGCAAAATGCCATGGACATCAAAAGGACTATTTCACAGAAAGAGTAACCCATAAAGATTTTATATATATATAATGAACCAGATGATGACCACTGTATACTATCTATAACATAGTCCAAGGGAATATGGGTACCCAAACTTACCAGGATCCCTAGAGTCATTTGTTATACACTTACTATACTAAGTCTGAATTCTTCAGCACCAAGAGAAGGCTAATCAGAATGAAGATGTACTGTGACTTAGAAGAGAAGACTTCCTTTCTTTGGTACTGCCTGAGACTTCCAATAAGCTTTGAATTTTTCCAGGAGCCTCCTTGGGTGACAACATCACTCATCTAGTAGTATACTATAATAACTTGTTTGAAAATTATTTCAAATCAAGAAATTCATGCTGAACACATAAATATCTGGTGAATTTTTTGCATT
Organism: Ctenomys sociabilis; assembly: GCA_004027165.1. Lineage (NCBI taxonomy): Eukaryota > Metazoa > Chordata > Mammalia > Rodentia > Ctenomyidae > Ctenomys > Ctenomys sociabilis. The sequence continues at coordinate 109,324 of PVKA01000355.1, forward strand.
AGGCTATAAAAATGTTTGAGATTAAAGGCTACAATACTTTTTATATTTTAAAAAGTGGTAGCAATCCTGTTAAAACTGTTTGCAGCACTTGTTAGGGTGGCAAGAGAGACTCTGCAATGCACACCGAGCACAGCAGTGACTGGACACAAGTCCACATGCAAGAACAAGTGAAGGTAGAGCCAGGAAGCAGCGAGGGCAATCTGTAGATGGAAAACTACTGAGAGAAAACTTAAGGAGCAAAGAAAATTCTGCGTAAACTCACTTGACAGGATTTTTGTTGAAGAAAGGCCAAGTTGACAATTTATCTAAGATTTTAGATGAGGTATCTGAGTAGATATTAAAGGCAGAAGATCAATGTTCAGCCGACTTCACTAGATTCTTACAAATTCTGACTCAACAACCCAGGACAGGGGCCAAGCCCAGGGTCCAGTTGAGAAGAGCCTCAGAGGAGCCTCAGTCTAGTCTGGTCAGGGAGAAAGTCTTTATGAGTGTTTTCCAATAGAATTTTCTGCAATGATAGAAATGTTAGATATATGTATTTGTCCAAGGAGACAGCCATTCAACTTTATTTAAATTTGATTAATTGAGCCACATGTTGATAGTGGCTACTGCATTAAATAATACAGAGCTAGAATTCAGCTAAACAGATCAACTTTTGTAACATTGTTTCTTGAGCAAATAGCCCATAGTACTAGTATTTAAAACAAACATACAGAAAAATCAATAATATAAACTCCAGAAAACATGTTTCTATACAAGACTTTTTTATTAAACAAAATCTTTCTATTAAATGATAAAGGTGCTGTAGTTTGAACTCTAAAGTCTTTCGACTAAGGCAGGTGATGACAATTGAAAACAAAATCAATGTCAAAATCTTCAGTGAGCTGGCAGTTCCTCAGCCCTCCTGGAAATGGAATTTGAGTTTTCGTATAAAGGTGATGAATCAATCTCTCGGCACAGTTGGAGAGAGCTGATACTCGCCAGTGAATGACTTCCTCTGGATTTGTGTCAGGGGAATAAAACAAATGACACAGAAGCCCAAAGACAAGAATTCAGCAAGCAGCTTCAAAGAGATGGGTGAAAAGTGATCATCAGTCAAAGTCACATGTCACCCATGGCCATCTTGGATCGATGCCAGGCACTAATGGTCTTAACTTACCCATTCACATGTTAAGAAATCCTTACTATTTGCTCTCTGTCCCTAAGAAGACTGTGGATGTTCATTTTGTAGAACTTCGTTTGGCCTCTCATTTCATTGGTAAGAAACAAGCCATTTTTTACTCACTAACTTCTACACAAAAGATGTTTAATGAACCAAAGAAATATTCACATGTGCTCGTGATACCTAAAATTCCATTCACTCCATTCCTTCTACAAATACTAATCCTTGCCAACTACATGCCAGGCTGTGTGGCAGGGGCTAAGGACACAGAAATAACCAGGAAGTGACAAGTGACCTGCCTCAACAGCACGTTCTTCTGGGTTAAATACACTCTGTTCAACAACATAATTCATTTTCCAAGCACATTTTTAAATATTAGAATCTTTGGTATTTCATTAATGAAAGGCTACTTCTGTCAGTTTCTAAAGTTTTTAGAAACTGTCTTTGTCTCAAAATTAAAAAAATACGTGGATATTAAGTTACTTCTCAATTATTTTGTTAAAGGAGAAATTTGGGGCCTGGCTCTTCCTTCAGTAATTCCAGAGATAAAAGCTACACTTGACTGTAGCTTGAAGAGCTAGACAAGGATACAAAATTTTTCCTGTTATTTAGTGCCTAAAATATTACCATACACACTTTTCTGGCACTTTGGATTGATGCAAGTTCAAGACCAATCTCATCTAAGTAGTGAGTGCAAGGTCAACCTGAACTGGACCCTGAGACCCTGTCTCAAGAAACAAAACAAAAAAACAGAGTACATTTACAGAGTTCTTATAGTGTTTGTTTTCTTTCCTCCCATTTTTAGGATTTTTCTGAAGGCTTTCATTTAATTCCTCTATGGTGTTAGCTTCACTTATTATTATTTTACTGCTTTAGTTATAAATTGTGGCCTCATGTTAAAGGATTATGTGTGAGGATTTAAGGACATGCTAAACTCTCCTGTGATAAAATAGTAAGTTCTCTTTGCTCCAAGTTTATTGGCAACTTTATGTGTGTCAACCTGCTACTTTCTCAGCATTTGTTGTGAAGATTAGAACTTTTATATGCTATTTTACAAGCTTTATATCCCACCGAGATCTTTCTTTTCTTTCTTTCTTTTTTTTTTTTTTTTTTTTTTTTTTTTTTTTTTTTTTTTTTTTTTTTTTTTTTTTTTTTTTTTTGATGCTTTAAGAAATTCAGGTTAACTTTGAAATCTGGGAAGATATCTTTACTACGATTTTCTTTAAGAATCCTTTCACCTTGCACTGGAAGTGTTAGGAACTGACAGAAATGCTCCTCTAATTGAGAGAGAATATGAACCTAAGTTAAGTTTTTTTTTCCTTAATCATAAAAATACTCAGGATACACATTTATTTAACCTGAGTAAATTAAGTTACATACATTTTAAATATTTCTTAGAACTACAGATGGGTGAAGGTGAAAATAAGAATGTGTCAAAAATATTTTTTTATTTCATAGAGAGCAAAAATAGTATTAACACAGAAAAAGTACAAGTGATACAGAATTTCATGTAATGCAGTAATATGAATTCCACAGTACTTGTACTGCACAGTGTGTTGCCTTCTAGTCAGTTATTCATATTATCAGACATCCGCATGCAAAATTGGAAGTAGCTCCCATAAACTTGAAATAAAAATGTCGCTGACATTCATTAGTGTGGTGTTGATGCTACTGAAAAATATTTCCCTGGTAATTCTATTTAGAAATGTAATCTGGGAATTTTTAAAAGACACTGGCATTCTGTTCCTGCTCCTTACTGTGAATGACTAAAAAGGTAACTCGTAATTTTAATCACTGAGTGTGGGCAAACAACACAGAGACTGATATAAAAAAAGACACTAGGAAACTATTCTGGTCACCTTTCCCTGTAATTTTCAGAATAGTAACAGTTTCAGGAAATGTGCAGAAAGATGTGCCAAAGAGTCAGCCAATAATATTGGGCAGAAGGAGAAAAAAGTTCCTGAAGTATTCTACTTCTGCAGGAGGTGCTCAAAACAGTAATAGTCCACTCTGGTTTTCAGGGGGCTGGAGAAATAGATTTAATTATTTTCTTCTGAATCAAATTCAAGTTTAACAGTCCTCACTGGCAGGAAGCTGGCTGTACCAAGCCCCTCACATCAGAGCTCCTGCCATCATTGAGCAGGTAGAGGAAAACTTTATGGATCTTGGATTGTCAACACCCAGCATGCACTGCCTTGTCACACTGTCAGGACACATCGCTCCCTCTCTGTTAACCACAACAAGATCTGAGAAGGGTCTGGTGAAATGCAGAAAGGATGTCAGGTTCTTGATTTTTAACTTTTGATTTGCTTCTTACACATGTTAAGTGTTTCTGAAAGTTAAAGCTACTTGTGTCAAAGAAACTTTAGAAAAAAATTTTAATGACCCTAGGGTACTTGTCAGAGTTGAGAATGCAGATGAGATGTGGTTATCAGTAAATTAGAACTGTTCTCCTAATTTAACCTTTCTTTTAAAAGAAAAAAAATGGAGATAATTGGTCCTGTGGAGAATGACCATATGTCGGTAATCAGGTTGCCAAAAGCATCATAGATTTTTACTGTGTAATAGGTCTACAGATTGAAAACCAGCTTTATTTACTTATTTATTTTTTGCAGAACTAGGGTTTGAACTCAGGACCTTGTGCTTGCTGGGGAAGTGCTTATACCACTGAGCTATCTCCTCAGCCCTGAAAACCAGTTTTATAATCCCAGTAAGAGATAAAAGAACTGAAGATATGTGTCAGGCTGATGCACTATGCTGTTATATATTCTCACTTGTTTGCCTATACAAAAGGCTAGAACCCAAAGTATCTTGGAAAGTGCTGATAAAACTCTAGGAATATCAAAGTTTCAAAATGCAAAAGAAAGCACTTCCTGAAAAACACATCCTTTGCTCTCAATCCCACCAGGGACCAACTGATTCTTGAAATTCTCCTCAGAATAATATAAAGGGCCAAGCACCATGACATAATGCAAACCATTGTTAATTTTGATTAACATGCCTAGAGGCACAGGGTTTTCTCTCTTTCTTTTGTAAATAAATGAAGTGAGGCTTGGTAAATTGAGAGAATCTGAATTTTCATCTGAGGGCTTCACATCTCATGCTGTTTTACTATGTCACAGGGCCACCATTCACTAGACTTAGAAGGTAGTGTCTACTTGATACAATTTCACACACGAATTCTCTATCAGGGATTGACTGCTAAGCTCTGTGTACAGCCACATACACACACACACACACACACACACACACACACACACACACACACAGGGCTATTCATCTCAGTGTAAATTTGCTTACTTGCTGAATATCATGCCTCTCTATCATATTGATCCTACTTATGCCAAACAGTGCTTCAGTGGGTTTTAAATACAACACATATTAATTGGAATCCTAATCTACCATTTAATTCACACTGCAGTTTACCATTTTTACCTCAAAAAGTTTAAAAAGATAAAGCATTTATAACAGTACAAAAATCAAAGGGTACAAAAAAGCACACAGTAGAGACCATCTTTCCCATATCTCCTGACTCTTATCAGTTGACTGCTCTTGGTGAATGCAAACCATGTCATCTTCCAAAGACCTTAGGCATACACAGAATGCAGTATCCTTTTTCTTATGGAAGTAATAACTTAATATACATGATGTGCACCCTAACCTTTTATTTAATAATATACATTGAGACTATTTCCTTTCATGACCTACAGGCCTTCCTTGTTTTCTTATGGACTTCACAGCATCTCACTTTATTAGATGCACTTTAATTTTTAGTTTCCTGCCAATGGGAATTTAGATCATGCAATCTTTTACTATTACAACTAATACCATAATGAGTAATTTTGAAAATACATCATTTCACAGGTGTGCAATTATCTCCACAGGCTAAACTCCTAGAAGTTAAATTACTAGGTCAAAAGATACACAACTTGTAATTTTTTACAAATACTGCCAAATTGCCCTCCAAAGAGTTTATATCATTAAAAACCCTAGGAAACACTCAAGAGAAATAAGGAAGATTAGTACAAAGGAAAAATTAAAATGCTGCTGAAGAACAGACACAGAAAGATAGAATAATTTATCTATGTATTGCTAACAAAATAAAGATAGAAGTGAAACCACACCAAGGAGAACAGCCAGCAAGATCCAGATAATGTGGAAAACCACACCCAAAACGATTCTACTTCAGCACAGTCCTGGAATACAGAGCCAAGATGGCCAAGGAAGCAGGGAAAGAGAAAGCTGAAATAGATTTGAGAGACACCAATACATCCCAATGCTTTGACTTTATTTGGATCTTCATTTAAGCAATGCCATTTGTAGCAATTATGAATCAAGTGAGATAGATTAGAACAGATTGAAAATGGATTCTTTAAGGAACATTGAATACTGCAACAATACTAGTCTTTGCTCTGTTATCCTATATACCTTCAGCAATTAAAATATATATGTTGTAAATGTGTAAATATACATAGATATTTGTAAACGTATTTTCACACATACAGTGCATATATTCATAAATGTACATTGATTTTGTTGTTTGTTTGCATGGTTTCAGATGGTACCTCATGTTGCCCTGTGGGTCTCAAGTATCCTGCCACCTCAGCCACCGGAGCAGCTAGGAGTACAGACCTGTGCCCTAGTGCCCAGCTCCTATTCAGGGTTGAACCAGAGAAAATTTAATGGTGACAAAGCCCAGAAACAACTAAAATATAAGTTTGCTAAAATAAAATATATATGTACAGCAAAAGCTACATGAGTGAAGTCAAATGACAAATGGCGAACTCAAAATTTTTAACTTACAGAAAACAAGGTGAGTCTACAAAGAACATTTAGAAATCAATAAAACTTGGAAATATACTGCCCAAAATAGGCCAAGAATACAAGAAAAAACAGGTCTCTAATCCAGAATATAGGCTTTTATGTACAAAATTAATAATATGAACTCACATAGCAATTAGAGCAAAACCTAGAGTGAGGAGCTGATGCAGACACTGTCTTTATGAAGAAACCATAAAAAATATTGGTCTGAGTCTTGCATGTGCTGAATGCCTATAACCCCAGCACTGAGAGAGGCTGAGGCAGGAGGATCATAAATTTGAGTACAGCTTGGGTAATTGAACAACTTAGGGAGACCCTGGCTCCAAATAAAGGGTTAGATGGGGAAAAAGCCCTTCGTTCAATAACTAATAGTGAAACAAAAGTTGGTTCACAGCAAATGAAGAACTACATAGACTTAAGAGGAAGCCTTGAATTTGAGGACCACCACTACAGGTGTATTTCTTATATGAGCACTTTATTACTGCAGCAGTCAGAGCTTAATATTCATGATGAATATTATGAATTGAACTATTTTGAAAGTGTGACATTAATCACCAGTGGAAGCTCGCCATATCACCTTAGATCACCTTAATGATACTATCTACTGGCTCAACCCCTAACACTGGTATTCTGGCCTCAACCTTTGCACTTGGACTCTTGTTGCTAGTGGGATTCTCTTTCTGTTGTTTTCCCTGCAGTCCTACAGGCCTTTTGCATACTGTCCTGACAGGTGTATCACACCGTACCAGCACGAGCTTCCTGCCTGGAGCCCAATACCCACCCATGAGCACTTTGCCACCCTCTTCCTCCAGTGCTCTTGACCCTATGAAACAAAAGAAGGGAAAAATGTGATGGGCCTGACTGAGGAATGAATGCTAAGCTGTGGGGCAAAAGCATGCATATAGGCTTTGCAAGCCTCCAGTGGCTAAACAGGAAGTTTAGGTGAGCGCGGCAAGCTGTGCCAGGCCCCTGCCCATCCCCTTCCCTCAAGAAAACTGCCCAGCCTTGTGATAGCTCCTTGCCCAGATTGCTTTGCCTTTGCTTTTTTCTATTACACTGGTGTTCTAAATAAAAGCCAGAGAGTTTTTGGCTTTGGGGCTGCTTCTGGGATCTCCCTCACTCTGGTCCCTTTGGTGACAGACAGAGTCTCATCTAGGAATGTTCTTCATGCGCTGCACAGCCAGAGCTACACACTGTGACAAGCAGGTTGGAAGGATTTGCATAATGCATGTTACATAAATTCTATAACAATCTGAAATGAAATATTGACATTTTTTAAAAGAATAAATACGTGGAAAAACAAGATTCTTCTTGGAAGCAGCTATCTACACTGCTATAGTTTAAAAAACAAATAATACGCTATGAATGATGCGCTTTAGGTCCAACCTGATAAGCCAGATTCTCTAATGTCTAATGATTCTGAATTGAGTAATATCTAACTTACTTTGAGACTAAGGAATATATTTGTGAGTTTATCACCTTATGCAGAACATGGCTACATGCCATATTCAAAATTCTTAGGGCCGGCGGTACAGCGCAGCAGACTAAACACTTGCTTGGGTAAGTGCAGGGACATGCCGCGCCGGCCCCACCTTCGGGTGCGATGAGCCAGGGATGCAATCCGGGCGTGGTGGTGTGCGCCTGTAATCCCAGCACATGGGAGGATCACTGTGAATGTGAGATCCTGCACCAAAAAAAACAAAAACAACAACAACAAAAAAAAGAACAAAAAAACAAAACCCAAACTCAAAATTCTTTGACTGTGTAATTATATTAAGAAAGTGAATTTTTGTTCATATTTGAGTCTGCCTGGCCTCATAATCAGGACAGTCAGCACCTCTGCTGCTCGCTGTCCTCCATGTCTGTGGCAGGAAGCTTCTCTGAGGTTCATTTGCTTTTCAGCTGCAGCTCTCTTTGCAGTTCCTTACATTTTAGCGATTAAAGTCAAAGTCATTTAAAATCTCCTCAAGTATTTTTTTTTTTTTTGCAATACAGCTATAAGCAACAAAAGGGGTTGTTAGAGGGGTAAGTTATTTTAAGATTTAAAACCAAGTATGATTAGATAGCATATACATGATCTCAATGGGTCATTAATATCATTAATGTGAGGCAAAAGTCCTAGATTAAATGCTTCTGGGAGAGCATAATTTATTCAGAATGACATGGCTCTAAAATATTTTTATAACCCGTTGTTATAAAGACAATAAAACTATTTCTCTAAATCAGCACTTCTTATTGTGTATTCTGATGATTTCCCCATCAAAATTTCCTACAAGGTGGCTGAAATACAGCTAGGGGGACACATCAACAAATTCTCAAGTGAGACATTCTAAACTGGGCATGGTAATACATGCCCACAATTCCAGAGCTCTGGAAAGCTAAGGAAGGAGGATTGCAAATTCCATCTTAGCCTGGACACCATAGTGATTCAGTGAAACTGTGTGTTAAAATTTAAAATAACACAACCTTTAAAAGGTAGAATACATAGTTTAATGTGAAAGTTCCAGGTTCGATCTCCAATACTTCCAAGGAAAAAAAAAAGAGAGAGATGATATATAGAAACACAGAGACAGACCAGGGGGGCGGCAAAGGGAGGGAGGGAGGGAGGGAGGGAGGAAGGAAGGAAGGAAGGAAGGAAGGAAGGAAGGAAGGAAGGAAGGAAGGAAGGAAGGAAGGATTTGTTTTTTTCAGAACAGGGGATTGAATTCAGTCCCTTGTGCTTGTCAGGGAAGTACTCATTCTACTGAGCTGTCTCCCTGGCCCCCAGGAAGGATATTTTTAGGTGTGCAAGTGTGTAAGAGCAAGTGGGGAGCATATCAACTGGTACATGTCTACTAGTACAACTAGCTGATGCAGGACGGTGATGGTCTGAGAATGAGGAAGGACACAAACTCAGAGCACCAGTGCCAAGCAAGACACTTCACTCTGCCTTCACATCCAAGTCTGTGTTACTTTGATTTTAGGCTGGTTACCTCTACTTGTTCTCTTCAAGGACTGCAAGCTCCATGAGCACAGGACATACATCTGCCTCACTGGGGACTGTCTGGACCTAGCTGGTCTCCTGGCCCAGCTCTGTGCTCCATGTTTGTTGAGTGAATGGTGCAAGCACACTACTGCTACTTGCACAACAGCTGAGACTCAGAGACTTGGGGTAATTCGCCTCAGATTGCACAGATTATGAACAGCGAAGAATGAGCCAATCTCACCTGCCTATTACAAGCCTGGGCCTTTTCCTGCATCTGCTCCTTGTTATATAATACTCAGCTTATCTAAGTTGACATCAACTTTGGCTACTAAACTGCCAAGCTACAAAACTCCCATAAAGAAACTTATTAAGAAAATAAGCTATGTAGTGCCTTAGAATTGGATAAATATCCTGGGGGAGAGAGTACTTCAGAAAAAAGGGGGTGAAACTGAGGGAGTCAGAAGAGTTGTAGAATTTTAAATACAAAGACTTTGTATTTTTTGCTAGCTAGATGGCACCTGAAGGAAGCCTTCAAAGAGGAATCCAGTCCCCAACATCTGAGGTCAGAGGCCTAGGAAGCAAGAACAGGTGCTAAGAAAGTGGCATGTTAGGTTCTCCAAAGATCACCAAGAGTCAATGCAGGCAGAAAGGAGGCAGAAAGACAGCAAGGGTTTCTTTGAACGAGTTTAGGAGGAATGGGAAGAGAACCAGGCCCAGTGGTATAGGCCTGCAATCCCAGCTACTGAGGAGGTTGAAGAAGAAGGGTCCCAAGCTGAAGCCCAGCATGGGCAATTTAGTGAGATCTTGTCTTAAAAATAAAAGGGGCTGGGCCAGGGAGATAGCTCATTGGCATAAGCACCTGTCTGGAAAGTACAAGGTCCTGAGGTTGATACCCAGTACAAAAAATTAAAAATTTTTTAAAAGAGCTGGGGATGTATATCAGTGCTTCTGGGATTTGATCCCCAGTAGCAGAAAAGAAACAGAAAAGTGAGAAAATAATGAGGAATCAAGATTAGAAACCAAGTGAAGGCCACATTCTCATAAAGGAAACAAGAATGGGACAGTAGCTTAGTGTAGATGGGGACAACCCAGGGAGGCTTTCTTTGCTTGTTTGTTTAAGGTAGAAAAGACTCATTCTTCCCGTGTAACAATGAGGGGCAGTTGATGACCTAGAAGGGGGGCACTGCAGCAGTGGGATTGAGAGCAGAGGAGATGAGATGGAGAGCGTAAGTGATGCACAGCATTAGCCCCAAACAGAGCGCAGAAAGTACTACACACACACAGAAGGAAAGAGAAAGTGCATGTGTACAGAGACTTTGGGTGGCTAGAAGGGGTGGGGGGTATTATTTTCTGATGGGTTCTCTTTTCTCCTTAAAACAGGAAGATGCTTAGACCAGGACAAGGCCAAAAAGTGCTGGAGAACCTACACTTCGGGATACTTTTCCTGATATTCACAGTACCCTACCAGGTATTTTTGCTTAAACATATGGAAATATCTTAAACAGGGATGCTTGCCAATGCAGTGTTATGCATCTTTGGTTAGAATTAGTTTGGAAAGCATACTGTACAAGGAATGAATTTTGAGCAACAAATTAATACAGATTGAAAACCTTCTCCTCTGTTCCCACTTGTATTGCAAACTTACTCTCTCAAAATGATTTCATGTTCTGAATGTCACTGAGAAATTTAGTAGACTGCTGAGTTGCACCCCAGAAGAGAGCTCCCAACCGTAATTTAATTGGAAAGGTCGGAGCTAAGTTTCACCATATGGGACTGCCAGATGTAATCAACGCAATGTAAGTTTGAAAAGATACATTATTGGGCGTATCAAAGCACATTTTATAAGCCATGAAAGCTATCATTTATGCAACAGAAATCACTTTAATGTCTTACAAAATTAGCACTTCAGTAGCATATATGAGTTTTGGAGGGTTAATGCAAAAGGAGTGATTATGACTGAAAGATAACATAATGTAGAGACACAAGTAAGTCCTATAACAGAGCAATTACCAGTCTCCCACCCAGCCACATCAGTGAAACCTGTAAGGCTACAAGGCTTCAGTGAACATATTTGATGATACAATCAGAAACTAATACAACTGGGAATTTCATTTTATTAGCAGAGAATCTATACAAAAGCATCAGCCATTAAATAGGAACCTATGAAGTCTTAAACCAAGGAATAATTAATGGCATTTCAAACCGAAACTGCAATCACTGAGTTTTAGCTTGTCATCTGGACTCTTCAAGCCCCAAGCTTTTGCAGCCCAATGCAGCAGACTCATGGCAAAGGGTAGCACCAGAATAAATCACATAAGAGGCACTGTTTCCGACCCCTCCAGATTAGGTTAACCAAAGAACCTAATTGTGCAAAAATGATTTTCATTTACCCAAAAAGCTCTGATTGTGCATCTGGACATTTGCTTTACCAGGGTTAAATCTTCCATATGCTACCAAGGTTGACCTCACACTGCCTACCATAGAAAGAATAATTACCCAGCCTTGCTATCCATGGAATTGCCTACACTGTAACTGCAGCATTGTGGTGATGTGTGGATCTCGATGTTGAACTCACAGGACAGTCTGAACACATGTGAAGGCAAATGTAGATCATTTGACTTGTGCAATCTAGAGTTACAGTAAAAAAGTTCAGGAGACATGTTCCATTCAGATGACCCACAAAGGTAAAAAAAAAAAAAAATTATGGGTTATAGACATAGGCAGCACATACAGTTGGAAGCAGGTTTCCAGAATTGTGCAAATTCCTGTCACCAGCTTGTGAGATGAAGCCAAGCCAGAACGTCCAGCTCAGACACGTAACGGCAGAGGCACAGTTGGGAGACATACTCATTTTCTGGTGAGTAGCTTTCTCCTGCACCAGCCTTAAAACAGCAGGGCAGTGTTCTTGTCCAGTTGGTAGCAGGCCTTTATTTGATAATTATAAATCTTTATTTTCCTTGATACACGTTTGCAGTACATAAAGATCACATACCTGCAGAGGAGTTAATATAGACATCTGATTCCCTGCCGCGCCCTCCTTCTCTGTCTCTTGGCCCCTACTATCAGAACCATTTCACCTCTGCCAAGGTACATTTGATGGCACTGCTCCAAGGGAAGAGATGGGGACACCCCGCAGGACCACACAGATATATGTGCATCAAGACTATGTTAAGCTTGTCAGTGAAACATAATGGAAATCAGATTCTAAAGCAATCTCTAGGAAAGTAGGTGTGCAGGAAATAAAGTAGACTTCCCCACAGCTGTCTGTATCCTTCACTACTGGAAGGGTACTAAATGTTGACAGAGAAGTGAAGCAGAAAACATGATGGTGCTATGCTGGAGGGGCAAGTATGAAGTACAAAGTTGTGCGGCCTTCTCTGAAGATAAAGCCAGCCTCATGTCTGCTTGGAATAAGACTTTGAGTTGCTTTCTCTTGGCCATCTTCTGCCTTTTTTTGTTTTTAAATCTCATGTCATTGAAAATGACTCCCAAAATGTCACAACCTGTTTTTTCTACCTGTAATACCTAGTACAGTGCCTTGACTATTAGATTCTAAATGAATCGATGTCAAGTGTAAGAAATAACTAAACTTTTGAAATACAGATGAGAACTGGAATAAGAGTGAAAAGACACAGACTTGAATTCTAGCCCCAATGTTCTAACCTATGTTACCCATGGGAAGTCTTACTCTAGCTGAAATTCAGCTCTCAAATCCATATAATAGGATTAACAATGACTTTGTCTCCTTTGTAGACATAAGGAAGAAATAATAAGCATCAGAAGCTTCTACAGTGAGGAAAACAAGATCTAATAGAATATTTGCCTCTATTGTAGTACTGGACAAGTCATTGAAATGCCTGCTCCATTTCCTGTGTCGAGTAGTAGGTCTCTCTCTCTCTCTCTCTCTGTCTCACTCTCACCAGTGTTACTGTTATTATTACTATTTTGTGTGGTGAGGATTAAACCCAGGACCATGCTTCCAGTCAAAACACTACATCCAACATTGTAGGTACAGAAAGGGATACAGTATTTTGGAAAGCAATCTTCAATGAGGTGACTTTGGCAAAAAGAGTAGAAGCTGGCCACGAGAAAGGAACTAGGAATACTGTTCTTAGTTGTCATGGTGCTCCACTGTACCAAAATACTACTCCTAGGCTGCTCTTGTCTCTTAAACTTCTATTATGAAGAGCGAAATACAAGAAACAATTATAGCTTTTTAATTTGCTTACAATTTTTACTTTTTTTTATGTATGTGGTGCAGGATCTTACTATGCAGCTCAGACTTATAGTGATCCTCCTGTCTTAGCCTTCCCAGCATTGGGAATACAGACGTGCATCACCATGCCCACACCTGGTCTCAGCGGCTGGCTCAGTGCCCCCTGAGGGTGGGCCATGGTGGCATGTGGTGCAGGGGATGGAACCCTGGTCTCTGCCCTTGCCTAAGAAGGCGGTTAGTCTGCTGAACTATCTTACTGATTATTAAATTTTAATTATAAGGAACATTTACACTTATAAAGAAGTTTTTAAAAAGTAGAGTTCCATAGTAACAGTCACTCAATTAATCCAAAAATGCATATTTATCAACTGCAAGATATTTATACTGATGCAATATTATTGATTTAGGCTATACAAGTTGTACAAATATTTTCAATTATAACATTTCTCTGGTTCTAGATTCTGGCTAAGATCCCACAGTACATTTAGTTGTCATGTGTCCTTCATTTCCTCCAATCTTTAAAAGTGTCTTAGGAGTAGATAATTTTTCTTCTTTAGATATTGTTATTAATCAAAATTATGGTCACTGAATCATCCATTGATGATTCTGGTCTGCAATTATAGTGTTTTTCAAATTCTAATTTTTATCCTTCTTAAATAAACCTTTCTACATTCATCAACTAGAATTCCACTATGAGAAATACCTGTCCTTTCTCTCCCACTTGTTTATGTATTCAAATTATTTATTTGTGTCAGTATGCCCTCACAGACATTTATTTCATAATATGGACCATAACACATTCTTATCATCTTTCATTTTTCAAATTGCACAGAGCTGTTTTTATTTTAATGGCTCACCTGAAATAGATCAATGCCTTCCTAAAATCCAATCCATTCAAAGATAGAACTGGTTGAAATTGTGTCATAGAAGAAAAAAAATAAAATATAGTTTAAAGAATAAAATATGTGTAACATGGCAGGGGACGAAGGACACTGGATCCAGTTATCTGGTTGAAGAATGAAGACAGTACACTTACAAGAATACCAGAGCTCAGGATAATGATTTCCCCTGACATTTATAGTTCTGGCTGGAGACTTGGCCATCTGGCATTTGGCAAGAAGGGCATTTAGGGACATTTATGTTTTCAGTTCATCTGAATATACAATGGCCAGTAAAATGTATAATGTATTATGGCAAATTCAGTGGGAGGGAGAGAAGGAGTGATGGATGGAGGGAGAGGAGAGAGAGGGAGAGGCTTTTGAAAACACATAAAGCCAACCTTTAGTAAGCTTTGGGTACACAATCCCCTGTGCAACAGATGAGAGTGCATATTAATTTCTCTGCTCATGTAGATCATTCTCATTTATTGATTCATCACACTGCCTCTCAGATTTTGAATGTTTAACGCGTTCCAAGCACTGTAGAAACACAATGGATATAAGCAACAATTAAACACTCATCAACACCCTTGCAATTTAGTGAAATTGAGGTTCTTCCAAAAGGCTGCTCTTACAAAATGCTCTGGATTTTACCTGTAAACTGAGAGATTGGTACTTGATATTTAAGATTCTTTTTAGTACTCACATCACTTGATACTATGATTTACTAGCTTGATTATAGAAAGGTTAAGGTTGCCTTCCAAAGTGGCTTTCTCTGAAAATACCCTGATCAGTCATAGATGCATCTTTCTTTAATAAATTTTGTGTAGCTATTTAGATATTCTTGAATCTCATAGGGGTGATCCTAACAGGTAGAAAATCTCATTTACATATACTAACTCTATTTTTCACAATATAGAAAATCTTCTTGCTTAGTAAAATATCATGAGATTCAGAATGAATCACTTTTAAAATGTGAGCAATAAATTTGGTTTCATATTGTAAAATTTACTCGGTTTTTGTTTTTCTTTGATCAATGGCATTAAATAACTAACTTACATTGTAGTGAAAGACTAGAAATAGCTTCTATAGCTGTGAATGCCATGATTACAAAGAGCATGTTTATCTACGTCTCTCAAAACCAGAAAGATATCTTATTTAACTACCAATGACCTGATACATTTTTTGGAGATTTAAGAAAATAAATTTAGAAAATGAGGAATATCTACTCAGTATTAGTAGCCTGAAGAGCTACTAACACTGCCAGGCATATTAGTTCAAGACCAGTCTGGGCTACAAAGTATACTACAAAAAAGAAGAGCAAATAATACAGAGATGACTTTAAGTTCATAAACCTAAATCAAGACCACTTCAGTTGTACTACAGATCACAGAAAGTAAAAAATAAATTAATACCAAATATTTGTGTAAGATTATTTATGCAAAGATATTTGAAAACAATTAAATACAGATTTTTTGACTTATTGTAGTTGTAAGTATAAACGGTCAGTGACACTGGTCTGGAGTGTACAAGGTTACAGTACCAGTCATAGGCCATGGACAATATTCTACCTTCCAATTTCTTAATCTAGAATAACAAGTCTTTTTACAAAGTATGGCTATGTCACAATGGCCTCATTTTAAGTAACTAAGACTCTTTTGTAAAGAAAATAAATTATTGTTATTCATAATATTTAGATCTGAAATATTCCCCCAAAGTCTCAGCAGGTCAGAGGCTGGGCTCTTGGAAGGAGGCTGGATCTCTGGGGGACTACACTCATAGTGGATAAACCATTTGATCAGTTCAGAAGCTTTCAGAAGTAGGGCTGGCTTGAAAGAAGGAGGCCTTTGCCGGTGCAACCTGGAGGGGTGGGTTCTTGTCTCAGGCTTCTCCCTTTTATCTTTGCTTCCTGCTTCTGTATGATGGGCAGTTTGCTCAGCCATGCCCTCGGGTCATGCATTTCTCCCTTAGAGACAGTCCACTGGAGGTCAAACCCTCTGAAGCTGTGAGCCAAATAAACACTTCATCCCTTATGTTACAGATTTTGGGTCCTTTGTCCTAATAACAGGAAAGTGACTAATACACATAGATTAGTTTTTTTTTTTTTTTTTTTTTTTTAGCAGAACCAGGAATTGAACACTGGCCCTTGCACTTGCCAGGGAAGCACTTATTCCACTGAACCATCTCCCTGGCCCCTTAATACACATAGATTTTAAAATGTTGAATCTACCAATATCCTTGGCCAGTGGCCTCTTCCAAATCAGGGGTAAAGATATATTGTAAATTAAAAATATACATGAAATCAATCTAAAAGGATTTCAAACTAAACTGATCATCATAATGACATTTGCTTTTTTTTTAGGTTTCCTAACTAAGGAATGTTTCCCAACTATTGTCTTCATAGCATATATCATGAATTACAAATGCATCAGTTTTTTTCCTGAATAGATAATCTTATAAAAAGTAGATTTGACATTCTGTATTAATGTTTAGAGTGAGAGAGATATAATATAGCAACCTGAAAGAACTGGTAAAAGATCTAGAATAAAAGTCATGATGAAATTAAATTTGCTGAATACATATGCTTTGGGAATATCAGATCAGACAACAGGATGTCTCATTAACTAAGGATTAGGAAGCAGTTATTAAAATATTTTTTATAGGAAAAGAAGTAACTTGGGAGAAAAGTAACTGAATGTTTAGGGGACAAGGACCTAAAGAGCAGTGGTAGGAGTCCATTCTAGTTGGGGAAGACATGGATTAGTTTATCACTAAACTCTACATTGGGCAAGAAGTCCTATAAAATAGCAGCCCAGAAATGAGTTATGCTGAAACTAAACAAATAATGACAGTTTATACCATTAACCACCCTTTTTTAATATAGCTACACCAGAAGTAGTTTTTCTTCTAATCCATTTATCTCATTAATGATATTCACATGTGTCCCAAAGATATATAATTTCAGATTTTGCAGTGGGGATTTCTTTACAGCCAAGTCATAAACCTTAATGATATTCCATGTGAACATTTAAAATATTCAAATTTGAGTACCTTCTATGTACTTTAGAAAGTACAAGCGCATAGTAGAATCTATAACTTAGGAAAATGTTTGTCCTACAGAAAGAAGTATGGCACTTAAAACTGCTTCAACATTTTAATTGCAAAAACAATCAAAATGGCTTGTAAACATTTTACAATTATGGACCAGCATGGGGCTTTAGGAAGCACTTCCATCTACCCCGGCTGCTGAAGTTGCATCTCTGTAATCCAGGGTCTGGCCATGATGGTTGATGAATTCTCACTTCACCTATTTCTGGGATTTGTGACATCCTGTACTGATTCTAACCCTCATTCCTTCATCCCTCATGGATTTCATGCCCAATTAACTGATATAAAAATGATGGCAGAGCTCACAAATTCTTAAACTAGATAAAACAAAGGTAAATGTGGCATAACTGAGTCTCTTTCAGCCACAGTAACTAGGAAGATAAATATTTCTCTTCAAAAGGCAGCCTGAAATACAGTTAACATATGACTTTTGAAGGACAAGAAATCTATTCTCTTCCCACTAAAAAATATAGATAATGTAGGACTGGGAATATATGTCAGTAGCACAGCACTTGCTTGGCATCTACAAGGCTCTGATTCCTACTATGCAAAAGGCAGGGTATGAGAGAATATAGCTGTCTGGAATCAAATCCAATCCAAAGTAACACAAACAGGGGAATGGTCAATCAAGCATACGTTCTGCTCTTTCTTACCAGAGGAGAGTAGCATCACCATATAACCACGTTACAATTGCACACACACACACACACACACACACACTCTCACATATGCGTGCACGCACACACGCCTGCACATTCACACGCACACTTTAGCCTAACAACATCAACAGTCTTGATACTGTCATAGACATTCCTATGCATTAGCTATTATCCTAGGGACACTGGTTCTAACCAAGATTTACACATGCATTTCTCAATCTTTGCCTCAGTATACTTGAAGAGTAGGATATGGTTGCTGCTGAAACTAGCCAGTGTGTGGTGGGTTACAGTAAATATGAGTCAGGGTGAAAAAGGTCACAGATTATTCTACTGGGTCTATCTCACTGTCCCCATCTTTAATTCTCGTGGAAGCTCAGGGCCTTCAAGACTCACTATTATGAAAAATGTGTGAGTTATGTTTTGAGAAAGTATAGGTCATTTACTATCATATAATAGCAATTCCTCTCCCCACCACCTGTGTTTATTTGTTCTTAGAGACAGGATTTTAGAGTTTGCATTGGCCTTGAAATCCTGGTGCTCCTTTTGCCTCAGCCTCCAAAATTCCGGAATTGGAAGAGTGCACCACCACATCGAACTTCTGTATTTTGTTTTATGTTTTTTCAGTGCTGGGGGTCAAGTATTGACTTTCATTCAACAGATATTTATTAAGCTGTACTATTTACCAAACACTTTTCTAGCCACTGGCAGTACTGCAGTGAACAAAATAGGAAAAATACTTGATTTCAAAAGATTTACACCTGGACTCGGAACAGTTCAGTCACCCAAAATGAAGACATCAATTAATCCAACCCATACCACACTTTCAGAGGCCCCTCATCACTACATATTCTTCTAAACAACAAGATTTTGCTTAAACACCAACATTTATTTCAAGCTGACAGTAGGTATTATATACCAGACAAGGAACACAGCAGGGTGACTACAGCAGATGCAAACTCTGCCCTTATGGAGCTTAGACTAATGAACACGTATCTGCATGAATGCAAACTGCATTAAGCATAACGAAGAAAAAATAATAATGTGCTGTTTGAAAGAATAATGGGGACATATTCCAGGCTGGAGAGGTACTAAAGAAGGGCTCTCTGAGAAAATGTCATTTAAACTGAAAGGAAGGATAAATAAGAAAAAAAGAAGCAGGATTCCAGAAAGAAGAAACAACATAGACGGAGGGCAGCAAAGAATTTGCGGTTGTGAGAAACAGCGAATTCAGTGAACAAAAAGGAAGAGGCTGGCTGAGGTAGTAGGGGCCAGGTCTCAGAAAGCCTTACAGGCAGGCAATATGTTGCATTTTCTCCTAAATGCAGTAAAATTTAAGCGGTTATTTACAGTGTGGAAACATGGGAAGTCCAGAGTACAGGCCTAAGGGCAAACTGGGTTGTTTCTATAACAATTCAGATGAGCAGAGATGGTGAGCCAAGATGGCTGCCATGGGGATGATTCTGGATACATTTATGTAAGAAGCAGACTGGTAAATCTAAGATGCTATAAAATACCAGCGTGCACCACAAAGGAAGCGGTTGAGTAAATGAGGTTAGATGTTGGAGCGCAGGTCTAGGTAGAGCTATTATGGGAGTTCTGAGCAAATTTAAGGCTATCAAAATGGATGAGATTTCCTAAGTAGTAAGAAGAGGGGAAAGCTTAGGGTTAAATTCTGGGTAATTCTAAGACATGCAAGACCTAGGAGGATGCAGAAACAGAGTGATCTTTCTTTCTTTTTCTTGTTTTTTTTTTTTTTTTTTTTTTTTTTTCCGGAACCAGGGATTGAACTCAGGCCCTTACGCTTGATCTTTCATGTGGTCCAAAACTGGTATTGCATGCTTATATCAATATCAGAAACAAGCCTATATTTTTATTTCTGTTGAAAAGTACTTTCCAACTTTGGAAAAATACCACCTAGGCTTTAATTGCTAATGTATTAGTTTTATTTTTCCTTGCAGGTCCCAAGTAGTCAAATATTTGAAATTTCACCAAGTTCAACTTCACACAATTTGGAAGAAATCCATTTGCATTACAAGATGATATGTATTTCCAAAATGTTTTACACATGAAAACAATCACTTGCTAACATTAAAGACTTCTTTATTACCTTATATCCTGGATATTAGAACAAGCCTTCCATGATATTGCTGCATTCCACTTACCAATTCGTTTTACCTTGACAATAAAGCTGAGAGGCTGCACACCTATCACCATGTTCTGACTATTCACAACTTCAACATTATTCTCTAATAAACAAATCCACATATTCAGCAGAATAATCACTTGCAATTTCATGTGACTTCAATTTTTATTTGGCTTAAGGAAACATGTTTGACTTTCTACTCTTTTTAAGGGAGGAAACATTATAAGGAATAACATAGTTGATTGTTTTATCATTTAGTCTTAACTTTGAAAGATTGTTTTGAAAAACTCTTGATATGATTTGAGTCACTTTGTATAATTAGAAGCTTACCTCATTTTACTAAACATATTACAAAAATTATATGAATAACTTAATAGCATATTTGAAATTTACCAAAGGATTTATAATTTAAGTTCTGACAAACACACAAGTCTCTACTCTTAGCAGATTAAGTGAATGTGCCAGCTGGGAGGGCTTAACAGAGTGGTTGGGTCTGAGACAATTCTAAAAGCTTCTCCTCAGCTTAAAAAAAATTCCCCAAACATAAACTGCAAAACACAATTCAGTCATGGTGTGTTGAGGCAGAGGGACTTGAGTCTACCAAATTGTTGGTCTGAAACACGTGATTTAAAAGGAACTGGAGTATATGTACAAACTCCCTGGGAATCATGTGTTCATTATGTAGTGTAAACATGTACTAATAAAAAATACAAGTTGAAAAAATGGAAGAAGGTAACTGGATTTTTTTTCCTGTATTATCAACAAGATATTCTATATTTTTGTCTGAGATTAGAATTTTTAAATATTGATTTCATTATTTTAAAGGAGTCAGAGAGAGAATAACTTGAACCGATGTAATCTTTTTTTTTTTTTTTTAATTTTAAGACTGGAATGGAAGTAGTAGTTAAAGAATTCTCAAGGTATACAAACTATGTAGTTAGTTGGTATGGACTACTTTATAGAAATACACAAAAGATTCTGATTGTTTTTGAAGTGATGATACATTGCAGGACCATGTTTTGGCTAGGGAAATATGCAAGCAGGTGTAATCTATGTAACTTCCTATGGTTCTCTTCTTCATCTATGCAATGGCATTTATTTGTCTTACAGGATTGTTACAAAAATTAAGGGAATAACATGTATACATACTAACACAGTGCTCAGGTAATAATGAAAGGCCAGTCTTGAAAAACAATTAAGTATGTTAATTTTCTCTGTATAAGATTCTAAGTGTCTCCTCAAAACCTTCCACTTTCTCTTCACATGCTAACAATTGCCTCCCATGATACACAAACATGTGTCAGAAACACATGATCGCAAACCATGGCTTGACACTGCCTTTTCTACTTTATTAATATATGGTGCAGTTGTCTTGTTATTTTCCCAAGTTAAACCACACTTCTCATACAGCTTCCTCACCTCAATTTGGAAAGGAGAAAGCTCACATAACGTATCATGAATCATTTAATATGCACATCTAGAACAAACACTTAAATATTAACTTTTAGATGAGGTGTGGTGGCAAATTACAATGAAAACTTAATTTTTAAAAATTGTTACAAGGCAGCATGCCATTAATTCCCCTTAAGGCTACTTATCACTTAGAACACACCTATCATATCTGTCTTGGCACTTTCCAAAGCATTTCTGCAAGTTCTCCTTCCTGTCTTTTATTGCACTTTCTTGGCTGCCTTGATGCCCTGAATCCATGCAAGATATTTACCTTTCATACTGGCTTTGGGGAAAAGTCAGACGCCACACAGTATCAGGCGCACTTAGCAGCAGTGCTCACCATGTCTTTCATACCTCATAGGGATACTCAGGAAAGAGGACTTTGGGAAATGCATCTGGTGGTGGCACGAATGACAAGCTGAGCAGGGTTGCATCAAGAAAGGAGTATTTGAGGAGTCTTAATGACAATGTGCTATTTACTGCAATTTCAAAATATAAATACATACTATGTTTTTCATCAGCCCTTGGATAAATGTAATGTTACATTGAGGAAAAGCAAAGTTTTGGCTTCCTTAATTTCTCAGGGAGTAAATCATTTTGGCCTGCCATGAATTGTGGCCAACAGTTGTGATTTACTTCTTCAACCTCATAGTTTCTCTGCATCCTAAACATCTGCAGGAAGCTTCCTAAAAATTTGCAAGACATTTTTCTCAGAGAGCTGGAAATGTAACAAAGTATGTTTTTTGTCAAGTCTGAAGGTCACCTTTCTGAGTTTATGGCTTTGTCCTTCATCTATCCAGGTGTGCTCAGCACCCCTACTGCCCAACCATGTGTATCCCTTCAGTAACTGTCCTTTCTTAGTTCTACAGTTTCCCCTCCCCCTTTTCATCTTTGCTTTTTACCACTGATTCATTGTTAATTTGTCTTTAAACATATGAAGTAGCATTAATAGAAAAAACTTATCCAAAGTAGGCAGGTCCTCAAGAAAGGCTTAGAGATTATCTGATAGATTTTCATCAAGACATTTTGCTGGATTTGGAAATTTATGTCCTAATTTTTAAGGTAAATTTTGGTGGGAATTCCAGATCTATTTGACGAATTAGATATTTCTGTTCAAGGTTTTAATTTACGAGTCATTCCAATGTAAGAAAAGAGGAAAATATTACTTAAGTATTACCTAAATATCAACAATATCAATAGTGGACCAGTAGTCCACTATTATATTTAAAGTGAAACTGGGTTTAGGGTTTTAGGACATTATCCTTTACAGTCACATGATTGGCTCACATAAAGATAACCATTATTGTAGCCCTTCATATATGGTTAGCGATTCTCAGTGACAGATTATTCCAGCTGGATAATAAGTTTTTGTAAGGATAAAAAGATGTATGTGTCTTACTATGTTTTGTGGCAATGAAGAGATAGGAGTCAGACCAAACAGAAACTTTTCCAACTTCAGTAACAAACAACAATAACCTAGAGCAAATATATATAAAAACAAATATGAAAAAAAGGACTAAAAAGAGAGGACATGAGACACAGCATTTTAATAAATATTTACTTTCTTTTCATTTTATTTATTGATTTTCAGACAGAGTCTCCTTATGTCATGCAGGCTGGTCTTGAGGTCACTATGTAGGCCAGAATGGCCTCAAACTCATTGCAGTGCTCCTACCTCAGCCTCCAGAGTCCCACAGTTATATGTCAACACTCCTGAACAAGAATAATTGACTTTCTTAATTTCCAAGAAACTGTGGAATTTTAACATAGTTATTGATCAATGTCTTTATAAGGCTTTTTAAAAAATAATTTGATGCAAACTCAATACAAGTAAATGAGTACAATCTTTTCCCCTAACCTCCACACTGGGAATTGAACTCACAGCCTTATTTTTGCCAGGCAGGCCTGTTCTATTGAGCTAAACCCTTTAAAAAAGTAATTTAAATGTTTCCTAGATTGAGTTTCTTTACAGTGATTTTTACAACTATCTACATTTATACTTTTGTAGTGTAGAAAAAATGCAGAATTTTCCACATTCACCATTTTGAAATATACACAATTTTTGTTTGTTGTTACTCAGATTCACAGACGACTTTCTCACACTGTTCATCAATTTTTACCCTACCTCATCTTGGGGGGGGGGTAGCAAACGCAAATGCCTGCAGAGGTAGGCTGCTAGCCAAGTATAAGATGTCAGAGAAAGGGAATTGTGGATTCCTGGCACTCCCCCGCGCTGCGCGTGTGCACCTGCCCCTGGGGTTGTTCTGCCCTGCAGCGAATGCACGGATGCAACTGGTTGACTGTATTTCTCTCATTTGTCTTGAATCTGCTACCAACAGTGGGCCACTGCTACTTCTTTGCAATTGCTTTTTTACCTTTTATTCTTAACTTTACATATTTATTTAGTTTTCCCCTTTGAATCCATACCTGACTTCAAGAACTGTGTTTATTCTTTTTCAGAATGTTTTCTCTGTGATCAGCACTGATAGAATCAGCGTTGTCAAATCTTCAATACAGATTCCATTAGAAACATAAGTTACTCTTTGAACTGGATTAACACTTGTGTCTTGAAGGTTGTCTTGTTTCATACAAATAGGGCCAAATTAAATTTAAAGTTTTTTTTGCATATTATCTGTCTTCTTTAAGTTTTTTTTGTGTATGTGTGCAGGGTCTCACTATGCAGCTTGGATTTGTAGTGTTCCTCCTGATTTCTGCCTCCCTAGTGCTGGGATTATAGGCACGTGCACCATGCCCAGACTGTCTTTTCCCTTTACAATATTATTTTCTTTAATTTCATGACTTTTAATGGTATGACGGTTTTTAAACTTTCAATAAGGAATTTCCTTTTTTTTTTTTTTTTTTTTTTTTGCGGAACTGGGGACTGAACTCAGGGTCTTGCCTTTGCCAGGCAAGCACTTATTCTACTGAGCTATCTCCCCGGCCCCTCAATAAGGAATTAATGCTGTTGATAATTGTCATACATTTGCATAGCATTCTTTCATTCTATTTATTCTTTTCATTTCTATTTTGATCACTTCTTTCCTTTGTTTCATTACTTACAATTTTATGAATATAAAAATGAAAGGACCAGGACATGATGGCTTAGTAGAATAAGCGCTTGCCTGGCAAGCGCAAGGGCCTGAGTTCAATACCCGGTTCTGCCAAAAACAAAAAAAAAAAAAAAAAAAAAGAAGAAGCATAAGACTAAATTGATTACAAAATAAGGAATTTCAGTGAAATAAATCAGACCCAAGTTTAAACACCATATTATACACAGTGGAGTATGATTCTGCCATAAAGAAGGGTATGAGTCATTTCTGGGAAAAATGGATGTAGCCTGGCAATGTTCAGTGAAATAAACCATATGCAGAAACTTAAAAATATTTCATGGTAAACCCAAGATATAAGTCAATTAAAGATTAAAATTAAACATAGAAAAATAGCAAACAGGGAGACAGAATTTTTGCAAAAGCAAAGTAGATCAAGAGATGGAGAAAGAGAAACAATGGGTTAGAGAATACAAAAAGAATTAAGATATGTCATGCACAATGTGCCAACATCTCACAATGAATGTAATGATATTTACTGAAAACAGATATTAATAAAAAAAACAGAAAGATAAAAAAAATAAAGGATTTAGTGGCTTTTATCCATCTTATTTTTTGAAATGATCTTGGATACATACTGGATCCAAGAATATTTTCTATGAAAACCATCGTATTTTGTACTAATTTTAACATCTGAATAAATTTAAAACCAGATAGCAGAAACTATAAATGTTGTTTCATTATTTTATCCCCCTAGCCTTGACTTCTGGATTGTCTGGCTAGGAAAGTGCACATCTGCTATTCATGATGGTGGTTGTAGTATAGACTTTGTCCTTTTATGACTAAAAAACATTGTTCTTTGTTCTTATACTTGCTGAATTACATCTCAAGTGGATAAGGAATTTTGAATCACAAACTTATTCCATTACACTTCTGTATACAATGTTCTATTGTCTATTGTTTTGTGTGGAGAAGTTAAATAACGAGTGGTATTTCCACTCCATTTTCAGGCAGACACTTGTTCTACTGAGCTATCTCCCAGGTCCTGCCACTTCAGTTTCATTTTCTAGTTTAGAGTGTTTCTCTAATACTATTTTAAAAGTTAAAAAAATACTGTAAAGCATTTGTAGGTCTGTCTTTTATTAATTTTGCCTGGTGCACTGCAGTGAAATGATATCTAATTGGGGACTTCGGGCTCCTAATAATTCAATTGCCCATTATTTGGATCCTTGTTTATCTTAATAAATATAAAATTACACCCACTTTAATATTTTATTTATTTACTTGGTACAGGGTCTCCCTGTGCAGTTCAGACTCATACTGATCCTCCTGTCTCAGCCTCCCCAGTGCTGGGATTATAGGCCTGTGCCACCATGCTGTTTTGGGGTTGGCCATAGCACATGGTGCTGGGGATCAAACTTGGGACCCTGCTCTTGCCAAGCAGCTGCATAGACCACCAAGCTATCTGTTCAGCCTTCCTACTCATTTTAAAACAGCTGTTTTGTAATATATTTCACCTCTCCTACCCTTTCATGTAGTTTAGTGGCTTTCAAAATAAGTTCAGGACGCTGTAAAATCATCACCCTCTAATTTTAAAGCGTTTCATCACTCCTGAAACTGCGTAACAGTTAGCAGCCACTTCCCACTCCCTCCCACCCCTGTGCACTAATTTACGTTCTGTCTTTATGGATTTGCTGACTCAAGCATTTCATACAAAAGGTGGCCAGCTGGATCTGGACTTGCTTAAGTGTGTTTTCAAGGATAATCTGTCATCTCATTTATCTATTCAAGTGGTCAAATAATACTTCATCAGACAGATGTCCTATTTTTTCTGCATTTATCAATGGACATTGGGTGGTCTCTTTTTAGCATTATGAGTAATGTTATGAAAATTCACACTGAAGCTTTTATATGACATTTTCATTTTTTTCCCAAATTCTCCTGGGCATGTGGCTGCAGCAGAATTGCTCAGTCATGTTATCTCTGACTGAAACTATGAGCAGTGCCCAAAATATATTTTTTTTCTTTCTGGTACTGGGATCAAATTCAGTATTTTCAAAAATGGTTGTACCATTTTAGGCTTCTTATAAGAATTTACGAGTGTTTCAGTTTTTCCAAATCCTTGTCAATACCTGTTTATTTCTGCCCTTCCTACACCCAATTTTTGACACAGGATTTCACTACGTAGTTCAGGATGGTCTTAAATTCACAGCAATCCTCTTGCCTCTGCTTCCTGAGTATTGGGATTACAGATGCCTCTCTATACCCAGCTTTTCTGCCCTTCTGACTATCTATTCTAATGGGTGTAAACCAGTTTTTGCACTATGGTTGTCATTCGCATTCCTAGTTACAAATGATACTGTCTTTTCATATGCCTACTGGCTTTTTTTTTTTTTTTTTTGTACCAGGTATCAAACTCAGGACCTTGCACTTGCCAGATAGGTGCTGGAGCCGCTGAGCTATCTCCCTGCCCACTTACTGGCTATTTTTATATTGTGCTGGGAGAATTCTATTTAAATACTTTGTCTACTTCTGAATTTTTGTTTCATTAAGTTCTAAGAGTTATTTGTGCATTCTGGGTATATGTTACCTTCTCAAATATCTCATTTTCAAGTATTTTCATTGGCTTAACCTTCCACTTCTGATTTTTTGAAGTCCAATTCATATCCTGTCATTTATAATTTGGTGATAACTAAGATACCATCATCTAATAGATGTTAAAGTGACCACTTTGTTAATTTTTATACATGGTGTGAGCTGGGATCTAATTTCATTTGTTTTTTTCACTGAGCATCCAGTTGTTTCAGTATCAGTTGTCGACCCTTTCTCCATTAAATGCCCCATCATGGTACCTTTGCTGGCTCCAAATTAATTGAGCTGAATATAAGGGTTTGTTTCTGGACTTAAGATTCTAAGCTACTGGGGGTTGGCCAAATAGCTCAGTGGATTCAAGTACCTGCACGCAGGTGCAGGGGCCAGGGGTTCAATCCCCGGGGCCTGACGTGCTGCATCAGTCCCCCAGGCATGCTGAGACAGCAATTGAGACTGGGTATGGTGGCGCACACCTGTAATCCCAGCTCTTGGGAGGCTGTAAACAGGCAGATGACTATGAGTCCAATCTAGTAGTGAGACCCTGAACACCCTGTAGATCCTTCCCTAAAAAAATAAAAAAAAAAAAAAATTAAACTCCTAATATATATATATATATATATATATATATATATATATATATATATATATCTGGGTCTCTTTAATTTTTATTGAAGTTTTAAGATAAATTTGCTAATTTATGCCAAAAATAGCAGGTGTTACTGTGATACAGTAGCTTTTTAGATTAACTTGGAAAATATTGCCATTTTAACAATACTGTGTTCCAATTTGTGAGCACGCAATGTTTTTAAGCTTAGGTCTTTCAATAATCTTATGTCCATTACTGGATGTATATACAAATCTAGCTCTCCTTTGTTAAATGTATTCTTAGTTAAGAAATGTGATCAAAATATACAGCTAATTTTTAAATGAAAAAATTATGGTAAAAAAAATTTTAGAATACTAAACGGATAAGTATGTAATGGTTTGTATCTAGTTGTTCCCCTGAAGCCTCATGAATTCACTGGGAAGGGCTTCTGGAGTTCATAATTCATGATCCAACACTGGGATCATGGATGGAGTGCCACACCCACCCTGCGGTGGAGAGCCTGGATGCAGTATAAGGAATGTTTCGCTCCCTTCTGCCTCCATGAACTGCTACCCTCTGCCATGTGCTACTTACTGTCTTGGAGCCAGGTGGGTATGGACTGAAACCTCCAAGAACCGTGAGCTAAATAAACCTTTTCCTTCTTCAATTTTGGATGTCAGAGAAGAGTAAAAAGTGGCACAGTATGATTAAAACGAGGGGTATCATGAGAGGGATAATTGACAATGCTTATTTTGCTGAATAAATTCAATGTATAAATTTATAAATAATTTTTATAAATAAAAATTCAATGTATTTTTAAATTGCCATTTTATTTTCTTTGACTTACTGTATATGGATAATTGATAAATTTTATTCTGGTATGTTAAGCCTAGTATAAATTTAAAACTGATTTCTTTATATTGAACTTATATCTCACAATCTTGCTACAGAAAGCAGCTTTAATAACTTGTGGATTCCCTAGAATTTTCTACATGCAAGATAATTTTATCTGTGAATATATTTACTTCTTTCTAATTGTTTTCTTATTTCTTTTTATTGTCTAATGGCCCTGGCCAGAACTTCTACTACATATTGACTAGAACTGCAAGAGCAGTTATACGAGTCTTATTCCTGATTTCAGGAGAACTATTCAGCCACTTACCATTAAATATAATACTAACTGGGAATCTTTTTGTACCTATCCTTTAACAGGCTGAGGAAGTTCCTATGTCTAATTTGCAAATTTTTTTTGTCAATTTTTTTCTTCATGTGAGATGACCATGTATTATTCTAATTCCACATTAAACCAATCCGATCTTCCTGAAATAAAGCCTCTTTGTTCATGGCATATTATCAAGTTGGTATGTTATAGTTTAGCTGAAGACTGTTTGAGTCTCTAGTCGGCATTTTTCTCAAGCTGGTCTCAACAGTTTGCATCTTTTGGTTCAGCGAGCTAGCTCAGCAGACTTAGCCTTTGCTTAGGCAAGTGCAGGGAACAGGACTCAATCCTTGGCCCATGCTGGCCTCACCCCTGGGCCTGCTGAGCTGGCCACTGAGACCCGGTGTGGTGGCACATGCCTGCAATCCCAGTGCTGGGGAGGCTGAAAGCAGGAGGGTCACTGATTCCAAGCTGTGTAGTGAGATCCTATACAAAATACATAAAAATTATATATATATTACATATATATGTATAAAATCTTGTTTCAATTAGGTTACCTAATTTGTTACCATATGTTCCTAGGATTTCTCTAGTTATCATTTTTATAATATTGGTAGTAAGGTGATTCATTTTCATCCATTATTTTTTGTACCTCTGAGTTCTAAGAATGTATCTGACCTTTTGTTCTTTATTGACTGACTGGCATGTTTTCCTACAATACTGAAGATGCCATTCAATTATAATTGTATTACAAAGTACTGGTGTACTTTTCCATACATCTAGATTATATGGTCCTAACATTAATCTCTTTACACTAGTGAGTATTTTGTGCAGCTCCTTAAAATTCTTACAGTTCAAAGGCACATTTTAGTTTCCTGAACATTTATTTTAGGGGAGCAGGGGAATTAGAGATCCAAATTGCCCTTTGAACCAAATTATAGTTCACTTCATAATAAATCAAAATAAAGTCAACTACTCAATAATTGATTCAATGAACATTATTGTCAGGTATTGTGTGTGAAAAATAAACATAAAAAAGGCTGTAAGTCAAGTTATGTATCACAAAACTAAGGTTTAGAGAGATTAAATAACCCATCTAGTAACATATACCTAGAAATTATGGAACAAATAGTACTGTGTGGTTTTTGTCCAACTATGGAACTTTCACTCTCAATTACTGTTGATAAACTTCTTGAAAAGGGCACTGAAATACTTTTGGTTTTATGGGCTGTTCATTCTTCATTTCAATGATTCAACTGCTATTAATAAGGAAGCAAACTTAACAATATATAAATGGTCATAGCTGTGTTCCAATAAAACTTTATTTATACAAGAGGTAATGAGCCTATAAGCCATGGCTTACCCCTGCAATTAACCAATATATCACAATGCCTCAATTGTTCTCAGCCTTTTGTGATTACCACACAGGTCAATCTCTTCTGTTTCTGGGCTTCTACCACAGTAACTGCCTTAATATCATGGTCACAAGTCACCTATCCTTGGTCCTAAGATACCTTATAAGGTCAATGTTAACTATATTGAAAGATTAGATTATTCCAAGCAGTAATTTTATATATACTATTATATCATCATGCTACTGGTACATAAGAAATTTGCATGTTACTATAACATGAGTATTCTGGCCCAATAAATCCACTCAATTATTGAAGCATGACAGAACAATACAAATCAGGCAAGGAAGATGTTGATATGTAAATGAAAATTATAGTCAAGGTCTGTATCTTTGATAATACCCCATCCTGGGGTAGGTGGTGGTGGATTCAGTATTATTTTTTCATTTTTCTCAGGTTGTTTTCTCCTCAGGCTTTGCCATCTCATAATAATCATAATTCACCAAAACTGTCCATCTATGATGTGTCACTTATGAATGAGTCATAACTAAATAATATTCACTCTATGCATGCTCATTTTTTTTCACATAATGAAAACGGATAATACCATTTTCTAGTATGACAAATTTTTAGAATGTGTTTATGGCTAGAGAATGAGGTCTTTTATCTTTGGCTTTAAAAGGCAACACAACAAATCTTAAAAAGAATCCTACTACTCAGTTTTTCTTTCATTTTGATTAGATCCATATTTTTTTTCAATCTCATTTATTTATTTGGTACAGGATCTCACTATACAGCTTGGACTTGTAGTGATCCTCCTGTCTCAGCCTCCTTAATGCTCGGATTGCAGGTGTGCACCACCACACCTGGTTTTGGTGGCCAGCATGGTATGCCCTGGGTTCTGGAGCGAGCATGGCATGTATACCAGGCCCACCACACTGGGCCCCTGTGCTTGCCAGGCAGGTGCTTAGACCACTGAACTATCTCTCCAGCCCCTAGACCCATATTCTTGAATGTAAGCTCTACAGAGATTCCCAAATACTTTCAAGTTTAATGCAGATTATAATAAAATTAAGTGCTTGCGATAAAACCTGAATAAGCACTAGATGAGGCACTGGCTAGACGGCCTTTAACTAGAGATACCATCAGTCTGAGGACAGCTTTTGCCCAGACTTAAAATTTGGTAATCAATGATAATTTGGTGTAGGCAGATTAGATACTGTTTACTTAACAAAAAACAAAATGGGGAAGAGGAAGGGACCAAAATGTTAAGAATGAGAAAAAATAAAATTTAAAGTTAACACATTCTTAATCATCACAGGATGGCTGCAAGTACTGACAGTTACCCCCAAAACAGGTTTTAATCTCTGTTCCCACGCTTCACCAATCAAAGGGCTTATTGCTGGGGGTCTTTGGGAAGCTTTCATTTCCTAAAGGCTAAACGCTCACCAAGCACAGCTGCTCCACAGTTTTTCTTCCTCGCACTGGAGATACCTGGGTCAGCAAAATACTGTACCCAGATGTGACAACAGCATAATACCTCAATCTCACAGCAGGCACAAGAGAAACCACAAGGGAAAAACCTTATCAATACTGAGCCTCTAACAATCAAATAACTACTATTCCAGCTTAGTGTACTTGCTCTAGAAAAGCACATCCCCATTGCTTTATATCGCTGTGCCTAAAACTTGTAGCAGAAAACATTCGTAGTTCCTATTCTTATCAATCATTTTTGGGCCATGTAATGTAAAGTAAAAAAAAAAAAAATGCTTTAGGATAATTCTGAACATTTTCTCTTTCAAAATATTTAACTTGTTAGTAATTATTAACTGTTTCAGTAATATTTTTTAAAAACAGGAAGCTATTAATAAGCCTTTAGAATTTTAAGTTATACCTTAGAAACTGTGAAATATGGCCGGCCAAATAGCTCAGAAGATTAAAGCACCTGCAAGCAGGCACAGGGGCCCAGGGTTCGATTCTGGGGCCTGCCATGCCAGTTCCACCCTGGGATGCACTGAGAGGGCCATTGAGACTGGGTGTGATGGTGCAGGCCTGTAATGTCTGCTCTTAGGAGGCTGTAAACAGGTGGATCACTACCAGTTTGATCTAGTAGGGAGATGCTGAACACCCTGTACATCCTTCCCTAAAAAAATACAAAAAAAATACAAAAATATTGTGAAATACAGAAAGAAAACCTTAAAAGATTTATGTGATTTGTATGTAAGCTCTCATAATTTTTAAGTTTCCTGGGTTACAGACAAATATACCATTGTTATATAGCTGTAAGAATAACTTTTGCACAAATTTTTACTTGACGTTGCATGTGAAAGGACTTGGGATGTTACACTAAGTGATTTAGTATCTGTAAGCAATTTACAATGTTAAGTAGAGGTTTCTTAACTGAAAGGATAAATATCTTAAAGATATTAACTGCTTCAATGACTTTAAATTACTTTGTAAAATACAAGACAATTAAATGCTCCAATAACAAATTTAATTCAAGTAAATGGCAAAAAGATGTTTCATTATACTATTCATAACATAATACGTAGAAAAGATGTAGAAAAATTAAATAGCTCAAGTTAAATAAGGTTAAAAGACATAAAAAACAATCACAAAATTTATGGCATCATGAAAATGACAAAAGAAGTATAATGTAGGTAAAGTATCAGAAATTTTCCAGTGAGCTATTCTGGTACTAAAAATAAAATCAAACAAATGTTTGACTGGTTTCTCATGCCTGTGTCTTGTACTATGAGCATCTACTTTGAAGAAAATAATACAAAAGGTACTGAACATTGTTGATTTCCTACAATTTAGTTTTGAAATTTTGTACCATTGTTTTCATTATTTTTTCTTTAAAATAAAATTATAAAAAAATGACTTGAATAGAAAAAACTTCTGGTGTTGAAAATTCAGACATCTGAAATAAATAATGGAGAACCTAAAGGGTTAAAAACAAACAACCAAAACCTAAGATATTAGGAGAGAAATGAACAAGGTAATAGGTACTCACTGAAATCCATATACTATGGAAAGCACTCTGTGACATTTGTGCTAGTGTCATTGATAACACCAGCACAGGAAATAGCTGGAAAAAAACATATATTTAGAAAAATTAGGTTACTGAATCCAAGAAAATGCTGTCTATTTGCCACACTAAATTAAAAAGCTGTGAGGAATCCACAAACACCTTTTCTGCTAAACCAGAAGGGGGCCTCAAACCCAAGGCTGGTGCTAGGGAATCCATGCAATCTTCAGCACCTGAACAGCATAGTCAAGTCTTGAAATTTATCCCTTCCTGTTACAACTCAAAAAAAAGTCAAGTATATGTTTAATTCAGTTTTAGGAAGCCACAAAAAGGCCTCACATTGCAAACATTTCACTAAAAATAAAACATTATAAGTCAGGTTGAGATACAATTTCATGTTACATTTATTACTTTTCATTAAGTTCTTATTTACATGTGTTAAGTCATACAAAGTGTATGTTACAGAAATATTGCTTAAAAGCACATCTTAACTTGAATCAACAGAATTCTACTAGAGTCAAGAGGAGAAATGGACCACAAATTTCAAATGGCATTAAATGAATTCTTATCTAGAGCACACACATGCACAAGGTTGTGGTTAACGGTAACATTGCTCTATATATTCAGAATCCAACAAATGACAGTCATGCATTTGTATTTATCCCTAACATAAGCAACTTGTGTAGGCAAAGAAATGAATCTATTGCTAAAACAGAAATCCAAGAAAAATTCATTTTCAGTACTTACTCATGAAATATTTCATTTTAGTGTCCAGATACTTAATCAAACTGTTACCACCTACCAAGTATGGACTACGGATAAGGCTTTCAAGGTAAATACAAAAGACAGTAAAATTGTCATAGCTCTAAAAATACCAAGTTTCTGGTGAGGAAAACACTTATGAACTCAGCTAATGATACCACCCTGAATTTTTAATTTTAACGCTGAGATTAATTTGCTTCTGGTATATCAAATTCAAAACAATATTTACACAAAATCTATATGACTGATTTTTTTTCTTTCTTCTTGGGGGGTGCACAAGGGGAGAAAAGTAGAGGCGAAGATTCACTTTTAATCATAAAATATAATTTTTTTAAAAGATAAGCTTCAACAAAGGCACATCTTTAGAGACTTAAAGGTAAATGGGGTGAGCCAAAGACTGCCCTGGCTAGACAATCAGAACCTCGGTTTTCTCTAGGAGAAGAGCTCTCCTCTCTCAGCTATAATCCCTACATTTGTGATGTTTGCAGCCCACATTGAATAAATGGGCTCCACTGACATTTTCGCAAAGCTAATTAAAGACCAGATTTTCAGAAATAATGTATTGCATAGTAATCGTCTTGTGAGATCAACTAACTCTTGTCTATCAAAGTACAAAATGTTTCTATGTGTACATAACGCAAGCATTAGCCAATAAATTTAATTGAGTAAGTGGGCACAGGAAAAAAATTTTTAGGCTGAACATGACATAAGGTGGTCTGGGTCAAAAGGAGATAGAAAAGAAGTACATTAGGAGTTAATAACCTAGAACTTTAAAAAAATCCCCAAACTTGAATTGCATAAATAGTCTCTCATTCTATTGTCTATTTCATAATACTTATTAATGGAGAAAACATCACTTTAGGTTTTTCTTTCCCAGGTAGTAATAATGTATCAACTAAATGAGAATGAATATGCACAGTATCTCATCTGTTTTAATAGCCCATAATTATCTGAAGTCTAATGAATTAATGCCAGTCTGACTGCACTGCAAATATATGTAGAAAAGTAGCATCTACACTATAGTTATAGTCTCCCAGAAATTAGTAATCATGGGGGGGTGTTATCACTTATAAGAAGTCTACAAAATCCTCCACCCTCCTTTCTCTCAGGCTTACAGTATGTTTCTCAAGCAGTTTTTCTTAGCTGTCCCTGTCTCCTGTCTACACAAAATCATTTGATAAGTACTGCTCTTTATGTCACATGTATCAATAGGTCCTGTTAGAAATCCATGTTGCTCAAATATTTCTACTCAACTGACTTAGAATTAGTATTTTTACATTATTTAAAGCGCCAAAGGTAGTGTAATTTGAAATTAAAGAAGCCTTTTGGTTTAAAGACAGTCACATTAGTCTTTAAGTCAAAAGACAACTTCCACTCAAGAGTCTTCAGTGTTGCTTTTCTTTCTGATCATCTTTCACAGGTAGCCATATGCATGTAGTAAAATTAAGAGCCGAAAAAATGCTTTTAACATAGGCAGTATTTTAAATAAAACTAATGAGTATTATCAATACCAATCAAGGAAAGACCTTAGATTCATTAAGATTAAAATGTAGTCAGCAATAAGCATAAGTGAAGAGTTCAAGTTATCAAATATCCAAATATGAAATACTGCTAATATTTTTCTCATATAAAATCATGGTCTTATTCCCAAATGATACAGGGACCTTTTTTTTTTCACTGACACTCTTAAAAAGATACAAATCTTGCAAACAGGACAATTTTCATACCAAAAACTTACTCTTCTCTAACGAAATTCTAGTCTTCTGTACAATACCTTGGGCGGAATATGTATGTATAGAGTTGGGATTGAAAGTACACCTGAATTTCAATTATTTTATTATTTTTTACTCATTTACTTGGTTAATAAAACTCTTTGAAAAACATCCTTCAATAAAGAGTCTGAAAGAAATGCACTGTCTTACAATTAACTGTTATTACTTCTGGGATAACAGAGACAGCAAGTGCTCAATTTCACCAAATGTATTGCTAGTGGAGCCTGAAAATCTAAGTCTCTGATTAAGAACAATCCACTTAACCACAAATAACAAGGGTACACTCAATCCTTTCCAAGCTTTCCCATACCTCAGTACTTAGGTTTTTCCCCACAATTCATTTTCATGAGGTCATATTAACATATGGATTAATAGATTCCCCATGATATAGCAAAGATACAATCTGATAGTGCCATGACTGCTAGATTTAGTGGCTTCTATTGCTTTTTCTTTAAGCTCTGAGCTGCTTTTAATACTTATTTGATCTGCTTAAGGACAATCTAAAAACAGTTGCGTTTAAAAGATTTGTCTGTAAATATTTCTTGGTGCATGGGAATGTAGGAGAGGGATCTGCATTGCTAAGCACAGTAGTAGCACTCAGTAGGACTGAACTTTAAGCCATAAAATCAATTAATACCTGGAAGCCATTTCTTTCCAAAAACAAATTGTACGTGTATGAGCAAAATAAAATTCAAAATCCTAAGGGAAGTATGAAAATAGAAAAAAAATAGAAGTAAATCACTCCATTTTACTGATCACAGTTTGAAACAATCCAGATTAAAATATCCAGGCAGACTAAAATACTCAACTGTCACAATGAAGACATTTCAGAGCAAATTATGCTGCAATATGATTAAAAGCCACCTAATCTGGAGAACTCTGTAACAAAAAGAAAATGAAGCAGGCAGTTTCTTCATACTTTTCCACAAAGAGGCTGTAATCTTGTTTTTGTTACAAAGACTAAGTGTGACTTTTATCTTAACCTAGCATCACAGGTTCCTATCCAGAGGTACTACAATTACATTCGAAGAATATACACACGGCTCGATATCGAGGGCAAACTATTTTACAATACATGTACCTAAAGTCTAACTCCACTATAAGAAATACAGTATTAAGGGTAATCATTTTACACATACTTTCTAAACCGAGAAGAGATCTTCCCACAGCTTTCCTTGGACTCTTGTTTTTAAAAATGCATAAATGTTACCGGACACAAATTAAGATAAGGAACAGCAATGAAATACACCATCCGTTTCCCTTGTAGGCTAAGCCCTGGTCTTTGTTTTCAATATTCCATAAATTGGAAAGGAA
This sequence comes from Ctenomys sociabilis, assembly GCA_004027165.1. Taxonomy (NCBI): domain Eukaryota; kingdom Metazoa; phylum Chordata; class Mammalia; order Rodentia; family Ctenomyidae; genus Ctenomys; species Ctenomys sociabilis. The sequence continues at coordinate 146,343 of PVKA01000355.1, forward strand.
AGCTAAATATCCAATCATTAAAATAATATTTTCCCCTTATTGCTGGCGGAGTTACACTTCTGACAGAAATTCTATCCGAATTTGTCCTAGCCTGACTATTCCTGCTTACATTTGCTTGATTCAATCATCTTGTAATTCTAGGTACTTGCAATACAATCACCCTGGATAACAGGTCCTTAGCAGGACAATCTGATAAACCAACAGAGGGTAGACATTAAACAGGAATGCAAAGTTATTTTTCTAATGAAACAATTATAAAGTAATTCTATATCAATGACAAAAATATTGCTTTTTACTAGCTACGCACCCATCCAGGTATCAACCCATCTACCCTTAATGAGCAGGATCTCCCTCAATCTCCGCGTACCGATGCTGCCACTCACACCCAAAACACCAACCACGCCCTTTATACTCCGGGTCAAGCTACCTTTTGTCCCCCATCCCAAGTCCAAAAACGTACATCTTTCACCCGTCGGGGTTTGCACTGGTTTAATAACCCACGCTGCCTCTTTCAGCGTTGCCTTCGCTCAATTCCTAGGGACGATGCTTTCTCCGGGGCAGGTGCGGACCCCCGGGCCAGGCGCCACGCTTACCTCCCACACACCTGCAACCCCTGGCAGGAGGCTGGAGCCCGGCTCCCGGGCTGCGCCTCGCGCGGTCCGCTCCTCCTCTCTCTCTCCCGAGAAACTACAGTCCAGGCTGCGCCTCCGCGGCTCGGAGCTCAGGCTCCGCCCACCCGTCCCCCAGTTGGCGAGCAGGCAGTTGTCGCTCCTCCCCCTGCTGCTCCGCCGCTGCCCGGCCGGAGGCGGCGGGAAGCTGCGGCCCGGTGCTTTCCCGCTCCTCCGCGCGTGCGGCTGCTCGCCTCCTCCTTTCCCGCTGTCTCACACCTGGCTCTGCCGCCCCGCCCGCTCCCCGGGGACCCAGGCTAGGCGTCTCCCTCTTAGCCCAGGCTGCCCATTGCGCGCGGGGCTCCGCGGCTTCTCTGTCCGGGTCGCGTCTCCACCAAGCACCCTCCCTGCACCTAGCGACGCGAGGAGTCCCCAGCTCCGCGCTCCTCACCGCGGCCCCCCACTCTCTTCCTCAGCTCCGCCAGCCCGCCCCCTCAATGGGTGAGACCAGTCCTGCGCCCCGATTGGTGCAGGTGAGAGATGGCACCGCCCTCCCTCTCCCTTCCGTGCACCCAGTCTCCACATCTCACCTCCTCCCTTATAAGCAGGGAACTCTCTTACCATTGGCTGAAAGTGTCCCCACCCATGGCCTTAGGCTCGCTCGCACTGCCTATCGGGAATTGTAGTCGAGCGAGGGAAGAAATAGCCGTCGGCCACGGCGAGCAGAACTACCAGTCCCCATAGGACCTTGCGCGTCTCCGGCTGGGCAGGATTCCGGACAACGCCTGGTTCCTCTCGGGTCCTTCCGGCGTCGCCGGAGTGAATTGATCCGGGAGTTGAAGAGGGCTCCAAGGGTGGGAAGTGAAGTCTGTGTCTCGGTGGCCGGTAAGGTGTGGTTGTTCTGTCAGTCCTCCTAGCTCCATACGGAGCAGAAGAGGTCTAGGGTCACGTGGGGCCCGTGGCTGAGGCACTGGGGCTTGGTCCTGGCAGGCAGAGTAGACGGGGCTGGGAGTGGGGCCCTATGGGCGTAAGCGAGATTACCCTACGCGAGTGGCGTAAAGCGGGTTTGTAAATGCCGCCCGCTGGGTCCGGGCCTGAACGCCTCCAGGAAGTCTCGTAGGTGAGCGCGGGAGGGGCAGGGTGAGGCTGGCCTCTGTTGCCCTGGGAGCGGGGAGCGGGCGGATGTGCCTGGGGTGGGGTCCTCCGAAGGTGTGGCGTGGGGTAGGTGAGGCTGCTGCTTCCCATTGCCTGCTTAGTAAGCGAGGGGAGTAGGAGGAGGAGGAAGGGGTGCTTGAAAAGTGTGCCTTTGGGGCGAGTCGGGTTGTGCCCTCTGAGGGCAAAGGAGACCTGGAGAAGCAGGAGTTAGATGTTGACACATCTAAGGACTCAGGTCCTGTTTTAAGACGTGTCCCCTCTGAAGAGAGCTTTTCCGAAAGCCCCAAGCTTGATCCTCTGAGGTTCACTCCCTGGGTCTGCTTGCTGTTTTCAAAACACACTTCGGGATGCTGATGGGGAAACTTAGGGAATAAATGAAGTATCCAAGGTCATACCTGTAGGGACAAACCTCAGTGTGGTTCAGCTAAAGTTCAGGTTCTGAACAAGAGCTGCTGCTGACAGAAGGAGTAAGGAGTAAACAGTGGGGGAAGTTGCAAAGTAATGGTATTTTATTTATATCTAAGAAGACGTTTGAAAGGTGAACTGATTGTGTTTTTTTGTTGGTGGTGTTTTTTTAAGTCCTTAGGTGGGGTGAAATTCCTCACTGAAGGGTCCTCCTTAACCTTTTGGAAAAACGAAAGACCCATCATCTCAACGTGTATTTTCCTTTTTATTAAGGTTATGTTAAATGAAAATCTCCCAGAGACCCTTTTTAAGGGCAGCTTTTAACAATATGTCCCGTCATTGCAGTTCAAAGATTTTTTTTTTTTTCCTCTTGCTTTTCTCTCATTTTGTATAACTGAGAGTACTGGGATTAGAATTGTTTCACAGAATCTTTAAGTTATGCAGCAGCAAGGATTAGTGTGTTTATTCTTAGGAAAGAAGACATGCATTTCTTGGGGATGCCTTTTTTATGTGAGCTTTTTAATTGCTTTTTCCTTTTTTTTTTTTTTTGATTCTGTGGTGTTTGGAGTCTGTCAGGATCTTGCAAACTTTTTCTTAGAATCATCTGTGATATTTAATTCTTTTACATTAAAGAAAAATTTATATTTTGTAGAAAGGCTTTTATTACAGACTTATAATTGTTATTATGGCCAGCTATAGCTTATAAATGTTCAGGTGGTTTGTAGGAATATATTCACTAGTATTAAGATTTCTTTGTGATGTTTATATTCCATGAAGATTTAAAGTTACAGCTATTTGGAAATCAGTCATGATTTATAGTTATATAAGTTGCCCATCAGAATATGTATTTTGAATGCATTATTATTAATAGTTATTAATATTTTCAAAAGTTCAACTTTTAAATGCAAAATCTTTTTCAAGAAGCAGAGGTATCACGTTTCTATGGTTAAAGTTAACAGTTTGTTTCTAATATGACTTAAGATAGGGATATGATACAATAGAATGAAATGAAATCAGGGGTAATATAGCACCATGAGTAAAGGATTATAGTTGAGAAAGACCTAACTAAACAAATGGAAAATTGTGTAGGATAACTGTTTGAAAGATTAAAAAGGTGAGGTGGTTTAGACTGTTAATGTATTTTCTACATGACAATGTGGGCATTTATCATGTGTGTTTGTTTTTATCTTAGGTTCAGTCTTACATTAGATTCTTTCTATCTCTAAGGTCCACTATAGTTTTGAAATTTCACGTATGTTACTATGGGGGGTAATGTTTTGTTTTCTTTCAGTCACATGCTAGAGCTCACAGAGTGATGTGTTTTTATTGTTGTTTGTAGTTCCCCAGTGTCTACATTTGCTCTTAATTTTAGGCTTTTAGGAGCCTTGCAGTAGCTTTTAGACATCCTTTCCTATAGGACTTAGGCTACTTGCGTGGAAAGCGTGCCACGTGTAGCGTTAAAAGCTCCAGACATTCATCTTCAGTATCTGAGGATGTTTTCCTTATATTCCTTTTCATAAGTATTGTGAGGTCTCTGAGAGAAGGGACTCTGTATTTGTCATTGTAGTCTCAGTGGATAGAATGATTTAGTACCTATTTACAGAGAATACTCTGTGAAGTGACTTGCCCAAGTCATTTGACTAGAAACTGGAACTATGGTATCATCTAGGTCTTCCATTAGCACAACTTTAGTATGAAATAAAAACATGTCACCCTTATCCATTTTATGAGAGGAAAAGACATGAAGTAAATATTTAAATATGGTTATTTTAATGTTTAATGCTGTCAGTGTACCTTCTGTCCATCCCTCTTGGAGTTTTCTGTTCCTATCCACAGCTTTTTCTCATTTATGATTTGGAGGCGTTTTTACGTGTTCATTTTTCCTGCCTCTACTGCTCCCTCTTCCTTTCCCAAATCTGGCCAACTCCTAGTCAGTTTTGAAGTCTCAAGTGTCCTGCCTGATAGGAGCTGACCATGACACTGTTCGATAGGTTCAGCCTTACATCCAGCCTTCCTTCCCCAAACCAGAGCAATTTATACCACTTTTTTCTTGCCATGTTCAAAATAATGATTTTTACATGTTCAAAATAGTCCATATTTCTTTGATACTTTCATACTTTTGTTGGTTTTGATACTTACTTGATAAATGTTTGTCTCCTTCTTTAGTCTGTAAGTTACCTGAGCAAGGCCTTTTTATTGTATGTTTTCCCCACTACTTACACTACCTGATATAACTGTATCCATTCTTAGTGCTCCCAGGCTTCTGCAAGGGACAGAAATATAGCAGTGAATAAAATAATAATCCTCCTCCTGGAGGATTGAGAAGTGTAAGGATTTTCAAGTGAATTAGAGCTTAACAAATTTAGATTAGCTACCACGAGTTATTGCTACAATTTAATATAAACTGTAGAAAGGTGTTCTTTGTTGGAGAGCTTTAAAATCTAGTTTGGTAGTTTTTTATGTGGGAATAACAGAGAAGTCATTTTCATTTATGGAAGAATTCTTGTTTAGGACTCTGGATATTGGAGACCTTATCTTTGTCTTGCCTTTTACATGTGTCATTCATTACAACAATATAGATAGGGAAGAAAATTTTAATAGGCTCTTTCCTAATATCTCATTTTTATCCTCCAAACTGTTTTATCTAGGTAGCATTAACATTGATAGTTTAGGACACCAAGGAAATAAGAGAACCTACTTATAAAACTAAGAGAATTTTAATTCTCAGAATTTCTCCAGAGCCAAGGTTTGAATTTGAGTCTCTCTCCATGCTTTTTTTTTTTCTTTAGGCTTGTTTGTGTTTAATGGTGTTACCTTTCTATGACTTTTTACCTTTAATATCACTTTGGACAAAGTGCCTTTGGAAAATTGAGTACTTATTTCATAGAACATTTTGTGTTCTTAAAAGTTTTTATAATATGGTATTTCATTGGATCTTTGCTTAAACCTACATACTTAAAAAAATAAAAAGATCATTACTTTTAAAATATGTAGACGAATCCAGAGAGAAATTATATTACACTTTAGTCTTGAGTAAATTCTAAAATCATTTTGCAGTACCACACTAGTGGAAGAAAATACAACCAATAGCTTTGAGTTTCTGTAGGCTTACATTGCTTTCATAGATTTGCCTCTATACTTGCTCGCAAAATATTGTCAAATATTGTTTGTCTTTAAAATCTAAAGTTGCTCCCTAGTTTTTATTACTAAATATAAGTGTAAGTCTGCCTTTATGTTAACTTGAATCTTGAGTAACAATTTCATATTTACCTAGCATAATCAATATGTAGGACATAAAACTAAGGGAATTCCTTTTATGTTAACTGCTAAGATTATTATGACATACTAAGAATTTTAAGCCAATTTCATTTTTTTTTTTTTTTTTTGTACGATACAAACAGAAAGTGTGATCGGATGTTACGTGATTGCAGGAATACACTTTGGAGTGTTGGGCAAAGTGATGGTCAGACATATCACTGTACTTCTTTACCATCTTTTTTCCCTGAATGATTGTACAGCATTAAGGGAAGGCATTGTGTCTTGACTTTTAAATCACTGCATTAAAATCCAGCTAAGTTAGACTGTCCGCACTACTGTCATGTTTACTAGATTAAAAAAAAAAAAAAAAAAAGGATGCTTACAGAAGTTTTTATTTTAGGTGATATGAAAGGGAAAGGGTGAGTGGATCATTGTGAGCATTTAACCTTGCTGCTACATTACTTCCTCATGCATCAAATCATTTGATATTTAGGGTCATAGCTGATAAGAAGGAAGAAACTGATGGTTTCTCTGATTTACCGTCTAGGCTGTGGTACTGGAATCTGTCGCCCTACCTTTTTTAGCCATCCTGTCTTTAGGATGACCTGGAATGTAGCTGAAACTATTTGTAAGGAATGAGAAAATCCTAAGAGGACACTTCTGCTGTCTTTTCATGTTTAATGCAAGGTTATACAACAAAAGTCAGTTGAGAATGTTAAATGAGTCAGACACTGTCTCTGAAGCAGCAGCCTCTCTGTACTAGTTCAAGTTGTGCTTTGTTCCAAAAGATTTGGGGTAATGCTGTGACCTCTTATTTAGAAATAAACATGCTTTGTGGGTGCCTTTATTCATATTAAAATTGGCATTTTTGCGGTATCTTCAAAATTTCTGAGACTTCGAAGGTTATGCCCTAATTTTGGTGTTTGTCCTTAAAAATGAATTAAACTTTTGTAAAGTACAAGTTATAGGAGATACATGAAGACACTGTTCCTTTACCCACTCTTTTTCTTGTGACTAATAGCACTTGTATTAGGGAAAATTTGGAAGGAAAGGTAAAGTTAAATGGCATCTTGAGAGTATCTTGATCTTATTAGCACCTAGAGCTAATCACTTTATTTGGGAATAAAGATTTATCCACTTATTATACCTTGAAACAGTGTTTTGGTGCATGTAAGGTTATAAGTGATACAGAGCAAGTAGACAGAACCTATAGTAGTAGATTGTTTACATTGTAATTTTAAGCAGGAAAACACTGGTGGTTTATTTTTAATTTCTGTGAGTTTTTAAAGGAAGGTATTGGTAAAATATTGAAAAAATTGAAATCACAAATGCTAGTAAAAATGAAAATAGAAAGTCATGTCCCTCAAGTAAACATCAAGTGGGTATTTATTTAGATAGTTGATTCTGTCTAAATGAGGCACTACCTTGAGAACTATTTGGGCAGAAATGAATATCCCCAATGGGAGAGATTCATTTCCTGTCTTCCAGCAAAAATTTTCCTTTAAATTTTGTTCAGTTCGGGATTTAACAAAAAAAAGAGACACTGGGATAGAAAGAATATATATTTCCATAGCTAAAAATGTTTTATTTTTTTTTCCCTTGAATCAGCTGTTCCCAAATATCTTAGAAGCAGTTGTTGTTATATTTGTTATTGTTACTGCCGTTTTCTGTCAGCTAATGCCAAGGAAAGGAGTTCTTGAATTCTGTTTTCAGCTTTTCATTATGTTGTGCAGATTATCTCCTTTTATGAATTATCTCCAGGGCATCTTTTATCACATCTTAATTTTACTGTGCTATCTAGCCTCCTCCTAGGCCACATTATTTAGGTGACTATGTACAGTAAGAGAATAAAAAGTACTTTCAACACCATTGTGGTATATTGTAGTAAAGTACTGGTGACCAGATTCTTTTTTTGTTCCTCAAAACTGAAAATTAGCTTTGGGAAATACCTGTAAATTTCTGCTGATAGCCCAAATCATCTTACATCTTCATTTTGGCAAAAAAGGGAGAAAAAGTTTTAAAAATACTCTGTGAAATTGCTGTGACATTATGAAATTAATATAGATAGCCATTGCGTATTCTGTGAATATGCCAGACTAAGATGAGAAAAGAGAGGCATATAGGTTCCAAAATTAGAGGCACAGACTCCATGTCATTTAAGTCAAGAGTTCGTGTTCTGTACCTCTGTCACCCTCATTGTAGCCAAGATGCCAGCAGTTCATAGAACTTTGGGTAAAATTTCAGTGACAATACAAATTGGACTGCTTATTGACTGTTAACCACTGCATAAGCACTTTACATTGCAATTAGTACTCTTTTAACAACTTTTAGGGTGAGAACTTCTATGTAAGTGTTTCTGTTAATTTCTGACTGATCTTAGAAAGAAAGGTTAACTAACTTAGGTGAAATTACCCATTTCAACAAAAATTCAAACCTCAAATCTGTGCTTTAAATCTCCGAACTTATGTCCCATATTGTTTATCTGACTATGGGCTAAAGATACGTGGAAAAAATATGACTTCTGGATTTCTTTCTTTTTTTCCTTTCATTTAATGTATTTGGTACAGGGTCTTACTATGCAGCTCAAACTCATAATGAGCCTCCTATTTTTAGCCTCCCCAGTGCTGGATTACAGGCTTGCGCCACCACACCCAGACTCAGTTTCCTACTCATGTTCCTTGGTGAAGGAGCTGGCAGGCATTCGGACTGGGGATCAAACCCTGGTCCCTGTGCTTGCCAAAGCAGGCACCAAGTCCGCTGAGCTATCATGCCAGCCCTCTGACTTCTAGATTTCACATCTTGTCCTAGCTTAGACTTCATGAGCAATTTTCTCTGCCTAATCATAGTAGCTAATATGAAATAATTTTATGTGCCACAAACCATTCTCTGTAATAATACAGCAACCTTCACAGCAACTTTAAGATAGATGATATCATTAACATTTCACAGATGAGAAAACTGCTCACCTTTCTAGTAATAACTTTCTTAATGTTGCTAGATACAGTTGAAACATTCGTGTTCCTATTTTCCTTCAGATAATGTGAATTATGTGGTCTTTCTTGACATTTTAACTATCTTGTGTAAATCAACTCTTTCACTATAATATGATTTTAACTTCTAAAGAGAAAAGGCTTATTATGATTCCCCTTGTTTTGGGCCTTTGTTAAGATAGTATATCATAGCAAAAGCACATGGTAGAGCAAAACTGCCCACTCATGAGATAGGGATCAAAGAATGAGAAGGTGGCTGGGGTCCCCACAGTCCAGGACACATCTCCAGTGACCTTAAAGCCACTAGGCCACACTTCAAGGTTCCCCATCATGCAGTACTGCCATGATGGGCAGCAGACCTTTACACACAGGACCTTTGGGGAACAGTCATGATCTACAGTACAGTACTCTGCTCCTGACTCCTAAAACTTCATGTCCATGTCACAAAGCAAAGCACATGCAGTACATCTCCAGGAATACCAAAGTCTCAGCTGCTGTATAGCATTGCTCAAATCTAAGCTCAAAGCCTGTGAGACTCCAGGGATACTCAACTGTGAGCCCCTACAAAATTTAAGAAGAAAGTTTCATATTTCCAAAATAAAGTGGTTAAATAGGTGTAAGTTACACATTCTCATTTTAAAAGGGAGAAATGGGGGATAGAAAAGAGGGATTAGTCTAAGATAGCAAACTCAAGCAGAGCAAACACTATATACTATGGTTCCATATCCATGCAGCATCTGGGACACTGGCAGATTATGGGCTTCTAAGGGCTTGGACAACCTAGACCTTACAGCCTTGTAGTTGCAGCCCAAATGACCTGCGTTCTGTGAGCAATACTGCATATCACTGGCACCTTTCCTTCCATTTCGTGAAACTTCATTCCCCCAGCTCCTTGTGTTGCTCTGTGAAACCAAACTGCTTGCAGGAACTCCAACTCCATGACATTTTCCAGTCTCCTGGTTATTAGTTTGAAGTCTCCTGCTTATTAGTTTGAAGTCTTGATGCAGCCCACCATGATCCTGTAATTCTTGTATTCTGTGTGTATGCAAAATCAGCATCACATGAAGAGTAGCAAGTTGGCCACCAGTTTGAGCTGTGCCTGTACCTACTTGAAATCTGCATGGACACAGCCACAGCATCTTGTAAGTGCAATTCCCAAACATGTGAAATGAATCCCAGGGAAATAATTCCCTAAGTGATTCTGGGTGACAGGGGGCCTCACAGCTCTTTTCTCAAAAGATTTGAGTCTGGAATGTATTTGGAAAAGATTTGCATTCAGCCTGTGGTGAGTGGGATGATCTTACAGATTTGTAAAATGTCCTCCAGCCATTTTTCTGTTATCTTAGTGCAGAGCACCTGCCTTGGGTGCACTTTTACACATACTACCTTTCTGACCAAGGTGCAGAGTTTTCAGAAATGTTTTTTCCTGTACCTCTTTGCTCCAGAATCTCTCTTTGTCTAAAAGCAACCTGAGTGCCGTTCTGGAAAACTCCTCTACCGGTAAACTAGTCCATTGCCATTGACTTTATTCTTCTATATAGTGTCAGAATGGACAAAATGCAGTGAATTTTTCTTGCTACATTTAACAAAGATAGCCTCTTCCAGTTATCAGGAATCCTTATTTCTATCTGAAACTCTACCACTTATATTCTTTTTAGCATTCTGGTCATCTGAGTCCTTAAGAGTTATTTGTCAAACTCCACTTGCACCATTCTAGATTTTGCCTAATGTACTTCTTCAAATTTTTCCAGACTACTTCTGCAAACCAACTGCAAAGCTCTTACAGATTGTCTCTGGCATATATATTGTCCACAGTTCTACTTCTTGGTACCAATTTTCTGTGTTAGTTAGCGTTTCTGTTACTATTACATAATACTTAAGATAGACAGCTTCAAAAGGGAAAAGGTCTATTTTGGTTCATAGTTTTGGAGGTTCCAGTCCCTGACTGATGGCACCTGGCACTTGGGACCTATAGTGAAATAGTACGTCATAGAGGGGATATGTGGCTGAGCAAAATCAGTTATATCATGAACCAAGGAACAAAGAAAATAAAGAAGTTTTAGTGCAGTGATGGCCAACCTGTGGTACACATGCCACATTGGGCTGTTATCATTGAAAACTCTAAAATGTTCTGGGGTCCCTCAGTTCCCAGTAAGGGCCCACCATGATCTTCCACTAAACTCCCATCTCTGAATGGCTTTCCTTTCTGATAGTTTGGTTTTGAGGATCAAGCTTTTAACATGGACCTTTGGGGTCTTTCAGAATCCATACTTTAGTGTGCCTTAAAAAATAGATTAAAGATTTGAAAGAACTGATGTTTGAATTAACTTGGTTTGTCAGTTAAGGAATACATACTTAGAGTAGACATACTAGGATTAGCAGTGAATCCAAATAGAGATAGTATAACACTTTTATAGTGAGGCATATTTCCATCTTTAGGCATTATTCTGTCATGTACTAATGTCTATTTACACAGTCTTTTAAACTCAACTTTCAGGTGATGTTTTAGGTAGAATTTCTGTTGCTTGATAACTTACTGTATGACTTATATCTTGATCGCTTTGCCAAAGCCTTGTTTACGTATAGGTACGAGTTTTTTTGGAGGTATCTGAATCATGAGTATATGATACTTAAGTCCATTGATTGGTTTAGCATAGTTCTGGGTGGAGAGGATGGAGTTACTGAAGAGAGAAGACCCCACCCCCACACCCAGGTATAGCTTAGATGGAATGAAAAGAGAAGGAAGAAGGAAGTCATGCTTTCTCCTGTGTGCCACACCACGAACTGTTTCTCCTCTACCATGCCCATCTTCCATGCTGTCCTGCCTTGGAACTGCCCAATTATGGATTGAAATCTCTATAAACTGTGAGCTAAAAGTAAACTTTTCCTCCTTTAATGCATGTTAGGTATTATGTCCCAGCAATAAGAAAGTAAGATACTCAATAAACACTTGTCCATCAGATTTATAGAGGTACTGAAGAAAATATGTATTTGCTTTTATTATTTGTAAAAGAAAAAAAAAAAGCATGGAGTTCTTAAGTCAGTTTTCTCTTAGTTTTTTCCCTCATTGCTGGGACAAAGTACCAGGGCAGGTTGTAGCAATGGGATGTGAATTCCACAGGGCTTGTGTGGTGCCTCTGCAGGATTTTTGGTGGCTGTGTCTCATGTGGGCTAGTGTTGCTCAGACCATGTGGCTTTCCTTAGGCATGCCTCATTCCTGGCTTTTCCTAGGTTCTCAACTGCACTTTTGGCCTCTTCTGTGGCAGTATTATGCACTGTCCTCTTGGGCACATTGTCTGCCTTATAGGCCTTCATCTGAATCCGACTAGAACCTTCACTGATCCCACAATTCTCACTTTTTTTGTGTGTCTGTGAAACTGGCACTGTGTGGATGATGTCAAGGTCTATGACCAGCACTAGCCAGGCTTTCTTGAATCAGAACTACAGATGCCTCTTGAGTGCCTAGATAAGTGAGCACTGTGAAGTGTATCCATAGGAACAAGTTCTCTGAAAGGCTGCTCTGCAGCAAGGTGCATTGGAGCTTTCTTTTCAAAGTCAGGTCTTTCTGTTTTATAATTTTGTGAAAGGTTGGGTATTGGTAGTTTCTGTGATGCATTTAAACCATCTTTTCTATTCTGTTGTAAAGGACTTTGCTTCTTTCTTAATTGTAGTCTTTTCAGCAAGCAAGCTGTCCTTTGCCAAAATTTTATAGGCCCAGACTTTATAGACACTTCCTTTCTGGTGAAACTCAAAGCATTAAAAATGACTTAACTCTGCTGTTCACTCTTGATTCGCAATATAAAGCTGATTAAAAGCCCCCAATAATAGCCATATCATAACCTGAATGCTGGGCTACTTGAGATTTCCTCTACCAGTTTAGTCAGCTACCAGGGTCCTATAACGTCTTTCTTTCTTTTGATTCTCCAGTTTTCAGTCTCCCAAGTGCAGAGATCACAGGCCTGCACCACCACTCATAGTCTCCATTGCCCTTTCATCATGGCCCAAGGGCAGAGCCGGCACCCCACAAGGATTGAACACCCCCTGTAACACCTCCACCCCCTCTTCAGTCCAGGCTTCTGCCTAAGCAGTTGCTGTAATGTGCTGAGCTGTCTGGCCAGCCCTTACAACATTTTAGTACATGAGCAATATTTATTTATTTATTGTATGAGCAAAATGTAGACAAATTTTCTGCTAGAACATAACACACAGGGTCTTGAGTCCTGCTGCCAGTGGAGTCCTTTCTAACTTAAGATTTTCTTAGCCTGGTCTTTACTGGCTGTTTTTTGTAAGGGAGATCGAACTCAGGGTCTTGGGCTTGCCAGGCAAGTGCATATAGCACTGAGCTATCTCCCCGGCTCACTGGCTGCCTTTTGATCAGTATTCTGGGCTCTGAGCTGTGAACAGTATCATGTTCATCAAGCTTGGCTTACAGCATTCTATGGCTGCTTCTCCAGCAGGCATCTGCAAAACTTTTAAAATTTCTACCCTCAACCAAATACAGCAACTTCTAAATGACATGGTCAGGTAGTCTTGCAATAGTGACTTTATATCATTGGTAGGAAGATCTGTGTTAGATACTTCCCCACGGGACACAAAACTCCCAACAGTCACAACTTAAGGAAGAAGTTAGTTTTGGCTAACCATTCAGTCTCTGCTTAACTCATTCCAAAGCAGGATGGTGTGGCATAGGGGTCTGACAGACAGGAAGTAGAGAGATGAAGGGAGGAGCTGGACATGGAGATAAAGCTTTTTGTGTCCTGTCCAGAGTGACCTGCCTCTGACTTCCAGGCTCCAGCTCCTAGTAGCAAGTCATCTGTAATCCTGCTATAACCCTATCACCTTCGAGAGGTGCTGCCGATGATCATATGAGACTTCATGGTGACATCTAGGTAGAAAGCACAGCAAATTTTGATAACAGATATCTGTCATAACCTAGTTTTATAAAGAGTGCCTTGCAAATTTGATTAAGTAGATTAGACTTTGCAGTGAAGTGAGAATTCACTATAGAAAATATGTGGAGCCAAAATGCAGTTCTTGGAAAGTTAAAATTTAATAGAGACTTTATAGTTTCGTTTAGAAATTACCTCATCTTTTGTCTGTATTTCTCATGATTAGCTGTATTTCTTATAGTTTGTCACTGATCTTAAAGTAGAAACTAAACCATAGCACTATGAATTGACTTGTTCAGAGTAGTCTAAAACTAACAGGAACAGGATTTGAGTTCAACTTTACAGAAAATTGTTGGGCTCTTTTGTATATTTGAATAAATAGTCGATTTTATATTTTCAGAAAGGTTAGAAAAACGTATATGTACACATAGGCATGCACACAAATAGTGATGCCAAAATGCTTTCTGTGTTACTCTACACTTAATGAGAATGCTTTTAGCTATCCTAAAAAGAATTTTCACAGTTCTGTAACTACTACACTGAAATGTTTAGGAAAGTTGAGTTCCACATAACCTTATAACAAAAGAGAACTATAGAAAATAGAATTCATTGAATTACGAGTATTTCTTGCAAAGGAAAAAGATGGATTGAAATGTATTTCCTGAGGTCTTCAAACTCATTTTGGCTTGAGTAAAATCTAGTTAGTCTGTTCTTTTGTCTCATTTTTCCTACTTTCCTCTAATTTTTGAATCAACAACATTTTGATAAGAGAAAGGCATGAAGTTTGTGATGGCAAATGACACCTTTTCCAGGGTGTGAAATGTCTGTATTGTCATATGTACAGTCTTGGGAAAGGTCTAGTTTCTTGAAGAGAACACTGTCTGTAATTCTTGATATTTTATTGTGGACATAAACCAGAAAGAGGTTATTGAAACTTTTAGTCAGACAACTCTTGGGCGGGGGGAAGTCTTTACTAGAATTTGTAAATGAGTATGATCTGATGAGATTTTAAAAAAACAATTCCCATGAAACTGCTTTTGAACTATAGTAAACATCAAAAACAAAATCTCATCGTCACTGAATTTTAGAATAACCGGTCCTTTTAAGGTGACATACCTTTTACCTCCTTTTGTTTCTGATAGAAAAATGAAACTAGTGATAAAGTGAAATTTCCACATAATGAGAACCATGAACCCCAAGGTGCTTAGTCTTATTTTTATATACCTGGACACTAGCCTTGGTCTAATCTTATTTTTCTACTCTTCTTTCCACACCAGTGATTTCTGGCCTATTCTGTTCTGAGAATCATTTGGGTCATCCACTAAAATCAGATTCCTGGTCCCTTCTGAATGAGGAGTCTTGGCAATGAATATTTTTAATAAGAACTGAAGTGATTGTGATGGTTTAAGTCTTCTGAAGGTTGATGGCTTAAGCACTTGTATACTTTGTCTTAGAGAAGAATTTACTTTCTGCTAAAAGTGATAACTTTTTGGATCTTGCTTGCAGATACAAACAGGATAACCTATATTGCAAATCCTTGTGCTTTACAATCTTGTTAGCCATAATGTTTGTACCAGTTATGTTCCCAGAGCCCTATTAAAAAAATTGAATTTATAACTAATGTTGTACCTTTTAATTTTTTTGTACCTTTGGTTTTATTTTCTTGTAAATTTGTTAGAAATCTACTTTTATTTGTAGTTATCTATTATTCCCTTAGCTTAATAAGTAAAAAGACCTGGAGGTAGCTAAAAAAATACTGGTAAATATGATTGGTCTAGATTTGTTACAGCATTAATTAGGTTTTTTTGTATTTGTTGTTTAATGTTTGAGAACAATTAGCAAGTTTGATTGAACTTAGAAATTGTCTATTCATTCAATTCTTCATTCAGCAGGTGTTTTTCTGTTCTGTCTTTTGTGCTGTCTCTGGGAAAAAGAAGGGCACGTATATGTGGGAATATAAGCATAAGGGTTCTGCTTGGTGCTAGAAGGACATTTTGTTGAAAATCTAATGTAAATAAATGAATCTCCCCTTTTTAATGAGGGAGAGTGTAGGAATAATGTAAATTTAAGATGAGAAGGGTAAGCCTATGGCATGTTTCAACTGTAGAATTTACTTTATTAAAGAACCATTTTCTACCTTAGAAGTACATGAACTACTAACAAGCAATTCTCTTTATCCACTCCTTTTAGTTGGAAATAAATAGCATTGGCTCTAGAGTTATCTTATGACCCAGATGAAGTAACAGATGACAGTTTCAGGAAACGTCGATTCTGAGCCTTGAGATATACTGAGTCTAACTTTAAATGAGCAGACTGGAGTTGGTTAAATAGGTGGAAATACAACTGATTAATAGTTTGCAAGGAGGGTTGGCCAAATAGCTCAGTGGATTAAAGTGCCTGCAAGCAGATATAGGGGACAGGGGTTCAATCCCTGGGCCTGTTGTGCTGCCCCCCCCGGGGGGGGCACAGAAATGGCAATTGAGATTGAGCGTGGTGGCACCTGTAATCCCAGCTCTTGAGAGGCTGCAGACAGGCAGATCACAAGGAGTCTGACCAGTGAGACCCTGAACACCCTGTAGACTCTTCCCTAAAAAATACGAAAAGAAAAAAAATGTTTGCAATGTAGTGGCCTTTTTTTTTCATTTGTAACTGTGGTAATTGTCTTAAATTCAGGAAGATATTTAAAGCTTTTTGTTTCTTAGTTTAGAAATTTGCAGTCTATATCGAATATTCATAGAAGAGAGAATTATAAATGAGAAAGTTGTTAATACTGTATGTGTTGGTGTTGCTGTATAAAAAATATTTTTCAAGACACTTTGTTTAGAAGTATGCCCTTTAAGTTCTTATTTACAGTTTTTTTTTTTTTTATTTTATGGGTACTGAAAGTTCAGATTAAAACTTTTCAACTGAAAACGTCCAACAAAACATTTGAATTGTCAAACATAATATAGTTCTCATTATGTTGTCTCAGAACTGACACTAAATTTTTAAATTTTATTATTAAATTTTTAAATTTTTTATTTTATTAGAATTTGTGCTCATGGATTAGTCACTGTATGCATTTTTGAGTTTATTTTGTTGTTTTTGAGAGTCTCCCTGTGAGAGGAGGCTTCCCTGGTGTTTGTGCCTCAGCCTCCTTGAGAGCACAGCTATATTTGCTTTGGGTTTGGGTTCTATGTGATGTCACTTTTTAAAGGCTCTTCCAGATTTGGAATTTATAATCCTCTGACCTTCAATTGTGTGTTTGTGCCTTATCAGCACCTACCCCAGAGAGTGAGCTGCCTGCTGTGGCTGAAACTGTTGAGGACTTGTTCACCTTATAGGACCTGACCACACCCATGCTGAAAGGAAGGAAGCTTGTGAAAGGGACAGGCCCTCAGACCTCACTGGCTCATTAGACCCTTGCAGTTTTCACAGCAGGCTCTTAGGTAATTTAAAGTAATTGCAGGTCATCCATTAAACCATTTTAAATAAAGCATATGGAAAGATTAACAGAAGCATATTTTAATTCACATTAAAATTGGAGAAATAATTTGGTCATCTCGCTGATTGGTAATTTCACATAAATGCTGTTGAAACACTTGGAGTGGCCTCAGTTTATCAATGTGTGTTCTAAAAATTTCAGTTCTAAATTGTCTTTTTTGTGGCATTTTTCACACTAAAATGAGATTGTCTATGTAGCCAGCCACTTATTTAAACCAGAATGTTGCTGAAGTACTATTGTGATGATAAGTAAAAATTGATAGTAGTATTGTAAAATAAGTTTTAGAGGAGGGTGTTAAACATACAAGGTTTGTTTTGTTTTGATTTGTTTTGTTTTTATCAATGTCAGTATTTACACAATTGGACCAGGTTTATTGTGCCCAGGTAAATTGTCAGTAGAAATTTTTAAAGTGACTATAGCCTGTTAATCTGTGTTTCCTTGACTTCTGACAACCTTTAAGTGTAAAGCACAAAAGTGATTCCAATGAGCTTACTTTTTCATTTCCTTTTTACTGAGATTCTTGAAAATTTATATTTTACTCTAACGAATTCACTGTCTCATACCTACCTATCAGGGAGTTTATGCTCTCCATATTATTGATATGTTGCTCTGAAGATTATATCTTAATCTCATGAAGTTTTTTAACAAGTCTCAGTGTTTTTTTAATAAGTTGACCACATTAATAGCATTTATGGGCTAGCTACTTTTCCTTTTCCCTTCTCTTCTCCTTAGTTCTCCTTCCCGCTTGAATATTTTCTTCTTACTTCATACCTAGTAGACATCTTGGTCTTTGTTTATACTTTGTTTCTCAGAGAAACAGTATAGTATTTATATGTGTGTGTCTGCTTTATTTCACTCAAAAGTATGGGCAACAACAAAAAGAGAACATGGTCTCAAGATGTATCCATTTACTGAGAAATGTCTCATGTTTATCCTTCTTAATGGCAGAATAGCACTCCTTTTTATTAGAAAAATTTCTGGGTTCCATTACTAATAATCCAACTCAGGCACCACTATCTCCTGGGCCCCTCCTCCTCATCCTCCTTCTTTTATTAAAAACTTTATTTATTTATTTGGTGGTGGTAGGAATCAAACTCAGGGTTGTGTACATGGTAGACAAATGCTCCATACTTCAGCCACATCCTCACCACTAAAACTCATTTGGTAATAACAATTTTTTCGTTCATTTCTCCCGTAGCAGTGTAAACCTAACTTTCTTGTGTGCTACTCAGAATTGCTCATTTTCTTTTTCTCTTTCCATGATACTAGCCATATAGTGCCTGCTGCAGAGTTCTCTTGTTCACTTTCTATATGATCGTGCCTGTATAGATAAAGTTTTATGAAACAAATGATTTGAATTATTATTTTTTTAACCAAGTGTGATAACCCCTCAGATTCTGTCATTGAATATATTTTGCTCTATTTGCTTTTTCACCGATACTGTGCCTTCTGCTTTTTATACTGTCCACTACGCACTTTTCATTTTGACTGCCATCGTTGTATTTTACTCTCCCTTTCTTACTCCGAGTTTCTTGTGAAATTATCCCAAATTAATTTTTACATTTTACCAAGTGGTGTACATGGGATGGCAAGACTGCATTTGGCTTTTGCCTATGTACTTTTGCTTCATATTCTGGTCTATTCCTGTTTTTTTATGTTCCTTACTAGGTGGGATAAGTTTTTCTTGCTTTCAACTCGTTTCTCCTTTCTCCACTGCATTCTAAGACCAAAACCACCTGCTTAAATCAAAGTTAGATCAGATAATTTTTTCTCTTGCCTTATTGTAGAATAAAATTTGGGAATTAGCTTTTTATTGCTCTCTTAAAATGAGAGAGCTTAGAACTGTCAGAGATTGTCCTTAATAGCATCAGTAGATACCAACTATAGGACTGTGATAGAAACTAAGCAGCCCTCACATTTGACAAATTTTTGAAACTGTACTCTTGTGTGCCTTTAATTTTGTCTTTCAGACCATTTTTGGGTCTTTAGTCTAGCACAGATACTTTTTTTTATTTTAGGACAGGGCCTACAGGGGGTACAGTGTCTCACTGTGTAGATCGGACTCAGTGATCCTCCTGTTAGAGCCCCCCAAGTGCTGGGATTACAGTGATGTGCCACCATTACCAGTCTCAGTTGCTCTCTCAGCATGTTCCAGGGATGGGGCAGGCCCAGGAATCGAACTCCTGGCTCCTGCATCTGCCTGTGCAGGTGCTTTAATCCACTGAGCTATTTGGCTGGCTCCCACAGATATATTTTTAATGTTGGTTACAGTTTAGGTTTACCATGTCCCCCCTAAGTCTTTATTCAAAGGCAGTGCTTTTGAAAGGTGATTAAAACAGTAGACATTTCACTTATTGGTGGATTAACCATTGATGAGTTCATAGCTAAAAAAGAGGTGGGGCTTAGTTCAAGGAGGTAGGTTATTACTGGAGACATAACTTGAAAGAGTGTGTTCTTGTCCTGTCCCCCTTCCCCTGCTTTCTGGCTACCATGAGTTGAATAGCTTTCCTCTGCTAGATGGTTTCACCATGCCATTTCTGCCTTGAGTTAGCTTACTATGGACTCAACCTTCTCCAGCCTTGATCCAAGTAAACTTCTTTAAGTTGCAAGTGTCATGTATTTTGTCCTGGCAACAAAAAAGCTGAGTAATACAATGACTAAGAACTGCACTATGCAGCTAATAAGTGCTATAAATTCATTTGTTTATTGAATGAGTAACTTTGGATACTTTGAGTCGGTAAGGGGGTGAAGTTGTTCTTCATTTTCATGTTAAATTTTGGTTTTTGATGTGAGATTATCAGTTCTTAGTTCCAAAAGTCTGAAGGAGAAGCCTTTAGGCTCTGGATGTTTGCTCTTGGCATTTATTTCTGTCCAGTATTACTCGTATGTCTGTGATAATGGAATGGAAATTACTGGAAAGTAAGTTATAGTGAGGACTAACTACATGTGCAAAAGGCTTTATAATAATGTTCAGATGCTTCATGAGTGTGAGAAATTATTTGAAATTAGTGGCTCATCTTTAATATAGTCTGTAACTACAGTTTCTCTTTCAGCTAATGATTCAGGTTGATTTTTTTTGTTCAGCAAAGCAAATGGGTGCATTTTCCCAACCACCCGAGGCCCAATTTCTTACATCTGAATTCTTAATTTTAACTCCCAACTACTAGCATATTTGGATTTCTCTATAGTTCTATATTACATTTGAAGTTTCCAATACTCCTAAATACCTAAAAGCACCAGTGCAGAATTAACATGTATTTTCCCAAGTAGATGATAAATGGTGCAATTTTTCTAGTTTTAAGATTTTCTTGGTGCTTTTATGTCTCCTTTTTTGTTGTAGTTGATATTTTCAGATGACAAAGATTTTTGTTTTTTTTTTTAAATTCATTTGTTTATTACAGTGTCTCGCTACACATCATGGATTCTTTTTTTGCGGGGGTGGAAGGGTCAGCTCAGCCCGCCCTGGCGGGAGGGGCTGGCATGGCATGTGGTACTAGGGATCGAACCTCGGTCCCTGAGAGGCGCTTTAGACTGCTGAGGTATCTTGCCAGCCCTCAGATGACAAAGTTAATGAACAAGTGGCAAAAGTAAATTTTAATAAACATATAAGTACCTTGATTCTTTATTCTTCATTTTGGTGCACAAAACATGCTTACACATTGAGTATTTCATTATTATAATTTTTTTTTTTTTTTTCTTTTTTTGAGACAGGGTCTCACTATGCAGTTCAGGCTAGCCTTACACTCATTTTGTAGCTCAGGCTGGGCTTGAACTCACAGCAATCCTGCCTCAGCTTCCCGAGTACTGGGATTACAGGCCTGTGCCACCACATCCGGCTTCATTATTATAATCTTATATCACATGAAAGTCTTATAATTATGTACTTTATTGAAACCTTTTTTGCTCAGATTATGTATTAAACATGTCATTTTTGTACTAAGTTCACTGTATTCAGGTGACTTGGGATCTTGAATTACTGCCTTTTGAACTACAGAAAAATGTAATTTTTGAATTTGCAAAGAAAAACAGATGTTTTATTGACCACAAGTAAAATGCTTTAATAAATTAGCTTTTTATAAGATAGGAACTTTGCACTTTATAAAATGCAAAATTATTTGTATTTGTCATTTATCATTATGTAAAATTCTTTTCCTCTTTTCCTTTTTACTAGGTCAGTGTGTTTTGTGCCCATTCTTCTGTCATACAAAAAAAGGAAGAAATATTGCAGTGAATGAGGATTCCTCTGCATTTTAGCACTGCTTTTTCTACTGTAGTTGGCTTTTGAATGAGGATGACAATGGAAGAGATGAAGAATGAAGCTGAGACCACTTCCATGGTTTCTATGCCCCTCTATGCAGTCATGTACCCTGTGTTTAATGAGGTAAGAGGTAAACATTTTCTTATGGTCTCTGCAGTGCCTTAATGTGTGCCGCATTGGTTTATTTTATTAAAAAATACTTGTAAAAATGAACTCCATTTATGACATAGTCATTGTGTCAGCATATAAATAGTGAAAACAAAACCAATTAGATGTGCTATTCCCCTCTGAAGAAAACTCTGTAGTGAAAAGATATTGAATAAAAGAATTATAAACAATTCTGTAAGGGATACAAAACAGTCATAAATAAAAATTATGATGCCTCCTATGAAGTAAAAGAAATGCATTAACAAAGAAGTTTGCAGGACCTATTTTAGGGGTCAGGCTTCACTAGAAAGATACAGATAAGCTATAATCAGAGATTTAAAAGAATGTTAAGGGTTTAAGATGGGTATAGTTGATGAGGTATGATTGAAAATTATTTTAAAAAGGCACATTAATCCATTTGAAACCCTTTTCCTTGCTTCAGACACATTTACCAATCATTTTTGCATCTTTCTGAAGAGTTCTGGTAGTTCTCCATCATGCATGTATTTTGTTGTGTTGTCATAACTGTCTAGTATGTGGAATCAGTTCAAAATGTTTGCCTTTCCTGTTCATTTTAACTTTTGGGAAGAGTCGGAAGTTTTATGGCACTGGAGCTGGTGAAACTGGGTCACACTCAGCAGCAACATTAACACTGTTCTCGATCATTTTTGATAATGAAAGAAAGCTTCAAGAACTGCTTCAGTGAGTAGCAAGAATTATGGGACTCGTGTCTTTAAAGCAGGGGTTAGTATATTGAGGGAGATTAAGTCTTAGTGTGATGAGTTTTTCAGACTTAAGCGTTCAACCATGTATTTTGTTCACTTCTTATAGGCAGTACAGCATGCACAAAGATCCTTTAGTGACTATTCACGGTGGTCATAGGGCATGTTTTTAAAATTTGTATTTGAAAAATAGCATTGCATTTTATCCAAAGAAGAAATTTCTGTTGGAGAAATTACCAATACATTTTGTTTTTTTCTTTTAAATTATTTTTAGTTTAATATATACAGAGAATTCTAGAGCTGAAGCCCTTTTATGGTTATTTGTTAACACCTCTGTTTCTAATGTGAACTAAAGGCCCAAGGTGTGAAATCATTATCTTTAATTACCAACTACTAAATTCAAATCTAGGTATTTCTGACTCTGTTCAGTGGCTTCAGCATTTCTTAAAATTTAATTTTTTTTTTTTTTGGTATTTTATATAAGTTGCTTTCAAAACTATTAACCTTATTATTGACATTATTGGAAGACCACCATTTATAATGTCTTTTCATTTTTGTAAAAGATTTTTCTTATAGTGAGATTAAGTTTCAGATCCATTTTCCCCCACATTATTGACCTCAGTTTATGTGTTTTATGATCTTAAGCTTTGGGAGCAGTAGTATCCCTTTCCACAAGGAAGTTACAGATTTGTCATATAAAACATACATATGGGAATTTCAAATACCGTCAACTACTATCTGAAGTAGCTTCAGATTCAGCAACATAAAGAGAAATTCAACATGGTAGCTTGGGTAACAGTTGTCTATTTGTTACATAAAAGGTTTTGTGGGCAAGTGGCCCAAGGGCAGGATCCTCAGAGCCTCAGAAAGTTCTGATGTGCTCAACCATCTACTATAAAAATCTCACTATGCAGGATAGCTGTGAAGGTTCATCCTATGGCCTGTGTGAAGTCTTACTCCAGCTGAGTTCCCTTCCTTAAAATAACTCCTCTGAAAGATTTCACTTGTATCTGATTTTCAAGAACCTAGTCTCATGACCAAACTTGACTCCAAAAGAGGTTGGGAAATTGAGTTTTATTACTAAGCAGAACACATCTTTTGAATGGTAGTGCTCTTACAGTTTGTTATTACATCTTTTGGAGCTGTCAACAAATGATTAATTTCACTTTTGTTATTATATTTTACTTAGTTTTTTTCAGGTAGTTATTATTAGAAGCAAAGGCATCATTTCTGTTCAGTCAATACTGAATGTCAGTAATACTGGCTAAGTACTCTGCTAGGTTCTGTAGATGTGAAGTAAAATGTAATGCACCATGCTTAAAAATCTATTAGGAAACACGGATTTTTAAGCAAATGGGTGCATTTTCCCAACCACTCGAGGCCCAATTTCTTAGTTATCCAGGTGCTTAGAATGAAGTCAGGAAATAGTCACTGAATGCTCCACCCAGAGTTATTCCATATTTTCCTATCTGTACCTAACTTGAAAAACTATTGGGCAGAGTTGTTGAGGTGAATTTTCTATATTTATGTGATATGTTCAGTTTTTACTTGAGAGGAGGAAGATTTAATATTATAGAATTTCAGTTTGATTCACTAGTTACTGAACTAAAATGAGAAAACCTCTAACCTTATGAATGATCTTTTTTTCTACATATGAATCGCTGTTTGAATCGTAATTTTGCAAAAAAAAAAAATTATATAGAGTATAGGTCTCTGGTAAAATGAACTGTTGGGATTCATACTGATAAAAATTATTTTCATTTTATTCATGTTAATAATTTGGAAGAAAAAGATGACTAGAAATGAACTAATAAATCTCTTCTGTAAATAAAAGTGGTGAATTTTCTCCACATGGGATCTAAAAGTACCTGTGGCTTAATGGGACTAAAATTAGAGTCCATTGCTCAATGACTTAGTCGGTCTGAGAACTAATTATTAGAAGTAAAATGTGAAAATGAAGTAACTGAGTGTAGCAGACTTGAGAGATACCACAGCAAGTTTCCCTGGTCTAATTCTTAAATTGAATTTGCTGAGCTAAAGTCATAGTATGAAGCCTTTAAAAACTTGTATCTGTCATGTATTCAAATGCATGTTCAGAGCTCCACTGAGTTTTGGAAATGGTGATGATAGTGAATGAAATTCCACTTCATAGGTAAAATCTAGGACTTGATTTAGAAATGAAATGACAACATTATTGTGCTTTCAAATGTAAAGTATTGATTAAAAGTATTTTGTTCAATAGTACCATTATTCATTGGTAGTCCAATATGTTAAGTAACAATAAGATACTTAGTGAATTAAACATTGATATTGTAGTTCAGCCACAAATTTCTCCACAAGTCTACTAATCTAGAATTTAGTTTTGAATTACACTGCTTTTCTTGATTTTGTTGATTTAAAGGTAAAAGTGGTTCACATTAAACTATCAGAAAATAGTAGCCCACCAGCAATGAATGTTTTACTGTAAACCTAAATGATTCACTAACTTTTGTCTGTATTATATAAGTTAAAAAGAGTTTACTTATTCTCACCGTAACAGTTGATCCCCCACTATAGAGGTTACTAGAAAATCCTGTTGACATAGACTTTTATCTAGTGGAACACCCTTATGCCCAGAGAAACTTTAGTACTACTACCTCAGCTTACAAGGCAGTTATTTATGGCATTCTGGGAACTGGATGATTGTAAGACTTGAAAAGGCTACTCTAAGAGCCGAGAAGGAGTGTTTCTTGTTTAATCAGCTGTGGGGAATTCAGAGTCCAAATGTATTGCTTGCAACGTACATGTACTAGGAAATAGGTGTCCTTGTTGCATAATGGAATAACTGATTTCTAGAACCCTCACACCAATTTTAGATCAGGGTCTCATCTAACTATTATTTCTTTCTGATTCTTTGTATGGGAAGGAGGAGAGAGAGACAGTACACTTCTTCATTTTGGATAAAATAGCCTATCTTCTTTTCCTGTGAACTTTTAGAGGATTTATTTTTAAGATACAATATAATTGCTGAAATAATTTATGTCATTTCAAGAAACGAACAGCTTTACAACTAAACATGAGTTTTAGGTCACCAGGGGCTAATACATTTTGTTTATTAATAAATCACACAAAAGAATAATCCTCAAATAATACCATTCCATTTGGAGGCTCAGAGTCAGCTGTTTCTAATTTTTTAATTTTTTCCTAGTAAGCAAATGACACTTGGGAATGCTTCTTCAGCTTTATCTACCTTTCTTAGCTCCCATCCTTTTGAGGGGAAATAAATAGCACATAAATAACTTGCACAGTGAAGCTGTTACATTTTAACCTTGGTCTTGGACACATTTTGGGCTTGAATTACTGCTCTCCCACATAGCAGGTATATTATCTGAACACAGTTTCCTTATCTGTATAATCAGCTTAAATAATACTATGCTTAATTCTTACAGCAGCCCTGTGAAATGGATGGTTTAAAGGAGTCTTTCAACATATAATATATTCTCTGACAAAATTGTGTTGTACTGTTGAGTTTTGTATAACATTGCTTGTAATGTTTTAATGATGTATTTTTAAACTAATTTGGTGGCTCTGCATAGCATTTGTGGCAATCTGACAGCCTCAGGAACTGATTATTTTTGAACCATCTAAAGAACTTACTATGTACAAAACACAGCTGGTTGCATTTGCTTTGTGGCAGCTTGAAAGCTGTTGGGTGACTGGTTGGTTCCATCTACTTCTGTTTTTCTGGTGTGCTTATTTTTCCACCTAACTCACCTCATTTTCATTTGAATCAAGAAAAATGTATCTGGAGCTTTTAATTCTTGTTTCTTTCATTCAGAAGATGAGTTATTAATTTGGTGGGGAGGGATTTAAGGTAAGGCATGCCAACATACGAATATCCAACCTTGCCTGATTTTGAGGAAGCAAGTAGATTTGTAGGCAGTATGGAGCCAATTAACCTAATTATTTTGGCCTTTAAAAAATAGCTTTCACAAGATTTTATGTAAGGCTCCTTAAACTTGAGCTACCAAAGGGCTAATTGGATTTTTTAAATTATGGGTTTAGGAAACTCGATGGATGTCACAAAAGTGTAGGAGTGAATTGATAGATAGTTCCAGAGGGAGTGGTGTAATAAATGAGCTCGCCATGGAATTAAAATTATGCTTTTAAAATATTTTTTTAAAAAAGCTTTTAAAATATATATATTTTTTAAGTGACCAACAATGTAAATTTGACAGCTTTGATTTGGTATTAAGTGGTCTAAAAAGTTATCAAGAGTAAGTTGCAGGGCTGGGGAGATAGCTCAGTAGAATAAGCATTTGCTTGGTAATAGCAGGTCCTGAGTTCAACCCCAATGCCAAAAAAAAGAAAAAGAAAAAAAAAATGAGTAAGTTGCTGAAAGAATTCTGAAGTTGGAGAGTAGACAGAATGTGGGGTTAAAGTGAGAGCTAATGCTGACTGTCAGATGTCCATTCCATCCAAATGTACCTCAGCAGTTTTCTTCTGCCTGCTGTGAGATGTTGTATACTTCTGTCTCTCTCTACTTTTGTCTCTCATTCTAATATTCTTACTTTTCCATGGTCTACCGGTGACATCAAGTCCTGCATGCCTGAGGCCCAGGTGGTGCCTTTCCCTTGTCTGGTACCCTTTATTGCAAGATCCACTTGTAATGTTCCTACTCAGTTGGCCCTGAAATGTTGTGTGTACTATGTATTCACCAAGTATTTCTGTATTCTTCAAAAGGCTAGGATTCTTTTAGGATACTCTAGCCAGATTGTTTACCCAGCCCTTTAGAGAATATTGGATTCATTGAAAGTATTGGAAACAGAATTGATTTTTTTTTTTCTTCTCTAAACTTATAGTCATGTCTTTAGAAACCCGTAAAGGACCATCTTCAAAGGAAGATGATTTTAAAAGGCTAAGCCATTTTAAAAATCAGTTCAAATATCAAATATCTTTGTAACAACTTTCCTTTTAACTTCAGTTGTTGATGGTCCCACCACTTTTCCTGAGGCTACTTACTTAAATGTATCTTTTAGAGGTAAAGGACTATAGTCTGTTTTTTTATGTCTCCTCACACTGACTTCTTGCACATGAGTGTGATGGTTTTCATAGAGTGAAACATTAAACAGATTCAGTGAGAGGGTAAACTATCCTGAAAAAGAGTGACATCAAAGTAGCATTAGTGGTTTGTGGGATTTGGAGTTGAACAAATTTTTTTTCTTTTTTAATTTATTTGTGTTTTAACTTGAAGAGTGAAAAATAGAAGCAAAAACAAAGAGAAAAAATGACATAAACAGGGTAACATACAATGATACCTGTGTTCGTTTTCAACATAGATTTTCAAAACATGGATAGCTAATTATACAATCCAACACAGATCAACAGTCCACAATAGAAATGGGTTATCCATAGAAGTTGTTGACTTGAGCCATTCACAGTTCATTATATTAATATGACTTGACTTTATATATCTCCATTTTTATACTTTTCTGCTGGATGATTAAGACTGAGTTAAAGCAAGACCTATATAATAAAAAATGTAATTTTTGTATTAGATAAGGTCAGTCAGGTACCCTCAGGGTTTATCCTGTAACCCTGTAGTGCACTTTGTTTTTGTTTTGTTTTGTTTTTAAATTCATTTATTTATTACAGTGTCTCGCTACCCATCACAGATTCTTTTTTTGCGGGGGTGGGGGGATCAACTCAGCCCGCCCTGGGGGGAGGTGCTGGCATGGCATGTGTTGCTGGGGCTCGAACCGCGGTCCCTGAGAGGCGCTTTAGACCCCTGAGCTATCTTGCCAGCCCCTGTAGTGCACTTTGTAGATCCTTTGTCAGTGTCAGCCTTGTGGATGAGTCACAGTGGAGCTGAACAAGTTTGATGTGAAGCCTGTTTGTGAATGTAGTAATTGTTTAACATTAGATAAATTTATATGAACTAAATTTCTTCCTCTGCAAAATGAATATCATAGCTCAGATTTATTGTGAGAATGTTAGGTGGTCTGTATAAAGATACCCTATATAACTCTAGAACACTTGCTTAGTAAATAATATATAAATGTATTATATATACTATGTTAACATAAAATATATAATAATCTTTTAGAATATTATCAGAACCTACTTCTGTCAAAAGAAGCATTGGTAAGATGAATAATGTAGCACAAATGTTAAGCCTAAGAGAGATAATACTTTCAGTGTGGTAACATAGATCACTGCCTAACTAGTACAGGCTTTAATTGTAGTTTTAAAGATAGTTTAGATAAATTTATAATTAAGAGATTACATCATTTCAGGAATAGGTATGTACTACTCTAGGCGGTGTGGATACGTAAGAGTAAAATAAGCCTCTTGAACTTATTGCAGGATGTGGTATATGGTATATAGTATGATTCTCAGCAGAGTTCATGTACTCTTCCACTTAGACTTCTCATTTAGTAAAATACATCTGACTGTCCTATGGCTGTATTTTTTTTTTTGTAAGAGATACATATAAACTTAATCTAGAAATATCAAGATGTTGGTATCTATTTGAGATCATTTTATTAGACCTTCGCTAGTCTTTCTGGGCTTCTTTTGCTTGTCTTTTGATCCTTTTGCATAGCAGTCAGGGCAGTACAGTATGAGTTAATGATGCTGATACTTGAAAGCATATGTCTGAGTCAGACCTTTGACTTGGTGAAAGAGGTCACTGTGTTTACAGACCCAAATAAGGAAATGGGTCTCTGTCAGGCTGGAAGCACTCATCTTGTCCTGCCTGCCTGCCTGCCTCTTTGTACAGCAGCTTAAGGTCTGATGATCTGTATTGTGAATTTTAATCTTAAGTAGTGTTATAATGACATGACTTATGTGGAAGTGGAAAACCTTTTTCATTTTTGAAAACATGTTTGTTAAATTTATAAGCTACTTCTAGTTCATTCTTTTCCCACATTTGCTTACTGGATTCCTTCTGGTTTCTTTTACCTGCTGAAGCGCCAAGATTTGTATGAGCTTTGTAGAATCCAAGATAAATACTAAAGCTAAATGGTTTGTTGTTTTTAATAGACAAATTATTTATTTTTGATGATTTTGTTGTTTCTGCTTTGAGCTTCAGTGTACATAACCTATAGGAAGGTATAGTTCTTGGCAGTTTTTACTAGCTTGTTTAGAAGTAAATTGATTTAAAGTATGGGAGTATTTACATATCTATATGTCATTTACAAAGCAAATGTTATACTTCGTTGCCTGGAGTGATCAAAAGGACTATCTCATGTATTTCTTTCATAATGTGGCATATATTCATGAAACTTTTGTAGACATTCTTGCTTACATACATTATTCTCCAACTTTTTTGGGGGGAGTGGAGGCTCTGCCTGTCCTGAAGGTGGGGCTGGCATGCATGTAGTGCCAAGGATTCAATCATGGTTCCCTGCACCTGCCTAAGCTTGCTGAAGCAGGTGCTTTAGACCACTGAGCTATCTCACTGGCCCCTTCCAACATTTAATATAGTCCTAAGTAAAAAATATATACCCCAATCCTTAGGGACTGTTGTCATCTGAATTTTACTGAAGCTAGTTATTTTAAGTTTGGCTTTTCTCTAAGAAATGATGTTATTTTTATGAAATTGTCTCCTAAGGTTGGCTGAAAATGAATCATATGAAGTATATATAAAAGGATATTTTTTAAAAACAAACATGTATTAGAAAAATAAAAGCATTCAGATAAAACTTTTGCCTTATTATTTTAAATAATCATTTGATAATAGAGATGAAATAAAAGGACAGTTATAATCTGCTCTAAATTCCACACGATCCAGGCTTCAATTAGAATCTAATTGATAGAATAGACTAATCTCAATTTAATCCTCAAAAAAGAGCTGGAAAGCAATTAAAAGGGAGCAGGGTGGTAAACAATTCAATTTGTCACACACCCACATTTTATGTAAATTTTCTAGCAGAACTTTAGCTGTGAAAACAGCATTGAGAATTTAACATTAAGGTTCCCACTGTTCAGTAGTTCCATAAAACATGTTTGTTTTTATATGTGGACTTAAAAGTTGTTATTTTGCATTCTGTACTTATATCTATTCTTAAGGTAGATTACATCTTATTTTTTAAAACAGGAATGAATAAAGAACTGAAGACACAACTTTCAGAGTTTCCATTGAAAACTATATAACCTGTTCAAATCATTATGATTTATAATTACTAACAAGTACTTCTGTTGAGTGACTGATAGAGTAGCATTATAATTACCACACAGTAGAATATTGTAAATGTGTTTTTCCCAAGATAACTAATAATTAATAATGATTTTAAATTTTTATTGCAGTTAGAACGAGTAAATCTGTCTGCAGCTCAAACACTGAGAGCCGCTTTCATTAAGGTGAGGAACAAATGATGGTTAATATGTATGTCATCTATTAATCTTTGATAATTGTCAGTTTATTTTCTTTCAGTGGTAAATATTTTAGACATCTTGAGCCTGTTTCAGTATACTTTGTAAGGTTTTAAAACACTACTGAAAGGTGGTGAACTGCAACTAACACTGTTTCCTCTACTTACCTTCAGTTTTTTGTTTTTTGTTTTCTTTTTAATGCATTTGGTTGTGGCAAGTCTCACTACGCAGATCGGACTCATAGTGATCCTCCTGCTCTCAGCCTCCCCAGCATTGGGATCACAGGTGTGCAGCGCTATGCCTGTACTCTGGCTGGCTCAGCCCTCCCTGGGGGGTGGGGCTGGCACAGCATGCTGTGCTAGGGATTGAATCTGAGTCCCTGCATTTGTCTAAGCAGGCACTTTAGTCTGCTGAGCTATCTCGCTGGCCCTCCTCTATTCATCTTAAACTTCATAATATAGAAGTTAATGATTTAACATTGACTCACAGTGGTATGACTGCAATAAATCTGTTTTGCCCTATGGATGAATTTTATTACTGGTTACTGTTTTTTTGTTTTGTTTGTTTGTTTTTTGAGACTGTTGCTGCTTTGCTGTGCTGACTGATCTGAATTCATGGCATCAAGCAGTTCTTTTGCCTCAGCTCCCCACAGAGCTGGGACTATGGGTGCATGCCACCAGGTGTGATTCACAGAACTGATTCTTAATTGAGATTAGTGAAAATTTTGGAGAAACATACATTAGCGAGTTTTGTATTAGTTCTAACATATTAAATTTCAAATGATAATCTGTGTCAAAAAAGATGAAGCTTTTTTGGTAGTTTTAAACTGTTTGGAAAAGGTGAAAACCTTTTCTAGCTAGTCTTTTATATCCATAATTCCAATTCTTGGTTTGCAACAAGGATTTTTTAAAATTCAATCTTTACTATCTATTTTTATTTGGAGAAAACAAGAATTAAAATGGACTTTCCCCAAATCAAAAGATACTGTTCAGTATTACCTTTAAAGATGATGCTCTTGACTTCTGTTGACCTTTTGCCCTAGTGAACCCCCTGCCGTGCTGTGTAGTCTGCCTGGTGCAGTCACTGACCCACAGAACCTGTGTTGTTATCCTCTGGCATGTTCTTCTAATAGTATTTTTTTTTTTTTTTGTTTGTACAAAGATTGGACACCCAGAGTTCAAGACTGAGAAAATCTGAGATTGTATTCTTTGATTTAAGCACAATTCTATTTGTTAGTCAGGAGCAGTGAGTAAATTTTATGTTTTTAAAATTAGAAACAGTTTAAATAAGACATTAGCTAGAAACCATTGAAAGTGTCCCCAAACAATGTACCCTAAGACCCAGCAGTTAAGTTAGATAGATTTCATGAAATATTTTACCAAATTTTGAAGAATAACAGTGATACCCAAACTCTGTTTGAAACTGCATTAACTAATATCTTTGTTTGCAGCTTCAACACACTAAGTTTGTTTGGATCCTCTTAAAGATGTCTTATCTATATGGATATACTTATGAATTTATTTGGATCTATTTAGTAGCACTATTACAGGTATATTTTGGCACTAAGGCTATTGTGAACTGAGAAGACTAAGGACCTCTGTGAAACTTTTACAGTATTCTAGGGTTGGTATTTTAGGGCCCCAGACCAAGTTGATGTTGAAACCTTTATGTTCAGACTTAACAGCATTTAATAATTTTAGCACCTTCCTATAACTTATAGAAATGCTTTTCTGTTGACATTTCCTGCAAGCATATAGAGACTGCTTCCCTGCCCAACCCAACATAATTCATTGTATAGGTAGATTTAATGCTGAGAGAAGATGCACCACTGTAAACAGATACTGAAATGAATATAATTTTTTGACAGTTTACCAAATTAATATGTAACAGCACAACTTAAGCTGCATTTACTTTCAGAGGCTTTTGGGGGGGGTTGATTTTTTTTTTTTTTTTTTTTTTTTTAGGAGAGGTTTGTTTTTGGTTTTGGTTTGGTGCAGAGCACCAAGCCCAGGACTTTAAGCTTGCTAGGCAAGCGTTCTACTGCTGAGCCAAATCCCCAGCCCCTAGGCAGCTTTTTAAGTAAGTTTAATGTAAAATACATCCATGGAAAGAGAAAAATGAAAAAAAGGTTAGTAAGAGAGTAGATTCAATTGAATAGACTATTGTTTTTAAACCTCTATAAAAATAGTTTCCTGAATAGCAATTTAACATATATAATCCCTGAATTAAAATGAATTATTTTTTTTCCAATTTCATTCCACAACCTTTCAGGTTTGATACCTGAGTTCTGATGAAGAACATGTTAAAATGGAAAGAATAGTAGGAACAGAAGAAAGCTATAGCTGCACTGATATACAAAGTATGACTGAAGTGTTGGAAGATGCATTTGCTTGACACATAAGGAAGCAAAATGGTTGTCATCTGAATAGGATCATAAATTCTACCTGCTGTTTAATATTAGGGCAAAAAAAAATGAAGGAATCATCAGCATACAAATTTATTTATTTGGGGTTTTGTTTGTTTGTTTGTTTTGGCCCTTGTGCTTGCCATGAAGTGCTTATTACACTGAGCCATCTCCTCAGCCCCAGCATACAAAATTAAATTGTCAAGTCTCTAATAAAATAGAACATTTTGAATATGCGTGCATGCGTGCGTGCGTGCGTGTGTGTGTGTGTGTGTGTGTGTGTGTGTGTCAGAGAGAGAGAGAGAGAGAGAGAGAGAGAGAGAGAGAGTATTGAGCTATGGTCTTTACACTGACTGAGCTCTAGCATTTAAAAAAGGTTTTTTTCATTTTTAAATTTTGTTTTGAGGCAGAGTCTCACAAGTTGCCAAGTTACCCCGGTTGATATCAAACTATTTTCAATTTTCTTGGCATTTTGTGAATTTAAATGCAAACCCTCAAATACTCATGAGATGAGAGTCACTGCTTTATATCCAAGTTGAGCTGTTAGATAAGCTAAAAATTCACATTGTATTTATTTATCTTTTTGGTAGAACCAGGGATTGAACTCGGGCTCTTGCATTTGCCAGGAAAGTGCTTATTCCCCCAAGCCATCTCCCTGGCCCTCTCAATGTATTTAAACCAATGAAAACAATAACTGATAGATTACCAACATACATAAATCCTTTATTTCTCTGTTGTTTGTTAGTTTCTAAGAGAATGTAATAGGTAAGTAAGAAATATGAAATACTTGTTGTTCAAGTTGAAAATCAGACCATAGATATGGTAAAACAAGTTGAATACCATCCTGCCATTCACTTTAATAAAGATACCTGCCCATATCATTGTTCTGTCTAGGGCATTCTTAAGGAGTTCTTGACAAATCATCTTGGGCTTTGAAATTCTGGTTCTGTTCCTATATTTCAAAACTGCCATTCTTTTTCTTATAGGCCGAAAAAGAAAATCCAGGTCTCACACAAGACATCATTATGAAAATTTTAGAGAAAAAAAGTGTAGAAGTGAACTTCACAGAGTCCCTTCTTCGAATGGCAGCTGACGACGTAGAAGGTACTATCAGAAAAAGACCCATACTCGGCCTGATAATCGTTGGGAAACATCTTTCAAACCATAATTTGACAAAATGTCTTCCTTTTTCTCCCTTTATTTACTCTTTCTTCATTCTATTAGTGAGAGTGAGACAGTCTGTGTAAAATAGGTCATTGTTGATCTTTATTTTATATAGTATTTGCTACATTTAGTTGTATGAAGTACTTGTTGATGTTGTATGCTTTAATTTATTCCAGTTAATGCAATATATAAAAAGTTCTAGTTTCCTAAAAGTTCAACTAAGGAATGGCTATTTTTGTGGCAAATTAAAACATGGTGAGAGCATCTTGGTCTGATAGTGTTAATACAACAGTTTTCTTTCCTACCTCAGATTTAAAATACTAATAACCATTCTTTATGTTTCTCAATGTTTCAGTCTATTTTAAAAAACAATTATTATTTTTTAATCTTTTTATTTATTCAGTACAGGGTTTCATTACACAACTCATACTCATTGTGATCCTCCTGTCTTGGCCTGCCCAGCATTGGGATTACAGGTGTGCGCCACCATGCCCAGCCTCGCTTGCCAGGCAGGTGCTTGGATCGCTGAGCTTTCTCCCCAGCCCTCAGTTGTTTTTTTTAAAAATTATAAATAAGATTCATTTAAAACCATGAATAGTCATTTTTTGCATAAATTTCTCATATGAAGGGAGAAAAGTATATTTTAGCAGATTACATGAGCTGTACGTCTTAGAAGAAAGCCCTCATCGTTTTTTAGACCTCAGTACTTGTAGCCTGTTAGACTGTACTCTTTTGAATTGGTAGAGTTGTAGTTCTTCCAAATCTACAAAGTCGGCTTACTTTGCTTCTGCCAAGTCTGATTGAACCTCCTTTCCAAAGGAAAAGAGATTCCAGTGTCCTCAACCCTTATGTTTATGGTGGTGTTTGCATTTTTAACTGAAATTTCAAAAATACATTGAAGATTTTAATATGTTGTTGTGAGGTTTCAGTATAATGAGCTATAATTCATTGTAAGGGCTTTAAATTGTAAATTTCATAACATTATATAGTATTTTAATTTCTACATTGACTTGTAGTACTATTTTACTTGGAGAGAAGACTAGTTTGCTACAGGACTAAACTCTAAATAATTCTTTTTGCAACCATCTTTCCTCCCATACCACCTTGGACTATCATTAGAAATTCTTAGACTTAAATTTGGCAGGGAATTGCATGATGTGTTTTATTGTGTGTGTATGTGTTTTGTCAGAGTATATGATTGAACGACCAGAGCCAGAATTCCAGGACCTAAATGAAAAGGCACGAGCACTTAAACAAATTCTCAGTAAGATCCCAGATGAGATCAATGACAGAGTAAGGTTTCTGCAGACAATCAAGTAAGTGATTTTTGTTTTAGTTCTTTTCTAAAATTACTTAAAAAAAAAATAGTATTTGTTATTGAAGTTTTTATTTTGATATGATACCAATATTAGAGTGAAATAAAATTGAAATCCTTAAGTGCTACATTTCTCTTTATTTCTAAGGTTTGTCTTTACAGTGTAAAGCTGTCTTTACATTCTTAGATACTTTTATGTTCTATTTCACTTTTAAAAACAGTGAAATGTGCATAAAGAACATAATATGAACTATATGAATAATACACAAGTGTCAGATTCAGCTGAGTGGAGAAATTAGATAAATCATACAGAATGTAACAAGAAGTGACAAAATTTTTATGTTTAATTATTTCATTCCATAAGTCATTAGGATGATAAATGCACTCATACACATAAATGCCACTTTCTAATAGTGACCAAACTCAACCTTGAGATCCTTGCTTTTGAGAAACAGCTATGTAAGGCTCAGAACCTGCAAGGGGCTGGGCACAGTGATTCCAGGAGTGTGTACATCAGTCAAAAAGGAAGACGCACACTTGGCTTCTGCATGTTTATCTTTAAACTAGAAAGTCTGATGGGTATATTAGCCTCAACTGATAGAAAATAAAACCAGCAGAATAATTATAATGTCCCTCCTAACGCAGTGTTTTTGTGAAACCATACCTAGAAATTTACCACAGGTTGTAGTTTGGAAGAGGCTGATGTGGAAGAATATAACCTTACGCTTAAAATAAATAATTTTCCTCTATCAAAAATGGATTTCTTTGAGAGTTACATTGCAAAATGCTGTCTTAGTTAATATTGGCACTTGTTTTGAGTAATAAATATTATGGCCCAATCTAGAAAATGATGGTTCATAATTTTGTAAATTGGGTAGAACAGATGACTCTTCTCTTCAGTACAGGGTTTCAGTGCACAGATTGGACTCATAGTGATCCTCCTGTTTTCAACTTCCTCTGCACTGGGATTACAGTGGCGCGCCACCATGCCCAGTCTCAATGACCATCTCAGCGTGCCCCAGCGACAGGTGGCGCTGGACCAAACCCTGGTCCCTTGCACTTGCCTAAGCAGGCGCTTTAGTACACTGAGCTATCTTGCTGGCCCGCAACAGACTTAATAGCTAAAGTCAAAGGACAAGAGTTAAGGATTTTATAGTTTCACTTCGTAAGAAAGTACTAATTTCCTTTATCTATTTTTAATATGTTAAGAAAGAAGACAGTCAAATATTCATGGTATTTTGCTTTTAATATGTTGAAGTAAATATATTTTCATCTATAAAAGGTAACATTGTCAGCATTTTCAAAGTTATTTATTTCTATTTTTTCCAGTAATATAGTTTTTATTTTTTATTTGCCTTGTTAATTGTATATATTGCTAAACTATACTGCATTTCTGTGGAAACTTGAACTTTAAAATAATATTATCAGATTTTGTTTTATATCATTGAAATAGAACTTTACAGAATAAGTATTATGTAAATTGCAGTCACAGAACCTGTTAAATATTAAGCACTAATATTTACATTTGTTAACTCATTGTAGCAACTTGAACAAATGGAGAAATTGAGACCACTTTCAAGGTCCCAAAGAAATCTGAGTCCCAGCAATCTGAAGCAGGGTCTTCTCTGCTGCTTTCCATAGATTCTTAATGTTTATCTAATCTTGTGATTGAAATGTTTCCACTATTTTAGAGAAGCATGTTATATAGGACATCATATGTAGGCTGCCAGTATATAAGAGATATAGGAGCATTTGTGATGGAAGCTGGGTTAGAAGTGGGAAGCCCAGAGCCTTCATTGTGTTACTTTTGACACCTTTTCCCCCTGTAGAGTCCCTGAGGTATCTCTGTTAAGAACCTTCTATTACTCTAGGGGCACACAGTTCAAAAACCACATTATTAACACTGACATTCACTTATAAGGAAGTTGACCTTTACAAATTACAAACCTTGTACATTGTCTTTGATAGAAGTTGTATTAGTGCTTTTCTACTTCCTTTGGGAGGAATATATGCTAGTAATACTTTTGTTTTCTGTAGTGTATTTAGCACAAATGAATGTAGAATAATGGCAAGGGGAATTTGATTACAGTGGAACTGTATTTCCTAATCACTTAATGTATGTTACTTTTGAGACTAAAACTCAACCATATATGAATAGCACAGATGGCTGAGGTGTAGTGATTCCTATCACTGTGATAAATACTAGATACATTTTGACAAATGTTACTACTATTAATTATTTTACAAATAAGTAAATAAAATTGCACCAAAATAGAAAATGCCTCATCCTTGAGGTATGACATGTTGCACATGTTGCACAAGTACTTTTTCTTTAATTTTATAAATTAAATGTTCTTTTTCATATTTTAATTATCCTCCAGTAGTAAAATGGAATGTCATATGTCAGAAACCATATACCAAGCATGACAGCTGATGCTATTGATTTTATTAAATCATTCTTCGACAGAATTTATTTAAGGTCAATAGTTTTCATGATGGTTTTAAGAATGGCTTGAGCAGTATTGTCTATTTTAGACCAAAGTAAATAGCACACCTTTTGAGTATTGGCATCAACATGGATCATACAGAATTAGAAGTTTCATGATTAGAAGTTTCAATTTTCCATGTAGTTTTTTGATGTCTGTTTTCATCAGATGTCTGCTCTTTTTCAATGTTATATTTTCCAAAGGTTCCCCTCCTAAATGAACTGCAGATTGCTAAATTCCTTCTTACTTCACTCATGTCACTTCACTCTGTCTCTTATTATAGAATCATCTACTACAATTTATGCATAATTACAGGATGCTTATTGTACCCCCTTTATTTGTTTCGTCTTCATTAATTTTTTGGTTTTTGTTTGTTTTTGCTGGTATTTTCTCTTAAGGGAAACAAACTCTCAGTTAACCACTAATTAGCTTCCTAGTGCAAACTTTGGAATCATAAATGAAAATGCTCTTTTCTGTACAAAAGGATTACAACATTTGCGTGAATATTTCAGATTGTTCTTAGAGCACATTTTTCAACAGTTGGGTAGGTAATTGCTGCCTGAAGTCCAAACAGAAGGCCAAGATTAGAGATAAAAGGGCCTGGTCAGTAGAGTATAAAATCTCTGTACATCAAATCTTAGCTCCTGGTCTTCAAACAGCAGTGCTAGTTTTCACTTGTGGCTCATCAGTATAATCATGTGCAAAGATTTGTTTTGTTTTTTGCTTCTTTCTTCCCCTCTTAAAAATCAAAGACAGATTCCCAATTTTTAAGTGCAGATCTTGAGCAATCCCACTTGGTCCTCTTCTGTCCTCTTGGACAGAAGCTTTCTTTCCCCCAAGAAATATATTCTGCTCCTTTTTTATTTTATTTTATTTTTTGTATGTGGTACAAGGTGTACAGGGTATCACTGCATAGATCGGACTCGTAGTGATCCTACTGTTTACCGCCTCTCAAGTGCTGGGATTACAGGTAGCAAGCTACAACACCTAGTCTCAGTCCCTGTCTCAGCACTCTCCTGGGCGGAGCCAGCACAGCAGGTCTGGGAATCCAACTTCCAGCCCCAGCATCAGCCTAAGTAGGCACTTTAATCTGCTGAACTATTTAGCCTGCCCTTCTTTTAAAAAAAAGCAAATCTAGATTAGGATCTAGCAAATCCTTTCCTTCTCCTTTCCTTACTAGATGAGTTAAACACCCTTTTTCAGAACTTTTTCATCTGTAGAATGAAGCACTTATTTCAGATAGATAAATAGATGATATCCTTTTTAATTACTCCTAGAAGCACATTTTTATCAGCCCCTTTTTGGCAGAATGTTAAGCTATAAAGTGTGATTGTGTCTAAATAGCTTTGTGATCACTGTAATTTGCGTATGTTTCCATTTTATTTCCATTTGATATAACTTGATTGTGGATTTGGTGCACCTCATTCACGGATGTAACATGCATCATAATTGTAGTTTTTCTCAGATAATACATCATTTTACTAAGTAGTGATGGATTTATGTTCATTATAGCAGCTCATGAGAATTGTTACATAACAATACTGCTGTTGCTAAACTGGAAGCAAAAATAAATGAACAGGTGGCGTTTCCATGTAAAGTCCATCCTATTTGAATATGTACTGTTCTAGTATTTCAGCCTAATACCAATGCTTGTCATACAGGAGGTAAATAAGTAAGTATTCGTCAAATGTTATTTCTTCTTTAGAATAGGCTAAAACACTTTCTTGTTTATAGTAACAGTTTTCACATACTTATTTACTGAAAAATATGCTGTGAGTCACAGAAACCTGGACATTGAGCTTTTTTGTTGTTTTGCATTTATTTTTATTTTTCTTCAAAGACTAAAACTGAGATGTTTAGGTATGAAATAACTTAAACACGACATTTGCCATTAAAAAGTCAGCTGAAAAGGTTATGTTCCAGATGCTCTAGATTTAAATGTTACTCATTTATATCTTCACTTTTGTGTTACACTTGAGCAGCAAAAATAGTTATAATGACTTAGCAGCTAAAAGAATTAAAGATCTTTAGAGAATGATAGTGTTCAAGAATGAAAATTTCATAAGGTTCAGTTTGACAGGAAAGAAATGCCCATGAAGTTAGAACATGGAATTTAAAGACGTATTGATAAGAAAGACAGCAGTAGTTTAAAATGAGTGTACGCATAGGAAAGATAACTCAAATGAGAATCACGATATATTCACTTTGTCTTTTTAGAAAGGAGAAAAAGGTCTTGAGGCATAGTCAAAGAATGATTGCTGAAAAGGTTAAGATAGATGAACATTCAGATATTGTCTCTCCTGGCACCCTAAGTATATTTTGTTAAGGTTTGAAGGAGATATTCATTTGCTAGATACAAGGTGATGATGTGCCTGAGAGAAAAGAAGAAGGATATTTCTTCACTTCTCAGGAGGAATTTTTAAGGTTCAAAACTGGTAGCTATATAAGGTAAAATGTTAGTTAATGTAGTTTCAGGTGACACAAAATTTCATAAAATTGTGCATGAAATAACAAAAGTGGAGAGTGGTAGCTTGAATTCATTAACACTGAATAAAGTGCTGTTTATTTAGGAAAGTCAGTGTTAATTGGTAATATTTGGTCAGTATTACAAGAAAATCAGATCACTGAATTGTACAGACTCCCACTCTCACTCCTAGCAGCTAGCTGGCCCTTGCCAAGTTGTACATATGGTGCTCAGGAGCAAAGTGTGATTAGTAATTATATGAACATAGATGTACGCATGTATTCACACACTTCTTTTAGATGTAGCTGATTTTAAAAGTTCTATCTTTCCTTTCCTCATAGGGATATAGCTAGTGCAATAAAAGAACTTCTTGATACAGTGAATAATGTCTTCAAGAAGTACCAATACCAGAACCGCAGGGTAAGTTTTGTAGAACCTTCGCTAGTTGCCATCCTAAATATAGTTTTTCATCTAGTTAGGTTTATTTAGTTCCTTTTTTTTCGTTTTGTTTTGTTTTTGTTTTTGTTTTGAGTACTGGTGATGGAACTCAGGGTCTTATGCTTGCCAGTAGGTGTTTATGCCACTGAGCTAGCTTCATCCAGTTTTTGTATTGAATTAAACACTGAAAGAATTTGATAATTAGAAATTATGTCATTAACAACTGAGTTTGTTCTTGAATTTTAATACACTGGTAATATGTGTTTAAAATGCTTTCTTATAAAGTCTGCCCTCTGATCTTCTATTTGTGATTGCTACTTCTGATAAATAACATTTTTCTTACTTTTCATAACTATAGGCACTTGAACACCAAAAGAAAGAATTTGTAAAGTACTCCAAAAGTTTCAGTGATACTCTGAAAACATATTTTAAAGATGGCAAGTAAGTACTATATTTCCTTTTAAAATTTAATATATTCTATGGATTTATGTACTATTAAGGCATAAGTTTAAATTAAACCCTTCTACCATATTGCTAACACTCAAAGCAGCTTTTGATAAATGTACACTATGCGAAAATGAGTGGCTACTACTTCCAGCCATAACCCTAGACTAAAGCACTGCTGACAGGCTTTCTGAAAAGGGACAGATGGTAGGCATTTACGATTTAGTAGCAAGGGCTGTGGGAGCTGTCCTTCTTACAAGTGGAGTGGTGCAACAGCAGCCGTAAACATTGGGAACCAGGGGATATACTCGTGTTCTAATGAAAGCATATATAGAGAGAATAAAATGGAATTTTAATTTATACTTGTCACGTAATACTCTAGCAATAGAAAAAAGTTCACAAATATAAGAGCATTCTTTACTTCCTGACCTACTTTACCAGTCTGTGAGCAGTGGGTCTCAAACTTGAGTAGCATCTTTCAGTCTTTCTTGGGTGGTGCTTAGGAATTCACATTTCTAAAACCCTTTCCTGGAAGTATTGAAGCTGTAAACCTGGTGAGAACTAGTGCACTAAAATTGAAACAGTATTTCTCAATCTAATCTGGGTGTTAGAATCACTTGTGGTCACTTCTTAAAAATTGCACAATGTCCACTTCAGAGATTATGATTCATTTCACCTGGAAGGAAACCAAGGTTTAAAACGACTTATAAAAGCTCCAGGGCCTCAAGGATTGTGATCTGTGGGAGGCATTGTGTTTAAATAAGAATTATACTCAAAATGTAAATTGGACAGTATTTTAAGTTTACATACAGTTGGTTGTAGAGCACTATAGAAAACTTAGCAATTTCATATGCTTTACCTATATATTCAACAGAAAATTTAAACTGCTTAAACATTAAAAATTTAAACTTACAAACTGATGCCAAGACCATAACTTGCTAAACTCAGTCATATATGTAGCGCTTTGAAGGTAAAGTAGAAAGCTTAGGAATTTTGTACACGTGACCATTTTTTTCTAAAATTCCATTCCAGTGTCTATGAACTTTTATTAGAACAGAACTACATGTACTATTCCCTTGTTGTCTGTTGCTGCTTTTGCACTATACCAGGTGGAAGATGCGTAGTTGCTACTAAATCTCTGCCTCAGCATGAACATCTCATCCTTCTGTATTAGTTGGGATTTTAAGATCCCTGTATACATATAGCATTGCAATATTATTATAATAGTAATAAATTAGTTCTCATTTTCTAACAAACAAATTGAAATATTTATATTATGGATTAAAGATGATTGAGTTATATTCTTTTTTTAAACTGAGAATCAAACTTGTTACCTCATGTTTGCCAGGCTGGTGCTGTGCCACTGCGCTATATCCCTGGCCTTGCTATATTATATTCTATATTAATATGACTCTTAATGACTTTGTTTAATAAGTTAGCATTTATCTGAAAATATGTTTGTTTTTATTTGGTCTCTTGTGTTGAGCCCAAATAGCAAAGAATAAATTGAATAAAATAACTTATATGATGTCATTGTTATTTCTGATTCTATTTAATTAAAAACTATTGTGTATAAGCACATTGAAAGGTAAAAGTTAATTTTGAGCCTACTTTTCAATAACCTGAGATCCTTTACTGAGCATCAGGATTACTCACACTTACTATTCCTTTTTTTTTTTTTCTGATTTACCAGCTTCTGCATTTCAGTTTTTTATGTTTACAGAATGTGCTACAACTTTTGTACAGTTTCCTAAAAATGAAAAATTATGAGTCTAATCTTTATCTTTCAAAGGGTGGATGACCTATTTAATCTATCCCTGTCCCTCTTAACATGTCCAGGATGAAAGTATAAACCAAGTATGGCACTAAAAACCCCACACACAATTGGAGTAAGACATCTATTCTATGCTCTAGTTGCATGAAAGCAGGCTGTTAGGAGACAGGGGGAGCATAAAGCAGGTTTTTAAAACATTTTGTATGTTGTTAGATTCCATCTATTGAAATCGCAACATAGGGAACTCTTATTACAAAAAAATATGTAAAAGCATTTTAGAATTGTCACCTTTTTTTAAAAATGAGG
Organism: Ctenomys sociabilis; assembly: GCA_004027165.1. Taxonomy (NCBI): domain Eukaryota; kingdom Metazoa; phylum Chordata; class Mammalia; order Rodentia; family Ctenomyidae; genus Ctenomys; species Ctenomys sociabilis. The sequence goes on from PVKA01000355.1 coordinate 189,409, forward strand.
TAATCAGATTATAGGTAACTTTTTAAGTGTTTATCATAGTCATTGTGTAGATCTTGAGGTTGAGTATAATGCCTAATTAGATTTTGTTAGTTTTGTGAAACCACAGCTGGAGACCACATAGGCATCCGCTTTAGTCAGTTTTTTGTTTGACCTGTAAGTGAACTCTAGTAGTGTGAGGTCCAGCCTATCACCAGCAGCCCTCCAACTCATTGCCAGTGTGAACCACCAGGGGGCAGTGATTCCTAGACTGCAGTTCAAAAAGCTGCCATTGATTAAACCCCAAACTAGAATAAAAGTTGTATTAGTACTTAGTACTTTTTTTCTTTTATTGATTTTGCTACTATTATTGAGAGTTGAAATGAAGTATAAGATTTCAAAAGTGAATGTTTTGAATATAATTAATGCTTTTTTTCTTTTTAAAACAGGGCAATAAATGTGTTCATAAGTGCCAACCGACTAATTCATCAAACCAACTTGATACTTCAGACCTTCAAAACTGTGGCCTGAAAGTTGTATATGTTAAGAGATGTACTTCTCAGTGGCAGTATTAAACTGCCTTTATCTGTAAATTTTAAAGTTTGACTGTATAAATTATCAGTCCCTCCTGAAGGGACCTAATCCAGGATGTTGAATGGGATTATTGCCATCTTACACCATATTTTTGTAAAATGTAGCTTAATCATAATCTCACACTGAAGATTTTGCATCACTTTTGCTATTATCATTCTTTTAAGAATTATAAGCCAAAAGAATTTACGCCTTAATGTGTCATTATATAACATTCCTTAAAAGAATTGTAAATATTGGTGTTTGTTTCTGACATTTTAACTTGAAAGCGATATGCTGCAAGATAATGTATTTAAACAATATTTGGTGGCAAATATTCAATAAATAGTTTACATCTGTTAAACATTTCTTTACTTGAAAAAAGATGCATATATATATGTGTGTGTATATATATGATCAGAAGACCAAGAGAACTTGGTATAATGTCTAAAGAACTTCTAATGGGAGCTTATTAGCGATTTATCAAATAATAAAGCAACAAGAATTTCTATATTTTGTCCTTAATCACTTTGGAGAAGAAGTAATCAATGAAAATATTTTTGTTAGTTATTACATACAAGGTACTGAATATTTTTCCATTATTTCTAGTCTGCTTTAAAAGACTTCTGAGAAAGCAATGGCAGTTCATAGTGTCTTCCCACTATAATGCCATTTTTGGACTGTGTGACATTATAGATTTTACTCTTAAGAAATTATTCTGGTATACTGGGCCCTAATATGCTTTGCACATTTTCCCCCCAAATAGCTGCAATTAATAGTAATTTAAAACTATACTAATAGTTGGTTTGAAATTGTCATGAGTGTTAATATTATATGCACTCTTTCAATGTGTATAATTTTGTTTCACCATAGAGGAGTTTTAAGGAAATTATGTATTGAGTATTCATGTGAAGTGATTTCATTTTTTGATTTTAAAATAAAGGAAAAAATCAGAATTTGTTTATCTTTTATAAAGATTTTAAATATTAAACTAAATTTCTCTTGACAATATAATTTACCCTAATGCAATTTAGTTATTTTTTCTCCATTTTTAAAAAATGAGCTTTTAAAGAAGTACTATGAAAGTTAAATCATTTTGATTATAGATGAGAAATATATGGAAAGAAACAAAAGTTAAATAGAGAATTGGTTTATAATTTGTGAACATTTTACTGGGTTTTTTTTTAAGGACATATAGGCAGTATAATATTTAGAGTTAGTCATCTATACCATTTATTTTTGACAAAACCTTTCATTCCTTCCTGGAAGGGGATACATGATAATTAGTAGAACATGGGAATATCTGAAGAAAGAAGACAGGTTTTTTTGGAGCAGGCTTTTCTAATGTAAGCCAAATCCACTCCTTTTCCTATACTTTTACTCTAGCGGAACTTGTCAGGTACCAGGTATGCCTGAAATCACTTGTTGGATAAGCCTTTGTATTCTATTTATTATTTTTAAGAGGATTATTTACGCAGCTGGTATCTTTTGGGGCCAGAGTTTGAATTGAGTTGTCTCCAGACTCAATCCTCTTTCTACTGTACTGTCCAGTGCCAAAAATATACTGCGCAACATGGTATTTCCTGGTTAACCCACTCTGAAAAATGAAGACAGGTGTGATTTTTTTTTTCATAAATCCAAATTTATTCTTTTAGGATTATTACTGTTCTCAATATTTAGGATTCCCCATCTCCAATTTTAAAAATAAAGTAATATGATAATTGTGTGGTTAAAAGAGTTATATATCCTTATTAGACAAAACATGAGGGTCACAAGCCAGTGGTTTTTTCATTTTTCCCATTTTTATATAGAAATAATTTCAAGGTTACAGAAATTTTGCAGGAATGAAAGCAGAACAGAGAACAGGCATATACGTTTTATCCACGTTAACCTGTTAAAACTTTACCCTCTTGGTTCATCTTTTACTTGTTTTTCCTGCATTAAGTCTCCTTACCTCTGGACCGTTTCTCTTGACCACTTTTGTCATATGTAGCGTTCACATATTTTTAAAGAGTACAGCGTCTTTTCTTCCCTCTGTAATACCATGTTCCTCAGTGATTAGATTCAAGTTACCCATTCTTGGTTTACCTGGTACTTGGTGGCTGTGTCAAGAGAGTGATACCTAGAAGTGTACAAGATCCATTTCCTGAGTTCTGTGTCTCTTAACATATAGTTTCCATTTCTTGCCTTCCATCTAATAAGCTGTCTCTGAGACTTATATCCATGATTGTCCTTTCCTCCAGGACTAAAATCCACTCATGAGTCTTCCTTCACAATCTGTACTTTGACAGTCACTCTGTGGTGATTTCCCAGCTCCAGCGTGCCTTCCTCATGCACTAGCGGCCATTTGGCTTTCTACTGCAAGCAGAAACCCTCTTGTCCCCTTTCCATCCATTTATCCATTTATGTGTCCTAAATTTATGTGTCTGGTATTGTAGACCCATGGTTTTCTATATCTTTTCAGTAGTTTATAATCCATGAATGTATTTTTCACTCAATCTTGGCTTTGACAGGTGAAACTTTCAATCTGTGTGGAATCATTTTCTTCAAATAATCATAGTGTCTGATGTTGGATGCCTAGATTTGAGCCCGAGTCTGTATGCTTCTAGGCTATTCAGACAACTGGCGAATGCCATATATGTACATATATTCACATCCACAGGTGAACAGACGTGCCCACATTTTTTGTGATTTTATGTATCAGAACCAACAAATCTCATTGGATCATCCTCACAGGATTTTTTTTTTCCTTGCAGTCTCCATTTTCTGTTTCAATATTTCTTCCTCAAAATTCTAGTTTCAACCAGGTTAATTACCTAATCCTACAATAAAACAGGTTTAGAATTGGTTTTGCACAATCACTGTGAAAAACGAGATTTATGTTCATTTCCCTCTTTCCCTGTATTCTATCTGAGACTAAGGGTATTATTGTATTATGTTTTTATAAACTATATTGATTCTTCATTTTTCGTCAGTGTGATGATAGTCTCTGAAATACAGTTGAGTTCTTTTTTCTTTTTTTTTTCCAGCTCAGCCTGCCCTTTTAGCAACGTTGGCATGGCATGTGGTACTGGGGTTCAAATCACAGTCCCCTAAGCTTGCCCTGGTGCTGTAGACTGCCAAGCTATCTTGCTGGCCCTGGATTCATTTTTAAAGTGTGCTTCCTCACAACCTTTTTTTTTTTTGGTGGAAAGGATTGAACTCAGCCCCTTACACCTGCCAGGGAAGCACTTATTCCACTGAGCCATCTCCCCAGCCCCTTCCCACAATCTTCCTTGTTTGTAAATTTCAGTGTATAGCACCTTACGTGCTTGTAGAAATAAAACATATTGAAAAAATGGAACTTTCATACCCCTTCCTCCCCATTCTCTACCCTTTGTAGATAGCAGTTTTCACTGTAGTTTTTTTTCTCTTCTATGAAGGGAAACAGCCTGGTTTCCTTTTGCCTCTTGCTTCCCTATCATATGTGTGGGACAACTGCCTCAGTTTCCCTGAGAACACTCAACTATTCCAGTCCTGAAGAGAGACCTCTTGAGATAATACTTTCAGAGCTACAACTGGGAAAAAGGGAAGCTGACACAGTTGGGCACTGTATTAACTGACCACTATCATGCTCTGTTGTTTTAACCAGTACTGTGGTCTGGGTAATTTACAAAGGTGAGATTTATTTTTAGCTCAGTTTCTGCCAGGCTGAGAGGTTGGGTTTAGTTGATGGCCAGCTTTCTGTCAGGGTCCCAATGTCACGTGACGGACTTCTCAGTACTCTACGTAACTAATGCAGGGTTATCTTCATAAGAAACTGCCAGCCTTTGAAGTAGCTACACCATTACAACCTCATCAGCAACATAAGAATGTTTTCCATTTCCTCAGCTGTAGGTGTTACTATAGAAGTTGAAGGATCAGTGGCTTTACTTTTCATTTTCTGGTAACATGATTGTAAAAATTTTTCATAGGTGTATTAGCTACTTCATATACATGCTTTTAAGTACTTTGTGTTTTTTACTTAACATCTTCACAAAATCACTGTATAGATTGTTCTCAGTGTGCTTTTTAAATAGTATTCCATGATGAAACAGTTTAGCTGGTCCATCTATTCTCCATGAGTAGGAGGTATTTAATATCTTGAAAACATACAACTAATGGTACAGTGAATGACTACACAAGCTACACAGAGTTAAAGGTGTATCTGAGTAGATTCCTAGAAGTGGATGACTGAAACTGAGGACATGAGTGTACATATTTTCCTGAATATTGCCAGTTTTCTTTCCATGAAGGTTGTACTAAGAGTGCATGAGGCTGTGTTCTTTAGTTTCACTAAAAATACATCAGAACATTTTAATTTTTCTCAATGTGATAGCTGAGAAATTCTATCTCTTGATAACTAATTTGGATTTCATTTATTACAAGTGAAAAAAAACAAGTGAAGTTCATATTTATAAGTGAATATGTTTTTCTTTTATGCTACTAAGAACTGAAACCAAGATGTTTGCACTGAGCTGTGTCTCAGCTCTTTATTTTTGAAACAGGGTCACTCTGAGGTACAAGTTTACCACTGCTGGCCTTAATCTTGCAGTCTTACTTCAGCTTCGCATAATTCTGGGATTCTAGGCATATGCTCTGAAAGAACCGTTTCAGGAGGAAATGGTTTTTGGTGTTTTAGTGTCGTCATGACCTTGACCTTTTATCTTCTATGCATATTTTTATCAAGTCATGAAACCATGTGGACTTAAAGATTTTTTTTTTTTGTTTAGTGTTTGATAACTTTCTTCTATAAAAATTTCTTATTTTTTTATGCATGGATTAGTTTGTTACATTATGTTCTTTTTAAAAGAATCTCTCCTGTTTTAAAATTCCATCAAAGTAACTCTTCATGTTTCCCTGTGTTAGTAGTAGCTCCCCTTTATTTCTTATTCTGTAGTTTTGCACTTGTTTTCTTCACTCAAACAGTAAGTCACTTGTTTTGAGTTTTCTAGGATTTTGCTCATTTTCTTGACTTACTGTTTTTCTGTCTTCTGCTTCCTAAATCCTACTTTTTTTAATCTTTATATTTTAATCGTTTAGTTTTTCTTCTAATTCTTTCAGTTAATGTTTCATTCTTTTAACTTGAGACAGTTGTCAGCGCTATGCAGACTTCCATTGCTTAAGATGTCTGCTAGTGATACATTACTGTCATTCTTCAGAAAGTCCGTAGTTTCTATTTTCTACTTTGCCTAAAAGTTAAGTAGGATATATTTATTTTCCATGTAGAAGGACCTTTATATTTAATTTTTAATTTCTGTTTTTATTTATAGTACTTGGGGGGCTGGGGATTTGGCTCAGCAATAGAATACTTTCCTAGCAAGCTGGAAGCCCTGGGTTTAGTCCTTGGCACAAAAAAAATGCAAAGAATAAACTTCACCTCAAAAACAATTCAACCAAAAAAATACAGTAAGATCAAAAAAGCCCCAAAGCCCAAGGCAACTGTATAGTGCTTTTTACTTCATGGTTCCTGCTGGTGGTTATGGCCTGATGCATGATCAAAATTTTTCCATAAATGCAAATGTTTCATGAATTTGCTTCACAAATGTGAATGTTTCATGAACACTTATTATATATTCTCTATTTGGATATATTCAAAATATATGTATAAAAATTATTTTTAGGTATCCTTTCTTTTGTTCACTTAAAATGCCTTGTACTCATGTTAATTTATTTTAGCAGTGTTTCAGTTCTTACAGTTCTTGTTCTAAGTGGATGGTTGCTGTTCTTTTACAGAAGCCTTAATATGATATGTGAATTTTGCCATTACAAAGTGTCTTCATCTTCTTTAATGATTTTTGAAATTTGTCTTTTGACCTTAAGTTAAACTCTTTTGCATTGATTTCTGGTTGTTAAGTCTGGGCTTAATTCTTGTATATCAGTTACAATTTGTATGTATTATGTTATATTACTATGTATCTTTTTTCCTTTATGTATTTTCACAGCATTCCTTTTATTTTGAGGAAGCTTGCATATTTTTTCTTCCTCAGTGCTTTGTATTAATATTTTCTACTTTTATTCTTAAACCTACACATCTATATTCCAGCTTCAAGTTTTGTATTTGTACACTAGGCATTAGACCCTAGAATCTTCACACTGAGATATATCCCACCCCAGGATTTTTGATTTTTTTTTCTTTTTGAGACTGAGTCTTGCTAATTCTCTGAATTCACTAAGTTGGGCTCCAAATTTTTCCTGCATTAGCCTTAATGGAAGAGTGGGATTATAGGCATGTTCTACCACACTCAGTTTCTGTAGGTCAGTTTTAAAACATTTTCTTTGACTTAACCTATTACCCAAGTGACAGTTGCTATTTGTATTCTACCTTTCCTTTTCTCATTTTATTGCACTTTTCTACTATATCATAACAAGTTCTTCTACCTATTTTATATACAGCTCTTATATCCATATTGGTATCTGTACTGTCTTATCTCCTCAGTTAAATACATGAAATGCTCAGTATTAGTTTGTTGGCCAAATGCTGTCATTGGCTAAAATGATTAGTGCCTCTAAAGCAAGGGTGCATCTGAAAGATCCTGTGGGTTTTGGGATATTCAACATTTTTTTTTTCCTACAGTGTTGATATTTGAAGGACATCTTAGTTGTTTATAGTGTTCTAATTTCACATTTACTTTCCTAAAACACTTCTTGAAAACATGATGTCTTTGATGCCCTGCCTTATATATAATTTTTGATAAGTCATTCCCCATTTCTGTTGCCTTTAAACTATTTCATCTTTTTGATTCGAAGGCCTGCTGGCTTTTCTTTCAGAATTTACTAATTATAGTAAATACCAAAGTGAGTTAGTCTAAGTCTGTTTTCCTTGTGCCTAGTAGACACTTATAGATTAAAGTTTTCTTTTACTTCTGGAAAGTTTTCTTAGGCTACAGCTTTAAGTACTCATTTTGTTCCATTGGTTTTTGCCCTGAGTTATCCAGTAAACGTATATTGTATCCTCTTTACCTGACTACCAGTTCATCCACTTTTTCTGCGAACTTTTTAACTCTTTTTACAGTTTGGTTTTCCTTTCTTAATTAAATTTTTATCCAAATCTATCCTCTATACTGTTGGGTCCTTGCACTTTAATCTGTGTCCCTGGCACAGTTTTTATTCTTTTTCTATTTCTCATACTCAGTCAACTTTTACTAATTTCTAGATGCATGCATTTCTCTTCTTAGTACTTTTACTTGTGATTCATTGTAATTTTTTAAAATACTGTACTTGCTTAAAGATAATTCTGATGGAATGTGCTGTACAATTTATTTAGCTGATTTGTATTGTATAGAGGAAGATTTATTGATGTTGGTGACAAGAGGATCAGAATTTTTCCAGTTTTTTTATATATGCTCAGTTGTTAAAATCTAGATAATAGTAATATATTAATTGATAATATGTATTTTATATATTTTTTTTTAATTTTTTTTTCCACTGGTTCGTTTTCTAGAAGCAGTGTCTCACATTAACTGCTACTTCTGTACCTGCCTCTTCTGTGTTGGTGGTTTTTTTGTGGTCTACCAGTTTGGGCCACTAATCTTGTACTTCATTCTTTTTTGTTTTTATTTTTGTCTTTTTGAAACAGGGTCTCACTATGCAGTTCAGGATGGCCTTAAGCTCACTTTGTAGCTCAGGCTGGTCTCGAACTCACAACAGTCCCCCTGCCTCAGCCTCCCGAGTGCTGGGATTACAGGCATGCACCACCACACCCAGCTTGTACTTCATTCTAAGTAGAGTTTTACTTGAAGTCTTTAGGTATCTTCTACTCCTTTTAACAGACTGTAAAATTTCTCTCTACTTGCTCCGACACAAAGAGCTGTAGCATTAGGGAGCAGTGGTAGCTCTTTGAGGATTTTCTTCAGTTACAGGCAATTTGAATGTGGCAGTATATACTTAAGGTATATTACTAATTTAATCTCCATGTTGATATATCATTTTATTTAGAAAAATACCAAAGAAATTGGAACTTGGCCATCGTTGTTCTCCAAACTTGCAAGCTCCTTTTTCGTTTTTTAAAATAATTTTTCAGGATGTCAAATCCACAACTCCTGAGAAGTACCGATAAAACACCTTAAGATGTCGTTTGGGAGGAGAGATTCAGCAAAAGCTGATGCCTGAGTCCTGTGACTGCCTCCACCGCCAGGGGAGCTGTGCAGACCATTGCGACAAATTGCAACAGCGTGCATTTTGAGTAAAACTCAGTTTTATTAATGATCATTAAACCCTCTGTGAGTATTCTTGGGCTGATGAAACAATGTACAATAGACTGGGGACTTAACCAACAAAAGTTTATTTTCTCACAGCTGGCAGTCTGAGATCAGAGTACTGACATGTAGGGTGCTGGTGAGAGCTCTTTCTGGCTTACAGCCAGCCATTTTTTCCATTTTCACATAATGAAAAAAGAAAAAGGTACATACAGAGACAGTATTAGGCAGCTCTGTTACTGTATCAAATGCCTAGATAATCAGCTTATGAAAATGGAAAATGTTTATTCATTTTGACTCACAACATGAGAGATTTGGGCCTGCAGAAGAACGTGCATGATGGAGCAAAACCAGTCACCTCATGGCTACCAGGCAAAAGAGAAATAAACAGAGCTTACAGCCCCCCTCAGGTCCCACTCCCAATGGCTGAAGGCTCCTTTTAAAGCTTTCACCACCTCCTTGTATGTGATGGCACCATGTGACTAATATGACCAAGGCTTTACACATGGGTCTTTGACAGACATCCTAGGTTTAACCCATAGAAGGGAGGGGGCACTGTGGTGTCCTCCAACTTACAAGGGTGCTGATGCTGTCACAAAGGCCACACCCCTCTGGCTTCATCAAAGCCTCACTGCCTCCATCAAGCACTGCATGTTTGGGCCATTACAATGCAGTTCATAGCACCAGAAGTGTAGAATTCAGGATTACTACAGAGAAAACAAAGTGAGGAATCAGTTGCCTAAAAGAATAGTATTGTTTGAAACAACAAAAGTGTATAGTTGATAATGTTAGGTAATTATGTACTCAAATGGAAACTAGTCCACAGAGAACAAAGATTCAGAGTACACAGGTAGTACCAGCCAGAACAAATTGTGAGTGAATACATATTAGCCAGCTTCTGTAGAGCAGAGATAACACCACACACACAAACACATACACAAAGAGAAAACAGCAAATGATGTACTAAGTTAGTCAATCCTGCAGATACACCAGAAAACAAAGCAGCAACTTAGGAAACAGAGCCTTCATTTTCTAGACCATTACACTTTCCCAGAGGGTATTCTTAAGTGAGAGGTAAAGTATACATTTTATTTTCCTAATGCTTATCAGTGTGTAGAATCACAATCCTGTCTCTTCTAGCTGTGTGTTCTTAAACAAATCATAAATTCTTGTGCTTCAGTTTCTTCATCTATAAAATATGGGGGCACACCAGACCAAAATATTAATCCTTTTTATTTTCTCTACTGTATTTTAAGGAGATTGGCTTAGTTCCTTTTCTCATTGCTGAGACTACTCCACACTCATAAGAGAGGAAATGTTGATTTAGCCCACAGTTTGTAGAGGTTTCAGTCCATCGTTGGCTGGTTCTAAGGCAGGGTGGCAAGGCCCATAGGCACCAGACAGGGGAAACAGTTTATGGTGGATAGAAGGGAAGCACAGCACATAAGATGACCACAGCTCTTTCTAATCCCTTATATTTTATCCAGGCAATTTAGGGCAGGTAGAACCTACACCCTTAATCCTAGTGCCCTTGAACATAGCAGCACACCATGAGTCAATCCTAACCTCACACATCCTAGATCTAGCCACCTCTGAAAAAGCCCTTCCTATTAGATACAAGGCTTTACAGGGACATATAGATGCACACCATACCAGAGTTGATCCTCACTGTATTTTGTCCTTTGTTGTCTTTCTACATTCTCTCTTATAGAAGAAGATGGCAAGGAGGATGGAGAGTGGGACTGTCAAGACTCTCCAGAGAAACTGTATGCATAGGATATACATATACTCAACAGAACATGTGTACCTCTGTTGGGTGGATAAACATATATTGCTGTATATTGTGAACCATTGGCTGGTATTTGGTAGTGAAACTGCTAAGTCTCAATTTCTGCATGGTGAACCAATTAGGTAGAGACATAGGAGAATTGATATTTTGGTTCCAGTTTGATATCACAAAGGCCTCAGAATCAAGAGAGCAATGGTGGAATTGCCAACCAAGGCTTTCAGACTGAAGATCCATTTTCTTGCCCAGCGAAGAGTCAACCTTTTGTTCTGTTCTAGTTTCAGCTGATTGGATAGATCCATTCTCATTATGGAGGAATTCAACTTACTGATTCAAATACTGGTCTTATTTTTAAAAATAGAAATATCCACAACAGTATTTGACCAATTATCTGAGTACCTCTGGTCTAATTGAGTTGTCACAAAATTAAAACGGGCCACAAGGAGGAAACCTCTCCCGGTGAGACTAGGAATGGAAGGAAAGAGCACAAATATCTAGAAGTAAGTATCAAAAATGTCTGAATTTGTAATTTAAGTCATGTAAAATATCCCATTGTCTTTGAAATGTGATTGTAACATCACTAATGAGGTCAATCACTATAGTAATTTTGTTTCTGAATATAAGGTAATCTTAATGTTTTAACTTGACACATCTGTAGTACAGGTTGTACTCTTCCCTGACCCCAATCCATGAAAATCAAACTCTTACTTCTCATCAACAAATAGGCATAGGGCTGCAGAAATAGCTTAGCAGTCTAAGTACCTGCCTAAGCAAGCACAAGGACCTGGGTGATCCCTGTACCACATGCAGTGCCAACCCTGCCCCAGACACACTGAGCCAGCCACCAAGACTGGATGTGGTGATGCACGCCTGTAATCCCAGCACGAGGGAGACTGAAACAGGAGGATTACTACGAGACTGAGCTGCATGTTGAGACCCTATACCAACTGCATAAAAAATAAGCCTCACATAAATGGTGCTTAATAAATCAAAACTTGATTCTTTCCACAATTCTCATCAGAAACCAATTAGATGAGAACCAAATCAGATTCGATGGTTAGGTTCAAAGTTGACCTTATGGGCAAATTTGATTCAGATCTCATCAGTTTAGTTTGCAACCAAAATTGTATTGAGAACTTACTAGGAAATAAGAGGCTGGGGAGATGGCTCAGTAGAATAACTGCTTCCCTAGCAAGCACAAGGGTCTGAGTTCAGTCCCTGGTTCTGCAAAAAAATTAAAAAAAGGAAATAAATCAGACTAGAACATAAATTTGTTAAATTACATAATTGAAGGGGCTGAGGAGATAGCTAAGTAGAATAAGTGCTTGCCAAGTAAGTGCAAGGGTCTGAGTTCACTCTTCAATTCTGCCAAAAACAAAAAGGAAAAAAATTATGTAATTGACACTATACTGTGAAAAAAAAGGAAAAAAAAAAATACAAAAACAGAAAACATGCCCAGAGAAGTATTTGGTATATAAAAGAGGAAAGACAGAGTAGTATCTAGCTAAGCACTTAATACAATGCTTTACTGAGTAGGCACTTCATAAATACTGAAGGAATGATCTATTAGATTTCTTTTGCTTAATGTCACACATTTACATCACACAAATGTGTACTACCTGCAGAAAATCTGTAGCGATGATAAAGTCAAATGAAGATAGAGAATGTTTATTTCTTGCAGCGCAACAGATAGAGCAGGGAGGAGGAATCTAGGTAACCTGATGAACGCTCAGATATTCTAAGGGATACCTAAGACAGTTTCATTTATTAAAATTAACATTACAGAAGGGGAGAAAGCCCATGGGGAAAAAAGCCTCACATAAATACAAAACTAAAGTTTTATACTGTGCCTTTTGATTATAAGACTTACAGAAGGGACAAGAGTTGTGGAGGTAGCTCAGTGGTCTAAAGGCCTGCCTAGGCAATGTCAAGGACCCAGGTTCAAACCCAGGTACAGCATGCCATGCTGGCCCCAGAACTCTAGGTACACCATGCTGGCAATGAGGAAGCCAAGACAGGAGGATCAGTATAAGCCCCAGCTGCATATTAAGACTCTGTAACAAATAAATAAATAATTTTTTTAAAAAAAAAAAAGAAGAAGAAAAATGTCCTGGACAGTTATTTTGAGTGATGCTACCTTATAAATGACAAATGTTTCGCTTGGCTTAAAATAATTATTTGGAATTTCTGGTTATGATGCTGAATAGGAAAGCAAATAGTAATTCAGGAAGGATGATTATGTAGGCACTTTATCTGAAGAGTAACAAATTACTAATAGGACATTCTAAGGGAATTTTAAACAGAAGACATTAAAAAGATTAAATTCCCCATGGAATTAAAATTACTATGGTGGAGTGCTGACCACTGATCTAATTCACCCCCTTTTTCACTGACATTTCTATTTCCCTCTTTGTCATGTTTATGCCTTTGTCTTTTTCTACTAAGCTTTTTTTTTCCAAAAATTGATTCAAGGAGTTTTTATGATTTTTGACAGTTTGACATCTATATTCCGCACAAAAGTGCGAAGCTTTTTCAAGCATGTGTTACTGAGGTCTTAGAGAAAATAAACCCAGTCGCTTGGTACCATCACAGGGAAAGAGCAGTCAGCTTTATAAATCAGCTATTCACAAGCTTATTGAATATCACATTTTCTTCTGTAATCATCCAAGGTGGGTTTTTCAAGTGTGAGTGGGAAATGCTTCTGCATTCACCACTGATTGAGTATCTGTTGCTTAGCTTTTCTTCCTTCAGTGGTGTTCACAAGAACCAAATGAGCTACCTCATTTTGCTTCAAGTTCATCTTTGAAGGAGATGGCGCCACAAATGGCTGCTGCCCCATCGTTGTGGAAGGGTGGTGATCTTTCCCATTCTCATGTGACCCTTTCCAGTAAAAATGATGAGTCCAAGGGAAGAAACCTCATGCAAGAGCAACACCTGCTGACTGGTGGCCTTAAGATAGCTAGCCCAGTGTCACTCCATTCAACCAGGATGAGTTGGGTGGCTTCAGATTCTTGTTCCACAAACCAGGTAATTCCAAGAATGGACTAGCATTGGGAAAGGAGGGTGCACGAACCCAGTGAGACTTAAAGCAGAGAGGGCACATGTGAGCTAATGTGAAGAGGCAGACGAACCCATAAGCGAGGAAAATCCACCAGAGGGTAAGTTGTCAGTTGAGAAAAGTAGACTAAAGTCACACACACACACACACACACACACACACACAAACACTGAAGAGTTGCTCAAGTGGCATCTGCATGAAATCCAGCTGGCTGCCATTGGCAAAGGAATCCAATCCTTAGCCTTGATTTGCCCCCCAGTCCTAATTCTGCAGCTCAATCATCCCTTCTCCTGCCTCCCTTCACTTTCATTCTTTTAATGATGTCAATGGTCATTATATGACAAATCTGTTAGTAGGTCACACTTCATAACCTGTCCTTTAAACCGTGGCTTGATGCAGCTGAATTTTCTTTTTCTTTTCTTTTTTTTTTTTTTTGGCAGAACTGCGGATTGAACTCAGGCCCTTGTGCTTGCCAGGGAAGTGCTTATTCCACCGAGCCATCTCCCCGACCCAAGGCAGCTGAGTTTTCTTAGATACTCATTTTGCTCATGCCAAAATACTACACTTATTCTTTTAATCTCATACTCCCTTGCAACTTGTATATTTCCCTACCTACTTTTTTGTTTTTAAGGTGAACTTTACAGTGGAGAAGGGGAAGGAAGAAAGAAATAATGAGAACCTGGCTATTCAGCACCCTTCTTTCTCCTGATCTTTGTACTTGTCAGTTGCAGAGTTCCCCTGGCTCTTCAGAATTTCAAGGGCAACTAACTATTTGCTTATAATTTAGAAAAGAATGATCCACAAGACTACCTATAACTCACTAATAAAACATAACTAGTTTCTTTAATTTTTTTTTCATTTTTGCTTTGTACATAAAAACAAAACAGGTACAAGCAGACGAACAAGAATAAAGAAAAATAAGAAACAACCATTACCTATTCCTGATGTGTTGAAGATATAAAACAGTAACAAAGACAGTAAAATGATTTCAGGTACAGCTTTCCTATGAATAACGAACAGAATCCTGATCTGCATTGATCCTTTTACCTTCGTCTCTAAGTTTCCTCCTTTATTTATTCTCACAACATACAAATCATCAGAGCAAATATATCTGGACACACGTAGCCACTCCTTGACTGCCTGCCGCCCTGAACTGTAGCTTAATGTTGCTCTCATACCCCTAATTGCTCATATGTTAGTAACATATTAACGCAATGGTCAGTAACAAAACAAATCAATGTTTAGATAAATAGGATCTTTCTGCCTGAGATTTAGAAAAAGGCACTTGATGGTAGTAGTAAAGTGGCTTACAAAAGGCCTGTGCTAGTTTCACTCTAAAATTCTCAGATGTACGCAAAGCGCCTGGGTCACGGGGGTGCTGTACTCCCGGTGGTTTCACCCACCAGTGAGCTCATTTGCTGCACGTGCTGCTGTGTGGTGAGGCCTCCATGGAGCGGGTCCCTCGCGAAGCGAGCCTGAGGAATGTGCTCTTGTCCCTGGGTCTCCCTGCGCTGCCCTTCACAGCAGCAGCGGGTCGAGCGCCTTTTCTTCGCATGTGCTTCTGCCATCCTGTTTCAGCCCTGGAGCCTAAAACTAGGAGCCAAAGCCAACTTCTCTTGGCTTAAATATCAGGGGTTGGTCATTGCAAAAGTGAATAAGACAAGGAATTTGCAAGATTTTCACACTCTTACCCCAGCAACTGCGATTTTGATATTCATATTCACTCAGGACGCCAGAAGAGGAAGCACCTCCCGTCTCTTCTCAGGTAAAGCAAAAACCCGCAGGCACTACAGCCCCTACACTAACTGCTTTCCCATAGATATCTTAAGAACAAGTGCATTCTCTTGTACACCTACACAGCAAAATCAGATCATGAAAATTCTTGGTTCAATACTATTTCTTATTACAATAGTCAATATTTAAATTTTGCCTATTTTTCTATTCTCGTCTTCCACTCAAAATGATCTGCCTTCAGTTGTTCACTCTCCACTTCTGTCTTCTGACTCTTTTCTATTGTATTTGACTCTTTCCATCTATCAGAGTCTTCAGTATTAGCTTATAATTAGAATTCAGTTGTATATCCTGGGAAGGATACTGCCAGTGGTGTTGGATTTTTCCAAGTAAATCGAGTTGGTTGTCTCATACAGGTGATAGAAACTTTAGTAATTTTTTCTACTGCAGAATATCCCTTTGTCTTCCAAAATTATAAGTAATATTTTGGGAAGACACTTGAGATTGTATAAATATTTTATTTCCTAAGAAACTGTTACCATCTGTTGACCTTCCCTGAACCAACTATCACTAAAGTTGGTTGTAAAATAATGACTTTCTAACTCCGTCAATACCCTTCACCTCTACAAAGAAAGCCCCCAAATGCCAACACAATCAAACAAGGCTCTGGATGTTGCTCAGTGTTAGTGCTGTTGCATAATATCCACGAGTTCCTATATTTAACCCCCCCCCCCCACACACATGCACTCAAATCACACACACTCTCCTTTCTTTGCTTCTTTTATTTATTATCAAGAGACTCTTTTCAACTCAATAGTTCTGAAAGTGCCTCATATCATATGGGGCACTTTATAAAATACTTGGGTCAGCATTCTGCCTCTGGAGATTATAAATTAATTGTTCTGGAGAGGGGCTGTGCATTCTCTTTTAAAAAACTGCCCAGATAATTTATAAAATTACGTACATGAAAATCACTGAGCAATCAATGACTGATTCAATCTTTTATCAATGTACCACTCCATGTTACATTGCAGTTTAAAACTTACCAGGGCAGCCCAGTTAGATCAGGATGAATAACTAGATCCATGTGGTTGTCATGACACGAGCCAGCTTACTGCTTGCTGTGGTTTGAAGTGTCCCATGCTCACAAGTGTGGCTTTCTGGAACCACCTTGCTCTAGGGCATATGATCCTGGGATTAAGGCTATGGGGTACTAAATTAGTCCACTGACTGGAATTAGGTCCGTTCTGGGTGTGGCTGATGGGGAAACCCACCCTGCGCTAGGGAGGAGTCATCCGGAAGGCTTGAAGCCTAGATAGGATGAAAGGCTTGCTTTTCCTGCTCACCACCTTCTGTTTGCCCTCTCATGGACTATTCCTTCTCTGCCATGCCCTTCTGCCAAGCCATCCTGTTTTGGAACCAGACAATTTGGAGCTGAAAGTTCTACAAATTGTGTATCTTTCCTCCTTTGGGATTTTGAGTATTTTGTCTCATCAATGAGAAAAGTAACTAAGACACTTCTCCAGCCAGCCAGACTCTTAAGCCCTTTGTCAGTACTCCTCCCCCATGCAGGAAGAACCATCTAGACTACTTGTGGTGCGTGTGTGTGTGTGTGTGTGTGTGTGTCTGTGTCTGTGTGCCTGTGTGTGTGGTGTGTGTGTTATGGGAAATGGAACACAGAGCCTTCCCATTAATTTACATCTTCAGCTCTTTATTTTTTGTTTTGAAACAGGTTTTGCTAAACTGTCCAGGCTAGACTTTTAGGCTGGCCTCAAATTTTTTTTTAATGTATTCAGTATAGGGCCTACAGGGTCTCACTACACAGATCAGACTCAGTGATCCTCCTGTTTTCAACCTCCCAAAAGCTAGGATTACAGCTGTAAAACACCATGCCCAATCTCAATCACTATCTCAATGTGCCCCACGGGGTAGGGCTGGTACAGCAGGCTAGGGATCAAACCCCTGGCTCCTGCATCTGCCTAAGCAGGTGCTTTAGTCGCTGAGCTATCTGATTGGCCCCAGGCTGGGCTCAAACTTCCGATCTTCTTGCCTCAGCCTCCTAGAGTGCTGGGATTACAGGAGTTTAGTTTCATTCTACCCTACAGTGTATATACCTCAAACTAAATTACTTTTATACTCCGTATCTATTCTAAAAAGTCACTTCTAAGTTTTTAAAAACACTGTTTCTTTTGTTTAATGTCTCTTTTGCCTATTTTTTATTTGCTAGTATCTGATTATAATTTGAGTGCTGTTATAGATATGACTTCATTCAATCATATCATCTTCCTGATGTAAGCCCTTAAGTGGTCTTCCATGGTTAGCCGCCACAGTTACTTTTGCAATAATAAACAAGGATCGTGCTATAGATTGCAAGCTTCATTGGGGCAGAGACCATCCTGTCTTCGTCACATTACATGACAAGTGCTTAAGAGTTTGCTTTGCCAAAGTGACTGCTCAATCAGTGTTTGGATAACTGAGTGCCTGGGGGAATGCACAAATACATATAAGTGTCATTCTCCTGAGAGAATCCATTTTCTGTGAGCAAATGGTAAAATCCTCACTAGTAATAGAGTGGTAGAAGCAGGTGGTGCAGGATTCAGTGTGCAGTAGATATACAGATCCCTCCATAACAGATGCATGAGTTGATCCATCTCATGACCTCAGTCACTATCATGTAAAAAGTATTTACAATGCATTTAGCTATGTTCTCAGTACTTCCAACATGGATGCAGCATTACCTGGGACAGAGCACCTTTTTATTTTTTTTTTCTTTCTGCAAAGCAAAAAAGTGTAAGTAATTTAAGGAAGTACTAGAAGGAAGTTTAGCTATCTTTTGCTTTTACAGATTAAGATTCTGAAATCAGAATATTTACATAACTTCCCCCAAAGTTATACAATGGATAATTGCCATAAATCTGTATCATTTTTCATTAACTGAAAATTTAATCTACCTCCGTAAACTGAAAACCAGTTGCTAAAACTGTAAGCCACACCATCAGCACTGCTCTGCCTTTGCAGCAGGTAGAGAGGCCCTTTCTTCTGAGCCAGCTGCCCCCACCCTACTTAAGCAGACTTGAGCACAGTAATCAGGACTCCTACCACCCATGCCACACACGCATAACTCCTGAACTAATTCAAAGGCACAATTTTTAAGGCTTGCCTTTAAAGACTCTCATATTTCTTCAGATGGTGGCAAGAATTAATCTTGAAAATTATGAGACCCAAATGTGTTGAGGACTTGGAGATCTATTTTCTCCAACAGTAATCATCACAAACGCTCTATCTGCATTTCGTGAGACGCTTCTCTCAGAGTACACTGGCAACCACTTGATTTAGGAGTGTTATTTCCCATATTAATTTGACAATTACTGTTCTTGCCATGGAGAAATAGAGACTCTCGGTACCCAGGGCGTTTAATCAGTAGCACCGTGTTAGGGAGCAGCAGCTTCTGGGAGAACTATTTAGTGTCCCACTGCTCTCCCTTGGGACAGTGGCTTTCAATCTTTTAAAGTATAGTTTGCTTCAGAACTTTGATTTTTACAGTTTGAATTCCTTTTCATCACCCATTTCCTTTTATTTCTGTGCTATTTTACACAGAATTGCTTAAACAAAGGTGAAGTGGCAAGTGCAGTGGGCTTTTGGGATTCTTTTTTAGGGAAGTTGAAGATCGGCTCAGAAAAAAAGTGGAATCTGAAACAGAAGTATGAAATAGGGTTTTAAAAATATATTTGATGCCAATTCATCCTTTTTTTATAATTTCCTTTTTCTTTATTAAAACATTCATTCAGAAAAAAATAAAAAATAAAACATTCATTCAGTACATACTGATTTGGTGCCAAACACCATGCTACATCTTTAGTATTTTATGACTGTACTATGGTGACTATAAATAATATTTACATTATCCTAAGAATATTAATAAATTTTAAAATTGTATATATCATCCATAAACTTTACTGTTTTTCTGTATAACCAACTGTATTAGTTTCTAAAGGCTACCATAATAATATACCATAAAGTCAAAGGCTTAACCAACAGAAATTTACATTCTCATAGCTCTGAAAGTCAGAAATCTAGCATCGAGGCATTGGCAGGGCCATACTTCCTTTAAGGCTAGGAAAGATTCTGCTCCAGCCTGAACTCTAGCTTCCCATAGTTCCTTGATTTGTGGAGGCAAAACCACAGTCTTAATGTGCTCTTTCTATGGCATTTACATACAAATGTCTCTTTTTTATGAGGATACTAGTCAGATTGGATTAGAGGCCCACCCTGACCTCACTGATTTAATTGTATCTGCATTTACTGTATTTCCAAAGAAGGTCATATTCTGAGATACTGGCTAGGACCTAAACATATGCATCTTGGGGACATAGAATTCCAATTATGATCTGGACATATCAACTCCAGTATCATCTCTTTTAAAAGCACCTTTGCCCCCTCCACCATGCTTCTGTAGCTCTTTCCTTAGCTGAACTTACACAGTGTTCCATCTACATCATTTTTACCAATACAATTCATGCTGATGGCTTCAGTCATAATTTAGGATTTATGCTTCTTTATGTTAAGACCTAGAAAGCCATGATTGCCAGGATGATGCCCTAGACATGTTATAGCATAAAAACATTAAGAAACAAACAAATAAATTGACCAAGCAGTATTTACATAGCTCCTCGCTGTTAGCATATATTTTCACATAAGTGACCTCATTTGAAACTCAAAGTGATTATCTGGTGTATGCAAGTAAAATTATTTCCAGTTATGACTGTGGAAATTGAAGCTACGCACAGTAAATGTCCAGTTACAATGACATGTGGAGACTGTACAAAAATTTAGTATTCTAAGTATGATCTTAAATCTCATTTTCTATTGTATTTTATGCCTTACAGAGATTTTATCTCCCCTAGTACTAGGGATTGAATCTAGAGCCTTTACACTGAGCTACACTGCCAACCAATTTGTTTATTTCACTTCATAATAAAATGAATAAAATGATTTATTTTGAAACAAGGTGTCACTGAGTTTCTCAGGCTGGGCTCAAACTTGGGACCCTCTGCCTCAGTTGCTAAGAGTGCTGGGATTTGGATGCACATCACCACACCCAATCTTCAGAGAGATTTTCACTTGCATTTTACCTTCAGCCATCTGGCTAGTTGCCAGTGTCCACCCAACTCACTGACTGCCTGCAGTTCTCCCTTGTAAGGCCACCAGTCCACAAACACCCATTCTTACAGTTTTACTCATCTCTCCTCCTACCTACCTCTCTCTTTCTTTCTCCACTCATTTTTCTCTGCGTGTTGTGTGTACAAGTAGATTGGAAGCCCTTCAGCAGTTCCATATTGAATTAAGATCCACTTCTCCAAGTTTTTTTTTTTTTTTTTTTTTTTTTATAGTAAACAAACTAAACATCTGATTCTGGAGGTTCAGGTACTCTAACAGTCTGAGAAGGTCAAGCTATGACACACAGTGTCTCTATGACCTTGGTGTATCATTTCTACTATTACTCAAACTAGATTGAGAGTGCCAGTCAGATTCGGTCTTCTTAGGGAAAAGTTCTGCCATTAGCTATGATGAATTCCTTAGGCAAAAAATGGTTTTTCAAAGTGATTTTCCCACCCAGAGACCAGCCAGAGACAGCAAGGCCGACTCCGCCATCCTCCTCCATCCCGCCCGCGCCCGCCCAGCCCCAGAGACCTCCCAAGACAGCAAGACCAATGCCAGCAATCTACTAGATCTTGCCCACGCCGCCCAGCCAGAGACTGGCCTGTGACAGTGGCTGACTCCAGCAGCCTCCTGGATGCTGATCCAAGCTCTCCCAGCGAGAGCGAATTTACACTACTCACCAGGCTTCCCAGATCAGTGAGAGTGTGGAGAGCCTTTGGCTTCTTCCCACCAGCGCTACGCGGATCCCTGCCCCCAACCCCTCCAAGCCAGTGACTGGCCTGAAACCTCAGGACCCATTCACCAACACCTCCCTGGATCCCCTGACCTAAAGCCCGCTGAGTGAGTGGGAATTTCCCCGATTCTCTGGGCAGCAAAGTTCAGTGAGTGTAGAACTCCAGGTCCGCTATGCCTGAGAGACATTTCCCAAGGATTGCCTGCCCCCCACCCCCCGTGGCCTGGTGACAGCTCCAGGCACACTGTGCCAGAGAAACATTTCCAGGTGATTATGGTCCCACCCCACAGCCCCAGACCCAGTGCAGGTCAGCCTGGAGAGAGAACTCCAAGCCTGCCACGCCGGAGGGACATTTCTCAGCAATCCTCGGTCCCACGCCACAGACCGAAACCCAGCACAGCCTGGCCTGTGAGTGAGGGCTCCAGGTCCACTGCACCAGAGGGACCTTTCCCAGCCTTCTCGGGTTACGGCCTATAGACCCAGACCCAGCACAGGCTGGCTGACCCAGTAAAGCCTACTCAGTGAATAAGATCATCCACTATCCTTTTGTGAGCCCAGAAGACCCAGCAAAGCCTAGGCCCTCCCTCCTGGGGAACGACCTGCCTGACACAGGAGGGCTGACCCTGGGAACCAACAGAGGGGAACCAAAAGAGCTGCAACAAAAATGGAACTGAACACAACAGCTAGACCCAGGATAGGCATACCTGGAAAATCTCAAACTATTGGCTGGCACCCGAATCTCATAACAAGCTAAGGTTATAGCTACACCAAAGCTCTACACCAAAGGTCAAAGGTCAGTGCTATACAAAATGACAAAGAGAAGGGGAAAAATTAAATCCCAGACCTTGAGTCCATCAGGAAGGGCAGAGGACACTAGCTCAGTTGCAACGAATGAAGTAACAGATACAGCAGCAAAGGAACAACAGCAGAAAGCTATAGAGGAAATAAAACGAGAAGTAATTCCCCAATTTAAAGAAGAAATATTTGAATACATAGAATCTGAAATAAAGAATGAATTCCAGAAACATTGGGTAGAAAAACTATGCTCACTCAGAACAAGTGCAGAGAGCACTATTCCAGATGATATATATGAATTAACAGCATCTGAAGCAAAGAAACAACAGCAGAAAGATCATGAGGAACTCAAAGCAGAAATAAGTTCTGAAATCAAAAAAGAACTTTTGAAGTCATAGGATCTGAAATACCAAAACAAGTCCAGAAATATACAGAGGAAATCCAACTTGGAAAAAACAGAGCAGAAAAGAATTAATAACTACCTCAAAGAAGACATGGATAAAAAAATTGAGGAGATCAGAAATATGATGGATTCCTTGAATGAGCAATACAGAAAAGAAATAGAACACAGGAAACACAGTCAAAGAGATACAGAAGAACTAAAAATAGCAATCACGACTCTACAAAACCGTCTGAGTGAAAGCGAAGACAGAGTTTCAGATCTTGAAGATTCCGGAGCAGCTAGTGAAAAGGTGAGAAAGGATCTCTTAAAAACAACGAGAATGCAGGAAAAAATAATCCATCATCTGCAGGATGATGCCAGAATGAACAATGTGAGAATAATTGGTATCAACGATAATGAAGGAGTCAATACAAATGACATAAAAAGAATTTGGGGAGAAATAATTGCAGAAAACCTCCCAAATATGAGGAAACAATCCAACATTCAGGTCACCGAAGGATACAGAACACCAAATAATCTCAACCCAAGTAGAAACACACCGAGACATATAAGAGTTAAGATCGCAGAAATCCAACACAAAAATAATATACTGCAAGCTGCTAGAGAGAAGAAGGAGCTCACATTCAAAGGAAAACCCATCAGAATTACAGCGGACTTCTCTACACAAACAATGAAGGCAAGGAGAGCATGGAGCAGAGTTCTTCAAGTCCTACACGAAAACAAATTCCAGCCCAGACTATTATACCTTGCAAAACTCTCTTTCAAGTTTCATGGAGAAGTGAAATACTTCCACAACAAAGAACAACTAAAGAATTGCATGATGACAGAGCCATCCCTTCACAGGCTGCTGAGAGACTACAATGACCAGAACTCCATGAAAGAGAATGGGAGGAACCCACTGAACAGGACAGTCAATTAAACACAGGTTACAAAGGAGTAAACAATACCAGATAAATACCATGACAAACATAAGTCAGCACATTTCAATTATAACCATCAATGTAAACGGACTCCATTCTCCAATTAAGAGAAATAGACTGGCACAGTAGATTAGGAAACAAAATCCAACAAAATGCTGTCTACAAGAAACACACTTAACACAAAAGGACATTCATAGGCTCAAAGTCAAAGGATGGAAAACAATACTACATTCCCCAGCACCTCAGAAAAAAGCTGGAGTAGCAATTCTGTTCTCAGACAGTCTCACTTCAAACCAAGAATGATCAAACGACACAAAGAAGGCCACTATATATTGGTCAGGGAAAACATTCAAGAGCAAGAAGTAACACTCATAAATATCTATGCACCAAACACAGGAGCACACAACTATGTAAGACAAATCTTAAGAGATATGAAAAACTTAATGTCTAAGAACACAATCTTAACAGGAGATCATAACACACCCTTATCTCAAAAAGATAAGTCAACCAGACAAAAAATTAGCAAGGATGTAGCAGAACTGAACCAGAGCTTGGAACAAATGGACCTGGTGGACATATACAGAGGTTCCACCCAACCATAGCTGAATACACATTTTTTTCAGCTGCACACAGGTCATTTTCCAAAATAGACCACATACTAGTCCAGAGGTCATGCGTAAGTATATGCAAGAAAATAGAAATTATCCCATGCATACTATCTGACCACAATGCAATGAAATTGGAAATAAATGACAAAAGAAACCAGAAAAACCCGCTAAATTCATGGAAACTAAACAACACCCTACTCAGCAATCAATGGGTCATAGAAGAAATTCAACAAGAAATTCAGCAATATCTACAATTCAATGAAAATTC